>CVRI01000042.1:231289-325513 GCA_900005825.1 Clunio marinus | reverse complement strand
CTCCACCCCCTCCTCCCAACCCAATCCTTTATCCTACAAAAAAAACAAAAAGAATAATTAATTAATCAATCATACTTACAAATCTCCTTCGTTTTCATATTCCTGACAAGTTTCATAAGATTCCTCTTCAGATTCCTCGCAAGTTTCATAAGTTTCGTCTTCCTCAGATTCGTCTTCTTCATAATTCTCCTCGTCCTCTTCAGCAATGGGTTGCCATAAGTCCAAATCAAATCCATTGCTTGGAAATGATCTCCGTTTCCAGAATGGTTCATTATCAACCTCCCATTCGTTCATTATTCTCTCGAACTCGCCTGGTTGATAATCGTTATCTTCGATGTATTCGTCTTCTTCCTTTTCAGTTCGTTCTTTTTGATCTTCAACTTCATCCTTTTCCATCGTTTTCAAATAAGTTTTGTAGAGTTGATAGCCTGCTAAACCAACCCCAGAACATGCCAACAATCCAAAAACCAACGCTTTCGTTTTCATTTCTGCTTTCTCCTGCTTGTTTCTACAAATAAACAATCACTTCAATTATAATTCTTTAATCACAAAGTTTTTTCACCTTTCTAGCTTGATTTTTCAAATCAGAATGAAATTTTCCTTAAAAATCATTTTCATGCTTACTGCGATTTAAAAAATATTTGTGAAAATTATGAAAACTGTGAAAACTAAAAATCCTGAAATCAACATAGTAGGCTAATTTTGTTTTTATTTTCTAATCATAAGGAATTCCACGTCGCTTATCTGTTCGTATGGGATATTCTCCAAGACCTGGTTTATGGTAAGAAGAGACGATGACGTTATTTGTACAACAGAATTCAGTAAAATTGTTTCATTGGAGTTAGGAGAAGTAAATTTAACATTTCATTTGTATAGATTATCGTTCGGTTATTGAATGGTAGACCATCATCCAACAATTATTTCAACTCGTCAACTTTACAAGAATGGACTCGAACAACCAACGTGAGAATTCGATTATTGAGAACAAAGAATTTTTGGGACATTTGATGAGTGTCGCTCGTCAAGATCGAACACTGTCGGGTTTATACCAACACTGTTGGGTTTATACCAACACTATCTGATAAAGAAATCTGAAGCAGAATCTCTAACTCTTTAATCATAAAATATTTTATTATGCGTTTTACAACAATTCATCAAGACTTTGCAAACATCTCATTAGTGAATTATCATAATTTATCAATTACAAAACTTTTTTCCTAATATTCATCATATTCTATCTAATCCTAAACATGTAGGTTTGTAAAAAACAATCATTAAGCTAGAAATAATAATAATAAAAAATCAGCACTATAATCAAAGTTAATCCGCGTAATTGATATTTTGGCTATATGCAAAAAAAAAGAAACAATCAACGACTTTTCAACAAGTACGACGGGCGGCCAAAATATTTGCTCAATTTATTGATTGATACATAAAGATAGATCAGTAAACTGTGACTGTCAGCAACGTATCAATTTTTTCCTCGTCCATTGTAAGCCAATTTAAATTCATTTATATTAAACTTGACACACATTTATCAGTGTTTAGAGATGTGAAAGCAAATATCAAGAGACAAATGCAAAAGATTATGCGATTGAAGTGATATTAAGCGAATTACAAATAAATTTAAGCTTGTAAATATATTAATTATTCCTTCCTTTTACAACGGTTTAGATATCTGCGATATGTTGCAAGTGATCATAGACAACTCAACAGCGATGACATTGATGTACAACATCATAAAATGGTACAAAACACATGAAACATCATGTGTGTTAACACCAACCGCAACCACGCAATTTGCAATTTGTGTTTAGCTGTGATTAAGACAAATTCAAGCAATTATGAAACTGTTGTAAAGAATAAACCTGTTTTCAGTTTCGAGATATTATTTAATGTCTACAGGTGACGAAAAATTTCTCGCATTGCAATGAACTTCACATTGAAATATTTTCTATCTTCACTTGTATTCACTTTTTGGTCTTCAAATAATGATATCATTATTAAGAAAGATTTAGTCAATTGAATAAAGAAAATCTCCTTGATTTCGATTACTTTCATCAGATAATCAAATTAATTTTATTCGTTTATTTTAATAAATAAATTAAAAAAAGGAAAACATTAATTTTAACAGCTTTAACATGATCATCATAAAACTTCCTATGTTCCTAATTTATCGTTATTAAATGAAACAAAAAAAAACATAGACACACTAAGCAATAAGCAAACACAACATTTAGAAAATCAAGCTTATTGGGAGAGATTAAGCGAGTGACTGAATGAAACAGAAAATATGAAAGGATGAAACACGTGACATTCGCTCAGTAATGTAACAGTTTAACCTTTCATTGAGCAAAAACTAAAGTGGAACGGTATTGAATGTTAAATAGAGACAAAAAATAACATAAGCTTAGATGCTAACACATGGATTCGATGATCAGTGGTGCTCGGGCGGTTTAATTGAAAAGTAAAATTCAGTTTATGTTGAGCTCGATTACTGTTCGCTAACCACTTTTGGTGCTCTCTTAAATTTCCCAAATATTTTTTAGGGGTCTATAGTGAATAAAGTTTAATGTTCTGTTATCAAGGAACCGAGTGAATTAAAAAATGTCTAAAAGTTTAGGCGCAAGTGAAGAGAATTTAATTCAAGCGAGTGATAAAGAAAAAGAAGGAAATTTATCTTTTTTCGATAATACCATCGATGAAAGTGAAAATGATTCAACTGTGGTCGAATCCAATCTTCCTGAAAAAAAGACAATGATTGGTAGGAAATCATTGATATCTGATAACTTACCGTCAGATGAAAGTGAAAATATGGCAAAAGTGAATAAAAGTTTCATGGAAATTGAAGTGAAACGTGATAAGCTTCGATGGCTTTATATGTCGGAATTAGGGGCAATATTTGGTGAAGACAAACATACAAGAGAAGGATTTATGAAAACATTTGGAAGTAGAGTAAGTTCCGGGAAGTTTAATAAGTTTTTTTATATAAGTTTGTTTTCCACTCCCATTGAAATGATTCGAATACATTTATTTAAATGCCTGCGTAAATGATACAAATGCAATAATGACTTCATTGCAATTAATTAGCCTTAACAATTAATTACATATTTTGTAATTTTTCATTAAAAATTGGTTAATTTCATTTGCTTGGAGAGAAATGTTCATTTATTAAAACAAAAATCTGAATTAAGGTGCCAAATTAAGAAAAACAACAGCAAATGCACAATTCAAAGTCAAATGGAATAAACGTCGATTGCGTTGAGTTGTATTAAGCTGCGTTTTATGGAATTTTATTCAATGTCACATAAAGTTGCAATCTAAGGTTCTTAGTTGCGTTTAAGTTTCTTACTTTCGGTTTTTGTGAAACGATAAATTAAACGACGAATTGAACGTTTTAAAAGCTTGAAAATCAAATAAAATATTATGTGAGTCGGTATTACAAGTACAAGGATCACATCACATCGTAAGAGTCAGAAGTTAAACTCCTAATTTAAACGTTGATGACGTAAATTGTGGTGCTGCAGCATGCTGATGAACTTCTTATGACATAATCGATCCCCCATAAAGCAACCGCACGTGGTTTTTGAGGTCTAACTTGGAATAATTTAGAAATTTGTTTAGCATTTAATTCATACATAGAACTTTCTAAGACTGACAAAATTCTTTCTTTAAAATTCTCAACGTATGATGTTTTAAAATCAATGAGAACTGCTGCACCATTACGAACTGCTTTACTTGCTGAACGAACGTGATCGCAAAGAAATGGAATTGCAATCATTGGTTTTCCATATCATAAAGATTCTTGGGTGCTCAAAAGACTAGAACGCGTAATAAATGCTTTGATTTTTGGATGTAGATATTAAAATAACATTTTGAAGCAAAACTTTGGCTATCACAACATTTTCTGTGATTTAAATTCCCAGGTCATACACCTCTGATTAGAATTTCCATATCTATGAAATTGTATTGCGACAATTGTGCAAATGTTTTTATAGTGTTGGTCAAAATTTCAGTACCCAACATGTTTTATTTTATCTCATGGCTTTATGTCATGGCTCATGGCTCATGAGACATAAGAATCGTTCCTTTCTTTGAACTTTCTATGAATTAAATGAAAATCTGAAAGTGAAAAGAAAATGTTAAAATATCAATCAAAGCTGCGTTTGCATCTGATAGTTACTTTGGAGGAGTGATTTGTAAGCCTCCTACTTGTATAATATTTGGCTGCAAAGGAAAGAAAATCAAATGCATCATCAGTGCTAACAAGACTTAATTTCGTTTTCTTTTACTATTCATCATGTGAAGGAAAATCTTTTTCTAAGTTTTTTCTCCATTTGTGGAAGCAATATAAACTGATGTTCACTGTATATGATGAAAAAGAGACGAGCAATAAATCATTTTGTTAAAGATGTTAAGGTTTATGGAAACTAAATATACTTAAAAAAGCATCAAACTTTGCATTGCATCACAAAAGCAACAGAATTGTGTTGATAAACCGTTGTGAGAAGCTCATCAGTTATGGGAATTTTGTTGCATATTTTGGCACATAAGCAGGGTGACCCTCAATCACGTGCCTTGTATATGTTGCTTGCTAAATGCTGTAACACTAACGACAGGTGGATATTTGAACTTATGCATTAATGGAAGAAGGCATGGACCGCTTGTAAAGTCGTAAATAACAACGTCGAACTTGATGTCAAGCCCTTCTACATAAATATACAAAATGAATATTAAATTCTGGTTTCTGATCATTATCGACAGAAACCATCGTGATGTTTTAGCTTTTTTTGCACAAGACCTTTTATTAGAACTCGATTCCATGAATGATGTGATGGTGAAGAGATTATCAAATTTATTTTAAATTGGCGTTTTAATTAATTACTTAATATTATCTGAACAAAGTTTTATTAGCTAAGAGAATTGAAATAAGACTGAAATATTCATTTATTTAATTTGTGCTTTTAGATATTCGATGTTAGCTTAAATGCGGTCGTCAATAAACCTTACTCTTAATCTAAAGTATTTATTTGATTGATACTGTATTCAGAGTTAGAGATGGATAAGCAATTCAAATTGATGTATCCCTGCAGAATAAATTAAATTAAACTTCACTCTTTAAATGTCTGTTTCCAACTTTCATTGGTCATTGAATTTTATTATCGATCAGAATTTTATACCAAAAAGCTGAGACCTCCACAATCATGTTAATAAGATCTTATTAGAAAATAATATAAAAAGTGTTTTCCACCATCGTTTCTGAAACTCGTAGTTTGTTTTCATAATTTTAACTAGGTAATAAATAGATAATCTGCCTCTGGTTGAATTTGCATAAAAAACGTTTTCTAAAGTAAAAGTAGAGATAATTTTTAGATAAGATTAAAACATGCTGATGCACATTATTTACTTGCACAACGATTAATTTTCTGTTTTCTTACTTTCAACTAGGAAACTCTCTATTACATTTTTAAACTGTTCGATGTTGATGCTAATGAAAGCTTGAAACAAGATCAATGGATTGAGAACATAAAAGGAAGGTTTACGTAAGATATTGTTATCATTCGTCATAATACGAGTCATAAAATGTACTTTTAATTGAAGTGATGAACGCCAAATGGATTTTGCTGAGCAATTGGAATCTGTTGCTTACGTGATTTGTGGGGAGAATACTGTAACGTTTGATTCGTTTGTGCAAATATGGAATGCCAAGGGAGTAAGTGACAAAAATTTTAATTTATTTTCATTTTATTTACTTTATTTTTAACGAATTAATTACAGATAATTGACAAATTCTACCGGCTTCTAGGTATCACGTCTCGCTCGTTGTATTAGTTATTCCATATATGATAAACAATATTTTTTCAGATGGAGAAGGCACTAACGTTATATCAACGACACAAATAATTGAATGCATTTCCAATATGACAAACACGAGAACCAAGAGCGGTTTTGATAAGACTTCCCTCGAAAGATTAGAACAACTCTTTAAGAAAACTGTCGGCGACGGAAAAGAAATCAAACGTGAAGATTTTAAAAAAATTGTCATCTCCAAAAATGTATGATTAATTAAGAAATATTAAAAATATAATAATCAATAATTCTCAAATTTACATTGATTTAAGCCTTTCTTCAATGAGCGTGTTTTTCAAATATTCGACAAGGATAATTCTGGAACGATTTCATTACAAGAGTTTATTGATGCAATGCATCAGTTTTCGGGAGAATCTTCTGAAAATAAAATAAAATTTCTGTTTAAAGTTTATGATCTTGATGGCGATGGCTTAATTCAACATGAAGAACTCCAACATGTTATGCGAGCTTGCATGCATGAAAATGGAATGAAGTTTTCAGATACTCAGGTTTGAATTTGATATTAAATTTGTCGGTCATATTTAATTAATGATTTCTTTTGTGCACTTCAGATTGATGATCTTACCAGAGCTATGTTTGATGACGCAGATCCAGATCAACGGGGAGGTAAATATTTATAAATAATTTTATTAAATTCATATTGAAAACGATTTTTTTATTCTACTATAAGCAATCACTTACGAAGCATTAACCAACCAACTGACTAAACATGGAGGATTATTAGAAAATTTAAGTATCAGGTATGAAATATTTAATTCTATTTTTAAATGAAGAAGTTTTAAGGATTTACAAATATTTTTGCAAGTATTGACCGATGGCTTGTACCAATGCAACAGGAAATCCAAAGTGTTCATGATCACAGTACTCACCGATTGCCACATCAATTGTCAACACCTTACATTAAAAATAATTCAATATACTTAATTTTCGTAGCGATCTTCATGCTCATTAATTTGATTTTATTCATCTCAAGAGCAATTCAATACAGAAAAAGTAATTTCTTGGTGATCTTTGCAAGAGCTTGTGGTAAGTTAATTGAATGCTTAAGTAAGAGTTTAATACCAAACACGTTTTGTAGTATTGTTTTATGAGTTTTTTCTATTAAAATATCTGCGCAAATTTCTTCAAGGCTTTTTATCAATTCAAAAATAATTTTAAGAGTATCCTAATTAGAGATTTTAATATTCGAATTTTAATCTACTTTATCTTTATGTGTCAAGGACAATGTCTCAACTTTAATTGTGCTTTTGTGCTTGTTTTGATGTTGCGTCAAAGTTTGACATTCTTGAGAACCAGAGGACTTTGTGCTATTCTGCCGCTAGATGAACATATTTACTTACATAAAATGACTGGATGGCTGATTGTGTTCTTTGGAATTTGGCATACATTCATGCATATCATTAATTTCGGTAAGAAAATCTCTTTTGAATAAACATTCGTGTTCATTAATTCTATTTTCTAGCATTCTTTGTTGTCAACGATCCTATAATTAATGCTAACAATTTCACCGTTGCTGAATTCTATTTCACGCCTAGACCGGGTCTCTTTGGACTTATTAGTGGATGGGCTAATCCTACTGGGTTTCTTCTTATAATTATTCTTATGATTATGTTCATTTGTTCTCTTCCATTTGTTCGTCGTGGTGGCAGTTTTGAAGTATTTTATTGGACGCATTTGCTTTACGTTCCATTTTGGGTTCTGGTAACTATTCATGGGCCAAACTTTTGGAAATGGTTCATTCTTCCTGGCCTTATCTTTGCTATTGAACGAATTCTAAGATTTGTTTGGATGAGATCAAATCGTGGAAAGTCTTATGTGTCATCGGGAATTTTATTGCCATCAAAAGTCATCCATTTAGTTATCAAACGACCATTTCATTTTTGCTTTAGACCCGGGGATTATGTTTTCATTAATATTCCGAAAATTGCAAAATATGAATGGCATCCGTTTACTTTAAGTAGTGCTCCAGAAGATGAAGGTGAGATCAATTTTTTCTTTCTTTATTAATATTTGAATAATGCATGAACGTGTTCAGATCATATCGGGTTGCATATCCGTGCTGTCGGTGAGTGGACAAATCGTCTCTTGGACTTCTTTGAGAAGGAACAGAAACGTTTACATGATGGAGAAGTGCCAGCTTATGAAGCACAAATGGAACATGAAGCAGAAGAAGAAGCGAAGAAAGCTGGCATTGAAGCTCATGCTATGACAACAGAAATAAATAAAATTGATGAGAAATCTGAACCACCTACGATGTTGAAGCACAACATGATTCTAGCGATACAAGAAGAAGAAATGATGAACATTCCAGCAAGGAAGAAAGCGATGTCAATGCCCGATATTGAACATAAATTAAAATATAGCGAAAAGATGAGAATGTAATTAATGGTGATGAAGTTAGTGAAAACTTTTTGACTGATTTAAATATTGCATATTAATAGATTACGAGATAATGCGCGATCGGAATCAACAAAATCATTCGACAATAGAACAATGAATATGGCAATTATGAAAAGTTTAAATCTTGCATATAACAGTCCACAAAACAAAGGAATTGCACAAAGCTTCCGGTATATGAGAAACAAACCAACAATCATTGCATTCAAAACTCCCAGCCTTGAGTCATATGAGAATAACATGCCTCTGAAAAATATTGAAGAAGGTGAGGTTTGATATTAAAAAGGGTGAAAGAAAATGTTTTTATTTTTATGTTAATCCTCAGAAGACGTTAAGGAAGAAACTTCAGATGAATCAAAAGAAGCTGAGGAAGGAAATGTTGAACCAGCGATGAATTTTCCTGTGGGAAAACCTCTTGAGGTGAATTTTTTTTTCTTTTTTCTTTCTTTATATATTTCAATCACTCTCTCTCTCATTGAAGATCTTCATTGATGGTCCCTATGGAGCTCCTTCAAGTCATATCTTTAGAGCACAACATGCTGTTTTAATTGGAACAGGGATTGGAGTGACTCCTTTTGCTTCGATTCTCCAATCAATCATGCACAGATATTGGAAGGGTGAGGAAAGTCATTAACAGAGTGTAATTAAATATTTTACACAATTTATATTTCTAGCTCGTCATGTCTGTCCAAGATGTGATTACAAATGGACATCAAATATTCCACCAGCTGTCATGAACTTACGTAAAGTTGACTTTTTCTGGATAAATCGTGATCAACGGTCATTTGAGTGGTTTGTTAATTTGCTATCGCAATTAGAAATCGAACAAGCAGAAATGGGCAGCGCCATGGAGCGATTCTTGGATATGGTAATGAATTTGAAAAATTTGTTCATTAAATATTACAGTCATAAATCATGCATAATCATTTGAATCTTTAATTAAGCATATGTACATAACATCAGCTCTACAGAGAACTGACATGAAAGCAGTCAGTCTACAACTGGCTTTGGATTTATTGCATGAAAAAGAAAAGCGCGACTTAATTACTGGACTCAAAACGCGCACGACTGCGGGTCGACCAAACTGGGACAAAGTATTTAAGAAGATACAAGATCAAAAGAAAGGAAAAGTTACAGTCTTCTACTGCGGTCCACCACAATTAGCTAAAACTCTTCGTTACAAATGTGAACAATTTGGCTTCATGTTTAGAAAAGAAATCTTTTAAGTTTTCATTTAGCCATCATACTTAGATAAACATTTTTCCATCTTTCTTTCTATCTTCTTCATTTTGAATTCCATCAAATTAACAAAAGAAAATCACTTAGATACTAATAATTTATTTATTTATAAATTTAAACACAAGCAAAAAAAGCTTTTCTTGAAGTATTCTCTTAACAGGTTTAAATACAAAATTGCCCATTTGTGTTTGACTGAAAAAGATTATTTTGAGAAATTCAATATGACACTTTGGAATGTTTCATTTATCTTGCTAATAATAAACTTTTTCTCCATAAATTAAGAAAAGTTTTAACAACTTTGTAAGTGGATAAGTATGTAAGATGTGATGTGACATTTGAGAGTAGAGAAAAGTCATTTGAAAACAGCTTTCATAAATAATAACAACGATGCTTAGATGTATCCTTTATTAACTTACTTTCTCTTTATTAAATTATCAACTTAAATCATTCCACATTTCTTCAACATGTTTTTCTTTTTCGATGACTTTTTCAAAGGTCTTGTTAAGATAATTGTTCCATTAGATTTTGAATGAAATGTCGGACTAAACTGACTTATGGTAGGGGTACTTAAAGGTAATACGGTATTGTATTGTTCTTTAATCATTTCATGACAATTAGTTGCTAAATATCGGAAAACTCCCGCCACATTCAAGTCTTCCTTCACAGACGTACGAAACAAACGAACTCCAAGGCTTTTGGCTAAGGCTTCAGATTCTTCACTATTTTAATGAAAGATAATTTATGAAATAGAGATAATTAATCATTTTCATCTCCTTACAATGTAACCATAGCTTGATCCATTAAGTCAATTTTATTTTGGACTAAAACTGTTGGAATTTCACCACACTCGTTCTCAACTTTCTTTTTCCAATCTTTGACTGCTTCAAATGAACAGCGATCAGTTGTACTAAATGTTAACACACAAGCTTGAGCTCCTCGATAATATGCTTTGGTTATTGCGTCGAATTCTTCCTGTCCAGCAGTATCCCATAGCATAACACGAACATCTTCTCCGTCGATACTGAAATATTCAATAATCAAAATGTGAAATCGTTTAGACAATAAAATATTATCAAACAAACTCTATCATTCGTTCTAGGAAATCAACGCCAATTGTCTTTTTATAGTCCCTTGTGTAGATTCCTTTGCAATATCTTTGTATCATGCTGCTTTTCCCCACACCGCCATTTCCCACCTGAAAGGTGATAATTGTGTTTTGCATTTTATTGGACCAAGAGAAATTAATATAAATGAACTCACTATGACAACTTTTATGGCAATTTCCAACTCTTCTTCTCTCATAATCATTATTTAAGTTTCTTGTTGTTTTTTATCACGTTCCACTAATCTGAGTTTGTTGAGTTTATCTCGTCGATTTATTCATAAGTTTGATCATCGTGTTTGATAGATTCAAAAAAGCAACAGCAGGTTAGCCAAGCGGAACCTAAAGGCGAGAAGAAATCGAAAAGAAATTCGATTAGCGTGTAACTTTGTTACATAATTTTATTCTATGATCGTTGAGAATGTGAAGAAATTATTTAATGAATATCTAAGACGATCGAATAGAAAGTCATTACGCAACTCCATGTTTAAGTATCAAGATCGGATTTGTCTGATTTTGCATTCTGCCGTTTTAAATATTTAATTCCTCTTACTATCTTCCACTTTATTCTTTCCGTCATTTCATTTCTTTTCTTATTCGAACACTCTGATTTCTCAATCAATTAATTTGGATTCGAGAAAAAGAAAGCAACCGAACAGAAACTGTAGACGTTAAAACATGAAATAACCATTCATTTTATAAGTTAATGGCACCAAGTTCAATAGCGGATGATTAGTAAAGAAGAAAGATATGTATTCACATTGGCAGAGAAAAATGTAATTAATATGAAGCAGCGAAAAAGTTTCTTACACAGTCAAGTGTATTATTAAATATCAAAAGCGCACCCGTCATGTCTGTGCCTCTCATAAAAAAGCGAAAAAACAATTTTCAAAGTTGAATGTTAAATATTAATTAGAATTTGACTGAACACTGACATTGTTGAAGACAAAAAGTTGATCAATTTTATGATTGTAAATTTTTCTCTTAAATTGCAAGTAAAATATCTGAGAATTAAATTACGGGCTATCGTCAAATGAGAGTTACTGCAACTGTTAATGTCGAGACATTCTTTAATCTACCACTATAAAAACTCAAAATATTGGGTGTGAATTCAATATAATAACGGAGGTTTTAAGAGGGAAAGAGACAGTTAGCTATGAAATCAAATAACTTTGCCTTAAAAATGTCGATTAAACAAAAAGTCATCTTCAGTTTATCATGAAAAACTGTTAAAAACTTTCAAAAATAAGGGAAGAGGTGTGTAAGAAATCAGATTCTTTTACTAGGTCAACGATGGAAACGGCACAATAACATTGGAAGCCTTTAAGGTATTCGATAACCAGATTGGAGACGGGCGAAATGGAAATGCAATCTGTACCGGTTCTATTTACGCTCATTTCTTTATTTATGTAAGAATCAAGTGAAACTAAAGGCAAATCTATTATTAAGTTACTATTAAATAATATCTGGAAGAAGTGTTTGTAGTTTTTGTTTAATTGGTTTGTTTGTTAAAACACTCCTTTGAGAAGGTTAATAAACTTAAAGTAAACAAAGTAAAAGTTCAATCAGTGATTTAAATTATTTCAATTCTTGCTTTTATCCACATTGAATCTTTCTTATTTCTTTTCTCATGATGCATATAAATATCTTTCTAGTTATTTTCCTGCGGAATGAGATCGCATAACAACTCGTAAGTATAATTAGTCCAATCGTATGATATTATTAGTAGCTGTATATGAGTATTAATTTATTTATGATGACTCTTAATTTTATGATGCATGTCGATGATGTAACATCTTTGTCAACAGACATCAGAATAATTTCAATAAGCTTGAATCTTTCAAATATATTTATTTGACTTTATTTTAAATATTTCGACACATTTATTTGTAACTCGTGTTTAATGATATTAAAATATTTCATTTCCCAGAAGCACTCAACAACCGTCAGAATTAAGATGTCACAAAAACAATTTTTGAAAGCTTTTATAAATCGAAGACTTTATTGTCTTAAGAATAAGATGACTTCAATTATATTTTTCGTCGTTATTTCTTAAATTTTAAGACTTTTTCGACTCTTTTACGATAAAAGTTTTATCTTTTTACAAAGATTTCTCATAAGAATTTCTTATATTAACTGGAATCATAATAAAAGCTTTCTGTGGATAATGAGAGGTTTTTAATTTTCAAGAATGTTACTTTCAAAATTCCTGAGGTTTTGATTGCACTTTTCGATTATGATAAAAATGGCAGATGAGTCATGGAAGTTAATTAAGTAAAAAATATGCGACATAAAAACTTTCCGCTTAGCAGATTTTTACAGCACCTTGCAACTTATAAGATGACTTTGATATATGACAACAAGATGTTTATCATAACTTTGTTGTCTGTGTAGTGAAAAGCGAGTAAAATTGTTCACTTAATTATTAGCCTCAATTTAAACCAAGATTGAAAGAGAGCTGAATGTATCAAAGTAATGCAAACCATTTCTCAAGTCGAGTGAATTCCGTGTCGATATGAAAGTTTCACGAACACTCGTTGAATGCCAGTTTCTATTTCATTTTAATGTGGGCAATTACAAAAAAGACTTAAATTGCAATTTTGCTAAATTTAATAACATGAGAAAGTGCAATCATTTTGTAAATTAGATTTTGTCATTTTCATGTCTTCAAAAAGTTAGAGAAAAGCTTTTAAATGATCTTTAAATGGACCATCTTTAAATGAACCATCTTTAAATTTCAAATTTCTAAATTAAGGTTGATGGTCTAAGGTGTAAGCTTTACATTCATTTAATCATCTTCATCATTTTGCTAAACGTTAAAGCACTTTTCTTCGTTGGAAGATTCTTCTTCAGTAACCTAAACAATTGAAGCCGTAAATATTTTTCGCCTCTCAAAGATCAGTTTCATAGCGTAGCGAGGAAGAAAGTCATAAAAATATTGTTTTATTCAATTATGTATGCTTAAACAAAAGTAACAGTTACTTTTCTTGCTTCAACTCAATAAATAATGATTCCATCGAGTCTTTATTTTCATTTTCTCTCGTCCAAATTGAGCTATTAGTTACCCGACGGAAATCTTTTGAAGAGCCTACTTACGATCATGCCATGTTTCGTCAACGATATGCATAAATATATCATGCAAATATTATAAAAAAGTCATTAAAAGCTTTAACTCGATCTTTAATCACAACCTTTGAATTTGTTCACAGAGCTTTTACAAAATAAATTTGAAATATCATCAGAACAAAAGATAAAAAGTTTAGAAACAACAAACAAAGAGAATCGTTAAACCAAACATTTTGTTTTAGCGATGACATGACGAACAATTTTTCTATTAACGCGTTTAGATTTTTTTTTCTCTTTTATTTCTTTTCGGGCACTTTCCGTGTCTTTAGCAACGGATTTTATTTATTCAATTTAATGAACCGCGAATCACGTTCCATTGTCTATTTATTTTTAATTATATATTTCCTCCGTGCTTCTGTTTGATTGAGACGAAAGCTGGTTTGGTCTCTTTCTGAAATGACGCTCGGTTTAATGCTTTAACTTATAAATATTTCACTTATTTTGATATTCTCGGTCAATCCTCATTAGCAATGTGACCTTCATAAATATTAAGGATTGTAACATTGAAACGAAAAACTATAAAAAGAAAGCATTAAGGTAATGTGATATCGTTTTCATTTATTCCGATAGGTCACTGCTGATAGACATTTGAATTATTTATATTAATTTGATATGTTCGAGCATGAGTCTCAATGAATGTTTGAATGAAAATTATTTATATCGATCCTTAGAATGGAAATTGTTATGTCATGTCATTTTATGCTCGGTTTAAATTAAGTAAAAACATTAATTTGATAAGATTAAAATCATATTTATGTTCTTCATATCGACATGTTGCCAACATTAAAGGATAATAAAAAGTTTATTAACCTGATTTTTTCGCAGGTGCAAGTCATGTTTCAACCTAAAATCAATCGCAATGCTCTTTGCAACTCACGAATCAATCTATTTTTATGTTAGACATGAAAGTGAGTAACTAAACACCAAAAAAAAACTAAACTATGCATGACCTGAATTGAACCATTTGTGTGAAAAAAAGAAGCATTCAACTTACTTACTTGTATTGAAGTTAAAAGCCGAGTTAACTCAATGGTTTTTGTGTAAGAAATTTTGTGAATACAAAAGATAGAATGAAAATGAAGTTCATCTACTTAGATATTCGAAAATATTTCTTAAACCGAAAGTCAGAAATAAGAAACATATTGCAAGATGAGAATCGTCTCAACTTCAATCTCATGGTGTGAACATGTTATTGACCTATAATTTCTTCAAATTGCACCAAAGTTTATTGAAATAAAAAAAAAATGCGCCCGTTACTCGAATTATCAACTTTTTCTCTTCTGTCTCTCTCCCTTTCTTTAGGCTTTGTAAAGTAATTTCATCTTAGGAATTGATCTTTCTGATCTCTCCATGTTCATAGGAATTTCTATTCTCCTAGCCTATAATATGGATAATTTGAAATAACATTTCTGTATTGTGTCTAATGATTCATGTTTGCGATCAGCGTTCAAATACATTTCTTGCTTTGATTAGATAAGGTCGTGCGTCTTCGTCTTCTTACTTACATAAAGCGTATGATTGGTTATTAAATCCAAAAAAATGTTGAACGAAAGCAGACTAATTGATTGCTAATTTGACCAATTTATTTCTCAATCGTAATTTTTATTAAGTTTTCACTTTAGAAACTTTGATTTTTTGGTAGCTTTTAATTATTTTTATTTCCTATTTTTATTTATTTCCTTTATTATAAACCAGAAGCAAACAGTTGTGATTCACTGATTTTCACTCAACTTTTATTCTTGTTTGCTCAACAAAAATTTCATAATCATTCTTGATTTCTTCTTTCGACTGATGTCTCAACTCAAGCCATCAAAAGCGCCACTACTGTTACATCTTTTGCCTTGAGAAATCTTTTTTAAAACAAGAACCCGAGGCACACAATAAAAAAATTAAACTTCTTTTTCATTCTATAAAAATTTGTGAATAATTTTTTTGGATTAAGGTCTTTCGTTATTTTTTTTCAACTTCTTTCTTCACTACTGGAAATATCAAACGAACGATGGCGCAATGCTTTCACCTCAACAACTCACGAACAACTAAAGCGGCAGAAAAAAAGAATATTGGAGAAACACCAAACGGTGAAGAAATTGGATTGAAACATTGAAAACGTTGCGCAACATTTAACATTTTTTTCTTTCACAAATACAACAAATGGCTTAAAAATATAACTTCAATTCCCAGAGTTCGAAGAACAAGCAGCAGCAAATTAAAAGACCGATGAAGCAGATTTCTAAAGACTAATTCGCATTGTTTAGAAAAATATGAATTTTTCTTATTAAAAACATTCTTTCTTTGAAACATTGCGGCTCTCATACTTATAAATAATTCAATTTCATGCGGCGGTGTCGATGCCAAACTCCCCAGGAAATGCCAATTGTATTTCAAATCAATTTTAAAGATGAAGTTTAATTGTTTAGAAAGTGAAACTTTTACTTCATCACATGAATTTGCATTTTCTTATTAATAAAGAGTAAAATAAATTTTGATTGAATGTGAAATACTTTGAGCATTAAATAGATTCATAAAATTAGCTTAAATGGATCAATTGTCTGTCGATGAATGTATGAAATCTTTTAAAATGAGAAACTTTTGAAGTTGACCCCAATAAATCTTTTGTTGTTAAAGATAATTTAAGAAATTTCTATTTGAAATAAAGGCACAATAAGTCCATAAATTTAAATTATATTCAATATTAAAAAATTATCTGAAATGTTCTACACCTGACTTGACCACTAAGTATCCATCAATGAAGTCTTCTCGATCGAACACTTACACATACAAGAAATCTTTAACCGAAAAATGTTGAGTTCCATTCAACAAACCGCAACAACGTCTTGGAAGTTTCAAGATATTTAAGTAACAAAACAAAACATTTACACATTTACACGTTTCTCCGCTTCACAAGAAGAACACTTCAAAGAAATGAAAACATAAAACTACAAACTAAATTATTTCTTATTCGCGGTTGTTGGACTGCTTAATATTACAACACGATGATGTTTTACTACTTGCTGATCATTTCATTCCATAATTTATGAAGATGCTCTTGAGTTAAGTAGTGTTGTTGCTGTTTTTCTTTTTTCAACTTCACCTTCTTTTGAGAAGAACAATTTCTGGCATAAGAAAGTTTTCGTTCTTTTTCTCGTTGTTCTGTGAAGCATGAAGGTTTGTGCTCTGATGTTGTTGTATGACCGTTGGTTGATGTCCATCGTTCTTAAATAAAATCACTTGGAGTTATGTTCGTCTTGTTTAATCTGCTTTTCCATTTTCTCTGGTGAATCTTTAAGGTTTTTGCGTTTTTATTGTTCGCGCGGTCAATAATTATCTACATTTAGCATGTTGTTTATGTATTGGAATTGAGACAGCAGGCATCATCAAGTCATGCACCTGTTGTTTTATGTCTTTGTTTTATTTGGATTGCATTTTTATTCATTTTGTTATTGTTGATTTTGGATGCCTTAAGAAATTCATTTCACTAAAATAGACTTTGAGATCAATCTCGCGTGTTAGAACCACGCACAAGCGACGAAGTCCCGCAATCGACATAATTATTCACTTCATCAAACATATTTGCATAAAGTTGACGATTAGAAAATGAGAAATAAATAGCGACAGAAGATTGCATAACATTTGAACGGTTTAAAAAAAATTTTTCTGTTATGTAAATGGTTCTCGATAACTGTTAGGCAAAAGAATTTTATTATCCATTACATACTTGCATTGTTAATCATTGTTAAGATGTTCTCATTCTTGATTGATTATCTGCTCGGAGAGCGTAAAACTTTCCATTAAACTATTTTTCTTAATCTATATTAGCAAGAGTAGCAATTTTTATTTCAGATTGATGAGTTCTTTTTATTTTTGTAATGAATGAACGAAAAATAATTAAATAGGCATCTAATTTAAAAGATTTGTTTTTAAGTTATAGATGATTTAGAAGTTGAAAGTAGATTTATTTCTTTTGTGAGATATTGAAGATCATAAGTTAAATAAATATCTAAATTGTTATCACAATCATTTAAATGAAATTACAATTGATTGATCTGAAAAATAAATTAAAAATAAGCAACAAACAATTTCTTTGAAACTTTTTCTTTTATTTTTTCTTATCTTAAGCATGATTTTACGAATATTTAGTTAAAATCATTGACATTGTAAATACTTGTGGCCGTCAGCACGAATAGAAATATTTCTGTGTTAAAATGTGGATATGTGAAATTTCTTTAAAGATTAAGCTCGCGTTTAAAGCCAAATTAGAAAATGAAATTACTCGAAAAGCCGGCAACAACAGACGCTTAGTTAGCCAATTTCAAACTAATTTCAATTTCTTTACACGCTTTTCTGTAACTTTTCGGAAAAATTTAATGAGATAATTTTGGAATTGTGTCTTAAATATTCAATTTACCGCTAAGTACAACATATTAATTATTTTTTCTTTATGAAATAAGCAACAAATTTTAAGCAACGCTTCCTTATTAATATTTTTATTGTTATTATTATTATTATTATTATTAAATTAAGCACTGATTTGTGATGTCTCTTAAAAAAGTTAGGTAATCCTTGAAAGTCTTAAAAGAAAATATTTCGGCTGTCTAAATGATAATCAAAGAAGTCGCGCTTGAAGGAGACATCACAAATCCGACTGGAAGTCTTTCAAATTCGAGAATATATCGCGCAACATTAATTTTTCTTTCTTACATCACAGCATAGTATAAAACATAAATAAAAATATAAAGAAAAAGAATGATAGAGAAATGAGAATCGTAACATTTGATTTAAAACTTAGTTGCTGAATTATTTATATGAAAATGCTAACTCATTTAATTATATTTTTCAATTGAGCGACAAGTTGGCAAAAAGGCATATCGAAGCAAATTTGTTGACTGATGTACGTTCAGTCAAGAGGGCAATTTAGGCTACTTAAGTAGATATATGTATTCATGTTTCTTTTTTATCAATATGTATGAGGCATTCATTCGCAAGAGATGAAACTAAAATTCTTTCTTTAAACTTTCGACACTTCATTGAGCTAGATAAGTCATGATATGAATCAAATTATGAGCAAATTCATTGATATGAAGAACAATCGTTTTTCTTTGTACCCTGGTTGGCTTGTAATGATGATGTGTGGTGAGTGATCTTTTTATGTCCATTTAACATCCTCCAGAATTATTTCTTTGTAATACGTTTGATATTTTAAGTCGCAATGGTGAGAAATCAAATTTTTTGAATCGCGGAAGTGACGTAAATCTTTTAATACTTGTCGGTGATATCGATCCAGATTTCTTAACGACAGCTGATGGCGATGATAAAAGATTTTGATTATGACGGCGACTGAGATCATCTGAGTTAAGTCTTGATATTGTTGCATATTTTTTATTGACTTGCAAACTTCTTAAATCATTATTATTGTTATTATCTTCCAATTTTAATGAATTAACACGACGTTCCGACATTTTTGTTGATGGAATCATAATTGGCGTTGTAAATTTACGAGAATTCTGAATTGACGATTCCGGTGATTTAATTTTTGGTGAATTTTGAGTTTGTTTCTTTGCTGCAATGGAGTTTTCATCCGTTGCATTTCGAAGATTAGTGATGTTGTTACACTTAACGGGAACATCGTAGTTTGGATAATAAGACGCGATTTTATCATCAACTGAAAGTCTCTTGTTCGTTTTTGTACTTTCAATCTGATTATTCCGGACATTTTGATATGATTCGATGATAACGGTCGGTGGAACGCGGTTCATTGGAACATAAGTCGGTTCATCGATCTTTGGTGTTCTTGGAGGTATTTTGGGACTGAATTCGTTAGCTCGCTTTGTCATGCAAACGTAATGTGGTTCATTTTCTTGATTATTTTGATAAATTTCATTCTTATTCTTCTCTACTGTTGTCATTGTCATTGTTGCCGATGTTGGAGGTAAAATGTCGTAATCAAATTCACGTTTATATGTAATTGGACTATCGAAAGAATATTTCAGTCGATAGAGAACATCATTCATAAGTTGCTTATCAAGTTCTTCAACTTTTTTCATGTCAAATCCACGTCCAGGTCGCATTTCAAGATAACCTGGCGGACTCGATGCCGGTTGACTTTTTGGCGATGTTGATTCAATGTGATGATTCAATAAACAATTACTTCCAACGAGATTAACAGCCGATACATTTTTATCCAATCTTAATTCGAAATTTGGTTTGATATTGTGGGAAATATTTGAATCAACTTGATCGACGGAATTCTCAGCTTCATCTTCAAAAACATTTTCTAACTCATAAGAGTTACTTGAACTAATATTCGCAGGATTTTCCAGATCAAATGAACAGTTGGCACACAAAGAATTGTTGAAGCTGACATCAAGATGTGACAAATCGGGACTTGAAAAGCTGTTGCGTTTCGCTTTCAGCAGTTGAAGTTCTCTTGGTTGTGGCGCGACATTTCTTTCTCTTCGTTTCAGTTCCGATCTTTTTGACTTACCGAACACATTCTCGAACAGACTCCATTTCTTCTTGACCATTTCACTTTCTGGTGTTGTGTAGGAACGTTGGAGACTTGAACAGTCAGTGTTTTTACGAACTCGAGGTGGAAGTGGAGGCGGGGATGAATTTTGTTCGAGGCGATTTAATGTCATGACTTCGTAAATAACCGAGTCTCTGTTATTTCTTTGCCTTAAATTAAAATACAATTAACTGCAATGACTGCCCAAAAAAATCATTAAAATTTCATCCTTTTATACCTGTCTGTCGGCTCAGGAATCTCTTCATAAATTCCCGACATTGTTGACACTCTTCTCGACCAATTCTTATCACTGTCACGATGACCATTTGGAACTTTCGGCAACGGACCGAGAATGTCATTCACATCACGCACTTTACATGTCTCGTTCATATTTTGATATATTCCAGAGTCATCCGTTTCAAATAGACTTTGTTCTATTCTACTGCACCGGCTGCTTTGCAAGATTTCTATTCCAAGAAAAGATAAGCGTAAATTATATTGAAAAAACAGGAAAATGTTTATGTAGTTTGAAATTTGTTGAAAATATAAACATTAGATGGTAATTGATTGGATAAACACAAACAAATGCAAGGAATAAATTATTCAAAAGAAGAAGAAAGTTTTGTAATGGAAAATTTCCATTTCGCACGTATTTAAGTGGCGAATCACAAAATCTTTTTATGTTCTCTGCCACTTTTGACAAATATTTATGTGTAATTCAATTAAATTTCAAGTCTCTTATAAGGTTGGAGTTCTTTAAAACATTATTTCTTTAGGACTTTTGAGAAGGAGAAGATAATAAACTTATCAGACTCAACAGATTCCAGATGTTTCATAAAAAATCGGTGTCAAATTTTATTTATTTATTCATAAAAATATGAATTTTCACATGAAAATGAAATGAGAATAATTACATGTTGCACTTATTGATTAAATCATCAAAAAACAAATTGGTAATCGACGTCTATGTATAAGTAGTCTCAAAACATTTTCATTTATCCAGAATATGATTTGAAGTCATCGTAAGAAAAAAAAAAGAGAGAAACAGATATCGAAAGATAAAAAAAATGTTTACGTTTTTGCTTATCTCCAACACATTCCCACACTCTAGACTTTTTACACGTAAATTGAATATGACGCAAATTCACATGCTTTTTTATTATATTTTTACAAGAGCGTACACGATATAAGAAAAAAATTAACAATAAGAAGCTTGTGTTTAGACGCCACCAACGTGCGCTTTGTAGAAATAGTAATAAAAAATATTGTGCTTTAACTAATGTCCAAAAATAAAATCTTACCTCGCCGATATGTTTCCAGACTTTGAATTTGACATTCAACCCAACGCATGTGAGCTTCCATGCTTAGTTTTGATGCTAATGATAGGAATGCCATGCAATTCTTTCGGTTTTGTTTCCAATATAGGCCATAAGCATATTCCTTTGTCCTCGATTTAACCTGTTGAATGAGATGCGACGGATGAAAATAGAATCAATATGAAAAAAATGTAAACAATCACTCTAAAGCAATGACGACATGAAATTCACGTTATAAACAGAAGGATGATGATAATTTTCAATACCAAGTAGCTATTGAAACGAGCATATGCTGTGGTTCTTGTGTACTGTAAATATTATAGCATCGTAATAAAAATAGAAGCAAAACGATTAGTTGTTCGGTCAGCCGGATGACTTACCAACCAGTCGGATTTGAAACAAAAAAGAAGAATTCTACGAATCGCAACGACATACCGTCAATTCACAAAAATAAATCATCTTTTATTATTATGAAAGAAAGTTAAGCAGAAGAAGTTATTTTTGATTGTTTCAATGAATTTCTACTCCCTCGTAAAAAAGTCTATAAATAGCTGCGACACTTTTTTCTTGTGTGTAAATATTTCTATTATTAAGTATTGTTGTTTGACGAGTTATTTTTGTGCATTGTATTTAGTTGAATCATTTTTGTTATGTGAATCAGTGGTTGTGATAACAAAAAACAATTTGTGATGTTGTTTGTTGGCTTCGTGATTGGAAAACTGTGTTAATAATTAACTTCCTATTGCGGAAAATCTCTGAGTGTTAATTGATTGATTTCGTATTGTTTTTAAATAAATTTACTTAGTTTAAGTAATACTTTTGAACTTATTGTTCTAATTTACGTATTTATAATACTTTTATTCAAATGAATTTTTTTAATTTAAATAGACTCTTGAGATGTGAAACAAAGTGAGATAAAGTACACATCATCCAGATCTTCAATAGACGTCATTGAAAACAAAAACAAGAAATAGAGAGAATGATATCAAAATTTTGTGGGGAAGTACAAATTGCATGAATTTTATCAAAATGGTGACAATCATGTCAAAAGAAAATTAAATTAATTCATTATAAGGGAAATTAATTTAATAAGAAAAAGAAATGTCTGAACTTTAGATTGACAGTTGTTATTTTAATTGTTGTCAACAGATCACATCAAATACAATCAAAGTGATATGAACTGAGCTCGTTTCAACAGGTACATAAAAAGAGAAACATCGTCTTGATAATAGTCTATTCAGATGAATAACTTATTATGTTATGATTCGATAATTTAAATCGGCGCTAAGAATTTACGGAATGCAATGAAGAGAGTCGCAAATGGAAATGAAAAAATTAATGTTTGTTAAACTCACCGGATATATTTCTAAGCCTGGAATGTTGATTCTCAAGACGAGTCCATTGTCATTCTCGTTAACAGTTTTATGGAAAGTTATTTTTATATAGCAGGGAAAACACTTGATTGCTTCGATTTTAATGTAACAACGAGTCCACGACTGAACAAAAGAAGAAAACAATTTTTTACTTAAAATCGAACTTAAAATTAATTGCAGCAATAATCAACTTACTCTTAAAGGTAGCCACTCTGTTCGCCTTTCACGAATATCCAACTTAACTTCCATCAACGACGATAATGTGTCCATCTCGAATGCCGTCAGAACTTAAACTGAAATGTAAAAATAATGATGTGAAGCACAATGAATGGAAATACCGAACAAAAATAAGAGAAAAAAGAATAACAGAAACATATACAATCAATGACTGCACGACAAAACTTCTACATCCACACACTTTTATATGGCTACAATAAGAATCTCTTTTTCTTCTCAACATCTATGAGTCGTGTGTACGTACAATGACGGAATAAGAAACGTCAGTTGAGGGTGTAAAAAGGACATTAAGAAAATCCTGCGTCTCGAATCTTCTATTTGGGATTTTTTTTGACACATTCTCGTCTTTTACTGATTGTATCAATTTAGCATAAAGTCATTATGAGAATATTGAAGAAATACAACTTAAATTGTTTATTTATAGTTTTATGGGTGTAGTATGAGTCTAGCTAGATAAGTCTAGTCTGATTTACAAATTATTATTTAGCTCCCTTATACATATTTGTTATGCGTTTATTGCATTTTGTGTTTTTTTTCTTTCTATTTTTTGATTAGTCATTACATTGGTTTTTCGTCACATGACTCGTCTGACCCGACGAGATTTAGGAATGTCGCATTAAAATTGTTTTGTTTGATGCTGGTTGAGTTCAATAGTCCACAAATTAAAGCAGATGATAAATATTTTTTTTCAACACACGATACATGAAATCTTGTAAGACGAGTCTCGTTTTATTTTATTTTTTAAAAAAGGAAGACAATCAAACGCCAGATGGAATTTAATTGGAGAGACAGGTGCCTTTCTTATCCTTTTCTTTTTCTTTTAAACTTAGCTAAGAGAATTAAGTTAATATTTCGGCATCTTGAAAACGTGTGTAAAAAGAATGAGAGAGAACAAAAAATCAATAACAGTTTTTCTTCTTCTTCTTCTTCTCACAAGATTTTGGCGCTTTCTTGAGACTTGATTACATTTTAATTAAATTTTCAATAAAAACTTCAAAATAATATCATACCTTTGATTTAATCCAATTTGGAAATCACAAATAAACACAATAATAATTAAAACTGGATGATAAATTAAGGAAAAGTGCTATGAAACTAAAAATAATGAGAGAGAAAATTGTTGTTTTGTAAATATTCGACTATCGACGAAATAATTCCAAGCAAAGGGCGAGTAAAAGTTTTTCGATTTCAAATATTTAAATCGTGAATGTTCGTTAAAAATGAACTCAGATAAATTAAAATTTACTAAATGTTTGAAAACTTTAAGTTTAAAAGCGAATTTAGTCCAATTAAAGTCAGGTTTTTTTTTCTTACTCATATTATAGGTCACATTAATTTTTATTTACGTTAGTTATATAAAATACCTTTTCTTATCCATGACTTTTACATTGACCTTACTTTATTACATTATAAGAAATTAAAACAGTAGGTGGATATCGGGAAGGTACAATTAATTAATTATAGACTAACCACTCTCCCAAAGAACATTTTTGTGTCAATTTACCATGCTGTCTTTTCTCATGGTTAAATCATTTTAAATATTTTATACTCATAAACTTTGAGCTTTGAAACATGTCACATGTAAGAATGCTTTCGTTGAGAATTCATAATTTATACAATTTGTAATGACATTTTCTTTTTTGAGGGAAACGTTTCAGTTTAATTTTTTCTGGCTTATTAGCATCATGAGTGAAAATAGCTATAAATCGTTATATTCAATTTTAGTATTTTTGCTTGCATTCTCAATAGTAAATTTTTACGCTAAAATAATGAGAGAAGAAAAAAGACTTAAATTGGAGAACGAAACGCTTTTTAATGAGTTGAAGGCGATAAAAGATAAGGAAAGATCATTTTTCAATGATTCTAAAACGTGTGATGGTGTGTTGAAGAAAACATGCAATAAAATGGAAATTTTTTTATTGAAAGTTGAAGAAATTTACGATACAGATTTTATATGTTTAATTTAATTCGTCAGAAAATATTTTTAAATGAGTTTTTCATTCATGTAGACAACCTTATTTACCTATATGTCAAGAACGATGTAGGTAGATAAACTGCACGATTCTTACAGTTCCCTCAAATTCACCACAGTTGCATTTTCACCTCATTTCCCCTCAATCAAAAAAAAAAATTGCAAACGTACAAACAACTTAAAAAAATGTCGAAACCTCTACAGCCAATCTTTTTTACTTCAAAATATAAAAAAATTGTCCTGAATGAAATCGTCATTCGTATGAAAATAAAAAAGGAAATTGATGATGTATTTTGGAATGAAGTCTCTAAAGCAGTAACGGTAGATATGCTTAATAAAAGTTTTAAAACGTTTGTTTACATTTTTTTTGTTTATCTACTTCTTTTGTAGGAAAATTATTTTGAAGCTACTCCATTGCAAATAAAAGAGTTCTTCTTTAAAGAAATTTACCCATCGCTTTCTGATAATAATTACGGGTTAGTTGGTCCATCTACAATAAAAAAGATCAAAAAAGCATTCGTGAATAGTTTAAGTCCAAAGAGAACAAATTTAAGTCTCTACTGGCAAACATTTAATGATGAAAATGATGATAATTTTGAGATGAAAACAGAAATTAATCAAAATGGAGCCAATTTTAAAGAGAATTTCAATCAAATTGAGGATAATCATATTAGTTTCGAATTCATTGCTCTATCAGATCCTAACATTTCTACGCATTGTATTAAAACAGAAAGTCAAGATCCGTTTTCAACTTTTAATTTAAAGTCAACACAATTATCCGATAATATTCCTCACTCTCCTGCTTCATTTGATAGCGAAAGCATTATAGAATATGATGGAGTTTCATCTATTGTTAGTAGTCCAGATTACAGTAATGACAGCCATAATGATTCGGTTATCAAGAAGTTTCATGAGAATGAAGAGCATGTGGAAACAGAATGTACCTTTAAGGAACTGCAAGTTCTATTAGATCTACTAGGATCTGAAACTACAAATTCTAGAAATATTGAAAGTTCCATGGATGTTGTTAAAAATAGCACAGTAAGAGATGCAACTGTCAGAAGTCTGCCATTTGATGCTACTGATGATTATCCGAAACCCCAAAAACTACCCAGACTAGCAGCTGAAATTGTTCAGCATTCTAATGTTGAAAATCTAGAGCCTGTAGAAGTGAATCAGGAGGATAAAGAGGAAGAAAATTTATCACAAAATGAATCTATAGAGATGAAATTTACAAGTATACAATTTGTCATCGTGCCTTCTTCTCAGCAACAAGATAAGCTACCAAATGAAGAAAATAATTGTGAAAAAGAGAAGGACATAACAGAAAATGATTTCAGAGAATCAAAAATTGCAAGCACAAAATCAGTCACTGCTAATCTATCTTGCCAACAACAAGAACCACCAAAATTGACATCTGAAACTGATCAAAATTTTAAAAGTTTTGATTCTGCGAAGGTAGAAGAAAAAGATAAACACCTTGAAGATCTGCCAATTAAGTCTATCGATGAGAATAAGCAATTTGAGGCTGATGATGGCGAAACAGGAGAGAATTCTAAAAGCCCACTCGTTACGCTTGAAAAGCCAATTGTTGCAACTACAATTGGACAACAGCAACCACAAAATATTGAAACGACTGAAGATGAGGAAGATTCTGATCTAGAGAACTTTGAACCGGCTGATGAAAATGAGCTGATCGAGGCTGATGATGACGAAACCGGAGAGAATTCTACAAGCCCACTTGTTACGCTTGAACAACCAGTTCTTGCAAATACAAATGAACAACAGCAACCACAAAATATCGAAACGGCTGAAGATGAGGAAGATTCTGATCTAGAGAACTTTGAACCGGCTGATAAAAATGAGCTGATCGAGGCTGATGATGACGAAACCGGAGAGAATTCTACAAGCCCACTTGTTACGCTTGAACAACCAGTTCTTGCAAATACAAATGAACAACAGCAACCACAAAATATCGAAACGGCTGAAGATGAGGAAGATTCTGATCTAGAGAACTTTGAACCGGCCGATGAAAAGGAGCTGATCGAGGCTGTTGATGACGAAACAGGAGAGAATTCTACAAGTCCACTTGTTACGCTTGAAAAGCCAATTTTTGCAATTACAATTGGACAACAGCAACCACAAAATATCGAAACGGCTGAAGATGAGGAAGATTCTGATCTAGAGAACTTTGAACCGGCTGATAAAAATCAGTTGATCGAGGCTGATGATGAAGAAACAGGAGAGAATTCTACATGTCCACTTGTTACGCTTGAAAAGCCAATTTTTGCAACTTCAAATGGACAACAGCAACCACAAAATATCGAAACGGCTGAAGACGAGGAAGATTCTGATCTAGAAAACTTTGAACCGGCCGATGAAAATCAGTTGATCGAGGCTGATGGCAACGAAACAGGAGAGAATTCTACAAGCCCACTTGTTACGCTTGAAAAGCCAATTTTTGCAACTTCAAATGGACAACAGCAACCACAAAATATCGAAACGGATGAAGATGAGGAAAAGTCTGATCTAGAAAACTTTGAACCGGCCGATGAGAATGAGATTGACGAAATTGACGATGAAATATCAGAAGATGATTTCAAGAATTTGCAGTTTACAAGCACCCAATCAGTTGTCGTTTCTCATGATCAACCGAATATATTTACAAATTTTAAAAAGATACTAAGCAAAGATATTACAGTTCAAGATGCTGAGTCTACTTGCAATGATGATTTATTATGTCAACAGATATTTGAGAAAATTTGGAATATTGATGAGGATAGTTCCGACTCTTCAGAGATAGAAGTCACATAACAAACAATCCTTTAGTGACTCAATAAGAATGAAATTGCTGGCAAAAGCACTGAGTGGAATTCTAGTGAAACAAAGTTTATTATTGCACGATTAAAATTTATTTTGATTCTATAATTATTTGTCTTAATTAAATAAAAGTTACTATCTAGTTAGGCAATCGTTTTTTGATAAGATTCTCCAGCTTTTTTATTCGTCCTTTGTCATCAGTTGTTTCATTTGTTGGATCTATTTCAGCTTCGTTTTGACTTTCAGGTGCCATTTTCTTATATAAATCGATTAGTTGTGCTTGATCAGCTCTTTTAACGCCTTTCATGTCGCATATTTTGTGAAACTCGGCGAGAGTATTGTCGGGAAGTAACTTCAAATATTGTTCAATAAAAAGTGCATGTGGATTTATATTTGCCATGACAATTTTAATAATCATTTCAGCTTTGGTCATTCCTTTAATGACTGTCTTGGCACAGCTAGCTGGAGCTTTTCTGTTGACTTGTGAATCTATGGTTGGCAATTCAAGTAAAACTGTCTTCAAACTGTGAGTGTCTAATAACAACTGTTCACATCCCATAATATTCCCAACACCTTCAGCATTTGTTGGTCGACACTTGTATAAATTATTTATGAATTTTGGAATGAATGAACTGATAAACTTGTTGCAGAATTGTGTGTAATACTTTCGACTTGAAGATAAATTATCACGAATATTTGGAATGGTCTGTTTGAAATGAGAAATGATTGTGTTGATATAAGGGCTTTGATCACCAACATTGCTTATATTCTGCCATTGAATCTAACGAAAAAAAGGGAAAAATAAAATAAGAAATTTTTTGATAATCGAGAAATTCAAACCTTTGACATGACAACTAAAGCTGATTCACAAAGATTCTCAAGATCTTGCACAAGAAGTTGAATGCAATGTCCCATAACTCGATGAAAAACGTCTTTCTCGTCTGACAAATCAACATTGTTAGCAAAAGTTGGATCAATTTTTTCTTTTAATTTCTCTTCCAATTGTTGAATTGTTTCAAGACAATATTCTGATGTTGTGAGAATCTTACAAATCAGAATCCTTTCGTCTTTAGTGTAACGTGGAATTTCACCTTCTTTAAGAAAACTATGAATGACTTGATTTGCTGCACTTTGTAAGTTTTGAAAGTCTTTTTGTTTTAGTAACGACATGCTGTTGCTGATGGTTGCATTTGTTGTTGTGATTGACACTTTTGGTGTTTGATTCTCAAGAATTTTTATTGCATATTCCCTCAAATATTTTTTGTATACTAAGACAAGGTCAAACATTGTCTTACCGTTACTTAGTTGAGTGCATTGCACGAGACTCTTCTTATAGAAAATAAAAAGTTCTGCGCAACTTTCAAGTGAAGCAGCCACTGATTGTTGCTTTGAAACTTGCACAAATTTTTCGATTAAATCATTGAGATTTCTATCAATACTGTCAGTGTAAATGTCCAAGTACGGTTTGAAACATTCTCCAATGAGATTTCGAAAAGGTGTTGTCATGAAAGACAGAACAACTTCATCTTCTGCATTCTCAACATTTTCAGTTTGATTATTTTTATCGCCATCAACTAACGTTGCTCTTTTCTCATGAACATTTGCTTGTTTATTACTCACAGATTCGTTAAGAGTGCATCCACTAAATCTTTTTCCAAGTAACTCTTCAAATTGTGATGTTTTGTTGATAGCGTAAAGCAAAAGTTTCACATCAATTTCTGTTCGTCTTCGAGACATAATTTTGCTAAGTTCTGATCTTGTAATATTGCAAAACTCAACAACAATCCGTTCAGAAACCTCCCAATTGTCTGGGAAAACTGACCCATATTTGTCTTCGAAGTCAAGAAGATGTCGCTTAATCCAGGCATATCGCTTATCAATTTTATCCAGCCATGAAATGTCTTGATTCTCATGGAATAATTGAATATATTCTTGAAGTTGAATATCTTTTTAATGAAAAGAATTTAAAGGTAATTAAGTGATTATTGGAAAGAAAAGAAAGACTTACTAATGAACCATTTTAAAAGTTCGCGTCGAACCTTTCCATCAAGAACGGATATCACTAAACAAGCATCTTTAAGCTTCGCAAGACTCATTTTATTAGCACTTGGAGATAAACTGAAGGTATTTTTGAAATCTTCTGTAATCTGTGTTGAAAGAGTCTTGTGGATTTCTGCTACACTACTTGATAGCTCTTTTATTTGCGGTATTTCATTGTATTGAGTGAAATGTTCGTTGACTTCTGTGATTGCTTGCAGAGGATTCGAAATTTCTCCATAAAGTCTCTTCTCAGCTAGTACTTTCAACTTATCAACTCCATCAACGAGCATATGTAGATGATTTAAAGTAGTGATAGCTGATGTTAAATTTTTTTTCGCGCAATCTAATTGTTTAATGTCGCTTGTGATATTTTTAACAATTTCCTCGGTTACTTCTGCTCTACTTTTAATATCTCCGATCTGAGAAAACAATTGTGTAATTGTCTTTTTTGCTTCATCAAGAGCCTGTTTCCCTTCAGTACCTGAAGTAGAAACTCCTCTAACTACACTTCTTATGTTATCGTCAATAACTTGAACTTCAATTTCCATTTGCGATATGATGTCATCAATTCCGTTCAAAGCGATTTCATTTGGAAATAAACGATTTATGTACTCTGTTGCATTGAAATCCGATTTATCCAATGGGTCCTCGCTTTGAAGCACTTGTTCAATCGCTTTTTGCACTTCATCTGACAGCTCAATCTTAATTTCATCCATTTCTTTTGAAAACTGCTTGGAATTTTCAAGTGATATTTAAAGGGTATGAAACTACGGTTTGTTTACATGGTGAATTGGTGAATTTATAAATTGAGGGGAAATGAGTTTGCTTGAAAGTGTGAGTGTAAGAGGTGAAAACGAGCAAAACTTCAAATTTATTTATCTACATAAATTGTTTGAAATCATGCATCGGCTTCCAATTCTAGCAGATTTTCTTTTCCTTCATAATCTCCTGTCGGAAAAATCAATAGATCATCAAAGCTTTGAAGCGATATCATCACACGTTCAAAAAAAGTTTAATCGGAATGATTATTTGAGTGTCGGAACATTGTTGAGTCTTTTGCTTAAAAGCAATGATTTGCCGGAAACAACAAATCGGCTCGTAGCGTATTATGTGCTGTACGATATATTCAGAAATGATAATGAACCGGATGCTTCCCCGAAGGATTCACCTTTTCAATACTTTCTTTTCTCTCTGGTAGAAGGAAAAGATTGTAAGTTAAATACAGTAGAGAGAAATTTCATCATTCAATTATTGGCAAGTGGAACAAAAGATGTAAGTATAATTGAACCAGTTAATTTCAATAAAAACTTAACATTTTATTCAAACAGCTGTCAAAACAAACACCACATCATATTAAGCAGACAGAATTGGTTCCAATTCCTAACATAGATTTATCTCAAGTCAGAAGGATTTGTACTGAAAAGGAAAGAGAACTTCCTACCAGTACGAAGAGTAATGTCATGAATGTTATTCCATCTCCAATGTAAGTCAATCAGCAATATAATGCCCTAAATGCATGTTGTTAATTTTAATATAATGAAAATTTCATTACAGCCATTCTTTATCTGATTCTGCTATTCGTGAGCTTATGGAAGGACTCTTTAGACGTGATACACCTTTGAAGAGTGTTTTTGGGCCTCAATTCATGACCATTGCTCCACCTTTGCTTCCATGTGAAGATGAACTCGTTTGGTTTGATATTACAGATCCAGTTTGTCACAAACCAGTGTTTGATATGAATATTGGTGAAACACAGACTCCAGAAACAGAAGCTAAGAAGCTCGTTGCCAATGCATTTAAACAAGCTCTGAGTTTGCAAGATCAAAAAGTTTTAGAGAATGAATTGGAAAAGGATTCAGAACTTGTTCATCATATTGGATTGACTCCAGAGAAACTTCCTGACATTGTTGAAAACAATCCTCTGATTGCTATAAAAATTCTTTTGATGCTTATGAATTCATCACAAATCACCGAATATTTAAGTGCATTGGTTAATATGGAAATGTCGCTGCACTCAATGGAAGTTGTCAATAGATTGACATCATGTGTGGACTTACCTTCTGAATTCATTCATCTTTACATTTCCAATTGCATAAGCACTTGCGAGAATATTCAAGATAAATACATGCAAAATCGTTTAGTGAGTTGCAACCACAAATATTTTTAATTGATTTTGACTAACGAATTTTTTTAAGGTGCGACTTGTCTGCGTTTTTCTTCAAAGTCTAATTCGAAACAAGAAGATTATCAATCTGAAGGATTTATTTATTGAGGTGGAAGCATTCTGTGTTGAATTTAGCAGAATACGGGAAGCTGCTGCCCTTTATCGTCTGCTGAAACAATGTGAATCATAATATCTTACTTAAAACTCAAATTATGTTTACATCTTACAAAGATAATTTCCTTTATTTTAAAATTGTAGAATTATGTTTGCACAAGCTTTTGAAGAAGAATAAAATCCTTAAAATTATAGAAATTAAATTGGAATAATAAAATTAAATTGATCGAATTCTAAATCTGTTTGCGGATTCTGGAAGAATTTTTATGGTCGAACATGATCTGAATCCTTATTAATACATGCTTCTAAGTAGTCGATTCTTCGTTCCAAAGATGTCAATTTTTCATTTAATACTGCTAACCTGGAGCGACACGACATGTCTGAAAATTGGAAAAACATTTCCATTTATTGAATTCATTAAATTTTATGTCAACTCGAATATTTACCAAATGAGTTTAAGAAAGCCGTAATTTTCTTTATCGAATTTGCAATAACTTCAATGTATTCACGGTTAGCCCAATCCTGATGTATCTGTCGTTGTATCACTTCTCTGTGCCTTTCTGATGCCATTATCAAGCTTTATTATTCTCAAATTATTAATTTTATGATTTTGGTTTATACAGGTAGCAATCTGTTCAAATGATACACAAAAATTGCCTGTTGTAACCTCTTCAAATGATACACAAATTCTTCTCCCTTTCTAAGTTAAAAAGCAAAATCGGAACTTTATTCTGATCGTCAAAAATGGCATTTTCTATAAACTTAGGAAGACTTACCAGATCAAGTCAAACAGCTAAAAAGTTTATCTATCCAGTATCCATTAAATTCGCAAGCACATCATCAAATTATTTTGTTTATGGTTTGTTTTTAATAATTTTTTAACAAAGGTTATATTTTTGCAATAATAAAAATATTCCGAACATCTAGAGAAAGATCCATCAAGATATTTCTTCAATCCAGAGATTCAAAAGCTTTTAAAATCAATCACTAGGATCGAAATTGAAAAGATCTTTCACAAACGTGCAACTCCAAATAACAATGTTGAATACAAGTAAGAATTTTGATATTTACATCTAAATTTGAGAATGTTTATAAAGCTAATTTTATTTTAAGATTCTTAACTGATAACCAAATAGACAGTGAAGTAAGGAGGAAATTCAAAGATGCACAAAGATTACTTCAAATGCCTCCAGTAGTAGAAGTTTTAAAGGAAAATTTAAAAGTCCTTTCTGATGATCCAGCAATTGCTGGCTATGCGAAATCGCCATTAGTCTTCACTGATGTTACTTTTGCTCTAAATAATTTAGAGCGTACAGTTGTTATTCGGCATCTCGATGGAAAACTTGTCGAAGCGCCATTTGAAGTTCGTAAGCGAGTTTCTCAAATTTACAATCCAATGCCGGGACGTAAATTGAGTGAACCAAGAATGTTTGAACCTGACAACCTCAATCGAATTCTAGAAGAAGGGGAATATACATTTATTCTTGACAATCTTTGCTTGCATTTTGAACCATTTGAGGCGAAGTTTCATGAAATATCTTCAAAAGTTTATCAACATGTAAACGAGAATTTGAAATTTGATAGTCTTCGATCAACCAGACACTTTGGACCAATGGCATTCTTTCTTGCATGGCACAAAATTATTGATGATCTTCTTATCGACATGATAAGAAACGATTTCCTTAAAAACGGAGTCGAATTAATTTGTCTATTGTTTAAAATTAAAGGAATCGAAGCCGACACCAGCATATTGGAGAAACTCCAAGAAATTGATGAAATTGAGCTTTTGATCAATAGAACTGTAGATGCGATGCTATCAAAACTCGACGAAAACAAGATACAGAAGACAAACGAAGATTTGCAAATTGATGAACTCTGTTTCGCATTCATTCAAAACTCGTATGTCAATGTCCATTCTCCTAAGAAACCTCAGCTGGAACTTGTTCTTCAATCATATAAAGAGCGACATAATGAATTAAAGAATATTGCTCAAGAAATTAATTAGATGCATAATATAAGTTAAAAATAAAAATGTAGAAAAGAAATCTTTGAAATTTGTTTGATTAACATCATAAATGTCTAATGTTTCAGCAAATTTATATAAGATAAAACTTTTCAAAATCATAAACTTAAAAGTTTACATCGCAAAAAGAAAGCTTTAAAGCATGCTAAATTTTATGCTAAAATGCTAAAGTCATTCATTAGAGATTTTTGTAAACATTGACATAGTTTTGTTTCTTCTCTCATTACTGGAGAAGCAATTTAATTTTTGCTACCATATATTATATAATTACACCAGGAAACAAATAATTAACTGCAGAATAAAGTTGAATCGGTGATAAAACAGAAATAAGTCAAATAAAACAATTTGTACTTTGTATTATGAAGTTTTAAACGTTGACCAATTATTAGAAAAATTAAACAAACACCAGTGAGAAGTGGAGAAATACAAAGCTTACAGAAAAGCAGAAATAAAAAGATTATTGTTACAAAGTTCACAGAGAGTTATCGCTTTTTGTCAAATTCCTTAACCTTATCAATAAAAGTATTTAGAACAAAGAGACTTTGATTTTATAGTAGAAATCATGACGGCTTTATCAAAAATTAACAAAGATATTAAAGAAGAAAGAGAGAAAGTCAAATTCAATATTGAAGAGTTTACCAATTGGTATTATGGCGGAGCAGATAAAGTTGAAGAAAAGAGATTTCTTGGTAAATTAAGCAATGATTTTGAAGTGCTTTGGTTGTGTTTGTTTTTGTGTTTTTTCTTTCATTGAAACTTCAAATTCATTACTCAACAGAAAATTTCTTCTTGTCGGATCCCGAACTCCAAGACAAAGTTTCAATAAGTTATTTAAGCCACAAAGAAAAATATGAAGAAGCAATTCGTAAGTCCACACTTGTTTTTAAAAAGATCAGAGACCTTCAAGCTCAAGGTCGGGATGGAGTTGAGATTTACATGTAAGTGCAAAATCTTTTGAATGATGACGAAATAGACGAGAATTTCTGGAAATATTCATTTATAGGGCTTTGCTTGGTGGCATGCTCGGGACAAGTTTGTTGCGTGAAGGAAATCCAATGAGTAAGTTTCAAGCAAATAATTTGAAATAATTGCATCATTAACATAACATTTAATGAAGGTGTACATTACGTCATGTTTTTACCGGCTTTAATGAACCATGGAACAGGCGATCAACAAGCTGAATGGATATCAAAAGCATGGAACTGTAATGTTATCGGAACGTATGCGCAAACTGAGATGGGTAAATAATTAATTATATTAATTTTTCTGTCACTTGTCAGTTTTCGACTAGCAATCATTGTTGAAGGGAAATTTCCAATTCTTCTATAAACTTCGTTAGGACATGGGACGTTCATTAGAGGCCTCGAAACAACAGCCACATATGATCCCAAAACAAAAGAATTCATTATCAATTCTCCAACAATAACAGCTTATAAGGTAAAATGAGATGAAAAGTTTGAATGTTTGATTTAATTTTTAATGCTTGAACTTGGTAATGATAAGTGGTGGCCTGGAGGTCTTGGACATACAGCAAACTACGCAATTGTCATAGCACAACTTTATTCATTAGGACAACATCATGGTATTCAACCATTTATTGTGCAACTGAGAGATGAAGAAACACATCAACCATTGCCAGGAATTACGATCGGAGAAATTGGAAATAAAGTTGGCATGAACACTGTCAATAATGGTTTCCTTGGATTCAATAATGTTCGAATTCCACTTCATAACATGTTAATGAAAAATGCAAAAGTTCTTGAAAACGGAGAATTCATCAAACCGAAAAGTTCTGTGTTAACTTATGGCACAATGATGTTTGTAAGGGTTGTGATATTGAAAGACATGGCAGCTTACTTATCGAAAGCTGTAACAATTGCTATGAGATATTCCACAGTTCGACGACAAAGCCCAATCGATCCAAACCAACCTGAACCGAAAATTATTGAACATGTCACACAACAAATGAAAATATTTCCAGCAATAGCAAAAGTGATTGTTTTCAAGATAACTGCTGAGTTACTATGGGAAATGTACAATCAAGTCACGCATGAGCTTGATAAAGGTGATTTGGAGAGACTTCCGGAACTCCACGCACTCGCTTGTTGCTTGAAAGCTGTCTGCACAAATGAAGCAACACAAGCAGTTCAAACATGTCGTTTGGCTTGTGGTGGTCATGGTTATTTGAATTCTTCTGGCTTTAACGATATTTATGGAAGCGTTACTGCAGCACAAACGTATGAGGGTGAAAATACGGTTTTGTTTCTTCAAACTGCAAGATATTTGATCAAAGCATGGAATCAAGCTCTGAATGGTGAGAAATTGACGCCGACTGTTGCTTACTTAAAAAATTATACGAACAACCTCAATCAGCGTGATAATTGGGACGGTTCACCTAAAGGAATCCTTCGAGCTTTGCAATCTACAGCAGCTCATAAAATAGCTTTAGCGCATAAGCATTTAGAGGCAAGAAAAAAGTTTTGTTCGGCTGAAGAAGCAGCAAATCAAACTGGCATAGAATTATCAGCTGCAGCTGAAGTTCATTGCCAAGCTTTTCTTCTACATTCAGCAATTGAGGTATTGGAAAATGCGGCGAAACATTCTTCTCCAGCTCTTGCTGTCGTGTTTAGAGATGTTTTGGAGTTGTACGCAGTTGACCTCGCTATCAGATCTTTGGGTCATTTGTTGCAAGTAAATATACATAAGAATATTTATTTAAAATGCTTCAGTTCAACATTTAACTTTTCTTCATTTGCTTACAGTTTGTTAACTTAAAGTCAATCGATATCGAAACATTACAGGGAAGATTAGAATCGGCTCTAAAGAAATTCAAATCAAGTGCAATTGGAATAGTCGATGGATTCGATATTCCTGATCCAGTTCTGGGATCAACTCTCGGTGCTTACGATGGCAATGTTTATGAACGTTTACTTGATGCTGCTAAAAGTTCACCTTTGAATCAGGAAGATGTAAACAAATCATTCCATTTGTATTTGAAACCTTTTATGAAATCAAATTTATGAAATGATTGACATTTTCTTATTATATTTTATGTATTCATTGTATATTGGCTGGGTAAATGAAAAATGTTTTAAAGCAAAATGGACAATTTAAAGAGAATAAAATTTTCTTTTTTTTCTGAAATTTATTTTATTGTTTCTATTTTATTTTTTTTACAAAACAAACTTTCGTTACAATCTAATGCTTAATCTCATTTCAAAGTCTTACAAAACATATTTAATATTCAAAAAAAAGGAATAAAATAAAATTAAGATTATGGGAGAAGAATAAAAATGAAATATAGTTTGCATTTTAGTATGTACAGATTCAACCATAAGTAGGATAGCTTCACATTTGGAAGAAAATAATACTTTTCATCAGCGTGGTCTCACCGCGGATATCTTTTATATATTTAATTATTTTTTTGAAAAAGAAATGTCCGATTACTAGTTGAAACAGACAAAAGCATGTTTTTATTAAGAAATGAGCTTTCTGATTAAAATGATTTCCGCAGTTTGACAATTTCACGCTGCTTTTTATAGTGAATTTTGTCTTCACACAATGCGCTCCATTTTTCTTGCTAGATAGAGTTTAGATAATAAAAAATGATTCATTTTGCGTAAAATAATTCTTTTATGCACATAATTCATCTTAATGTGTTATATTTATAAAGATTTTTAAAGGACTTTCATTCATTTTTCCTTTCACATTTTGAAATATTCTTTTGTGAAAAAAAAAGTTAATTTTTTCTTTCATCATTACTTAAACCAATTAATTATTTGCATGAGAAATCATTTTGCAAAGCACAGTTTTTATTGTTTTTCTTTAATTCTTTCTTAAGAAAATTAAACTTAGATACGAATTTACACCTTCGAACTAAAAAAATTTAAAAAATCATGGCAACAATAAAGATTCTCTCATATCAGCAATGTTGAGACCATTTCGTTCCGTTTCTTCATAACATTTCTTACTGTTTATGCTCAATAATTAATGCATTTCGCAAAAAATCACTTTAAAAATGATCATTCTAGTCTTTTCAAAGAAAAACAATCATAAAAATAATTGAACTGTTGGGTTTTGAATTTTTTTCTTCTTTTTCTAAGCAATGATCTCTCATTGTAAAATTTTTCAATATTCTCGAGCAGCTATTTAATCTAAATGGAAGATGGCTGCAATATTTATTATGAATTCTACTCGAGATACGTTTTCTTACCGCGAATTATAATTTTTCTTTGTTTTCTGATTTAAGTTTCAATTTTTTTAGATCGATTTTCGATTTGAAATTAAAAGAAATTAGAAAATGCAACATAAATTTATGTTTTTATGAACCGAGATTGGAAGTTCCAATTTGGAACTAAATATCTACTAAATGTGATGCTATTGTGTTTTCACGTGTGATGAAATCGTATTTGATATTATAATCGATTGATTTTTTTTCTTTTTGAGTAATTGATTTGCTATGCATCATAAGCATATTTACATCTTCTACAAACGTTTTCATGTTGTCTCTCGAAAATCAAAGCTTTTAACAAATTTATAGGAAATGAAAATATATCGTCAAACTAAATCGTCACTTTCAAATCTCTATAGATACTTCAAAAAGTATTTCTTTATATCTACATAGAAAATAAATAAAAGTGGTACATAGAAATGAGCATAAAAAATGGATCGAAAATGAACTTAAAATTAAAAAGTGAAAGAAAAATGAATCAATTTAGAATCAAAATTAACAAAACAAAAAATTTGCCATTGTTTTTGTACTGTAGCGGTTTAAAACCGAGCATTTAATTAACTTTCTTCTACCAGATTCACAGTCAACGCGAGGAAGACAAAATTCCCAACACAGAACTTTATTTTAATTATTTAATTTTTTCTTCTTCTTTTTGAATTTTTTGAAGAAAATTTCACGTATAAATATTTATGAAACAGATAAATATTTGTTAACTGTCGTAAGGATAATTTCACGCGTTTATTAATTATGTCGGGAAAGAAGTCTTCATGCATTTAGTTACTTGAGAGAAATTTTTCCAAATTTCTTGTCATTTCGAGGAATCTAAACTTATAAATTTATTTCCCTCATGTGAATCCTCTTCATTATCATCATATTATATTGCCTTTAAAAGTATCCTAAAATAGTTGAGGCTTCTTCTAACAAAGACCGAGAAATTAAAGACTTTTACAAGAGACAAAATAATTAAAAAAAGTGGATTTTCCTAATCTTATTTTCATACTTAAAAGATTTTTATAATCTTCACCTTATTTCTTAATGTCAATATAATGTCAAAGGTTGCTTCTTTACCTTTTATAATCTCAGAAAGAAAACTCATCTCTAATCTTCGCCATCACCATCGTCATCTTCCTCTGAATCTTCATCCTGCAACTGTTGTTGTTGCTGCTGCTGTTGCTGAGTAACTTGCTGCTGTTGTTGAAGCTGCTGCTGCTGCTGCTGCTGTTGTTGTTGTATATGATTTACAGGTGTTGTGGGCGTCACAATGCCTTGTTGAATATTTCTACATTTCAATTTATATTCGGTCATTTCCTAAAACATAATATTATAATTAATAAGTTATGTGTCTGTCACTTAAGAAGAATATGAATACTTACACGTTCATATCTTTGTTTATCTTTATCTGCCATAGCCTCGTACTTTCCTTTGACTTCAGGAACACAATCTGACCATTTTCTTCCAAGTTCTTTTGCGATATCTCCAACACCATACTCAGGATTAAGCGCTTTTACTTTAGATCTTTCATCATGACAAAACCAAAAGAATGCTGAAAGCGAACGCTTTGGTGCATTTGGATCTTTGACATGCTTTCGTTTCTTTCCACGACCAACAACTACACCTTTTGGTGGAACATAGTTTGACATTTCCATATCATATCGTTGTTTGTCTTTCTCAGCCATCTCATGAAAGCGCTTCTTTTCCTTATCCAACATCGTCTGAAATTATTCAGTGGGTAGAATAATATTGTCATTTATACTTTCTTTCATAAGAAAAGAAAGATTCTTAAACTTTATTAGAAAACGTTAAACTATTTATGAATACTTATTACATGTAGGTATTTAAATCAGATTTAATTAGAAATGTCTATTTAAAGCCACATTAAACAGTCATGACTCTTATAAAAGACATGAAATAAAAAATTGATGTCATTTATGCCTGAAGTTTTTCAGAAGTAGTTTACGAGAAACGTTTTACAACCACTGGTTTTCTGAATATATCAAAAAAAAAAGTTGTAAAGAAAGTAAATTAAAGACAGAAACATTGTAACACAACATACTATTAAAAAGAAAGTTTAAATTAATAAAAGGTCATTCCAGCGAATTCTTTTAATAAGAAAGAAATTGATCAGCTTTAAAACTTCCAGGTCATTATCTGAATTGACGAAGCCATGGGAAAACTTACGCATACAAGAACAATTACTTCTATATAAAGAAACTTTATCATATAAAAAGCATACATAAAACTTCCTCGCGATCGATTTTTTAAGGAAACGTTGAAGCTTCGAAATTATTTTTGTTCTTCCACTCGGTGCGATTTTATGCTGAAGATAAAAATTTTCATGTTGAAAAAAAATGCAGAAAATTTTGAGTGAATTCGACGAGGCATGAAAATAGCCAAAAATATGAACTTGAGGAATTATTTTTGTTGTCTTCATCAACACCCTGTCTCGATATTTTTTTTTCTTTCCTTTCCATATATGTAAAAGTTTCAGCGCAAACGCAATAATGTATATAAAAGTGAAATATGCATGCAATATATTTTTCGAAACGAGGAAGGAAGAAAATATATGTGTCCAAAAATGAAGAAAGAAAAAGAATATCTGTAAAGTGTCACAACTTAATTTTTGAGACCTTAATGAAATTTTAATGAAGTTTTGATTTGTTGAAATTTTCAAGAACATAATTTTCTGTTATAAATTCATTATTCTTGAACTTCTTTGTCTGAAGCCGTTAATTAAAAATCTATAGCCTCTCATTGTACACCTAAGGGGGTTTATATAGTTTTTATGTGTATGGAAAACCTGTTTTGGGAAACCGCGAACTCAGACAAAGACAAAGACATGAGATCCATCTTGATCTTAAAAGTCGTGCTGCCTCTTGCATATGTACTAAGATCTACTGAGGAATTTTTATTACAACTGTTCAATCGCCTTACCTTCCACCTTTCTGCACATTTTCGTGAGAATTCAGCAAAGATGACCGATTCTTCCGGATGCTTCTTTTTATGCTCCTCGCGACATGTCTGCACGAAGAAGGCATAAGCTGTCATGCGACCTCGAGGTTTTGCATCAGCACCCCCCTTACCTCGTCCCATCTTTGCCGCTATTTGATTATTCTGATTTGCATTCTGTATGTGGGTTTGATTCTAAACGTGTATGAAAGAAAGAAAATGAGTAATGAATTAGTAGCTTGATGTTATGCGTATGTATAGAATATCAGCAAGAGCAAACACACAAAGAAAAATTGGTCAAATGCGAGCCGAATGATTAATTACACCAATTCAAAATATAGTTTTACATCATAAAAGAGTAATGAAAATATTTTTTTTAAGTCTTGTTCCCTTTGTTTCTTCATACGCTCAATTTTTTTTTGTTTCAAAAGATGTTTAGTCGATTTTTTTTTGTTGTGTTCATTCTTTGTAAAACCGGTCCCGTGGCTTCATTTTCTTATTTTTTAATCGTTCTTTTTCTTCAAAAAAATAAATAAATAAATATATATATTTTCAAGGGGCATTAACACAATACAAACGACCAAAAACTCATACATGTGTGCATCGCGCGCATCGGCCGAACCTTAAAGCGTTGAAACACTTTTTATGTTTTCTCTTTTGGTGAAATGACGGCCCTTAAGAAAAATAAATTTATATGAACCGCCAAAAATTCAAGAAAGAAGTCATCTTATTTAGCGACCACCAAAAGTTAACACATCATGTGTTAAAGAGAAAAAAAAATATAAAGAAAGAAAGAAAAGCAAGCTCATTGATGAATGCAGATTCGCATTCACAAATACACATCACAAAAAAATGTTGACATGTGAATCATTCATACATAAATCGTAATATATTATTTATCAATAAACACATGTTTTCTATAATTGTATGTTTGTTTATCATAACAATTGACAATAATTCTTTTTCCGTCTCACTCCGTTCGGTAGAATAGCAGAGCATGCCTTGTATATAATAATAACAATATAATTGTTACAAAAGAAGCACGTGGGTTCAAAGAGAAGAACTTTTCTTTTGGCTCGCTTTTTGACTACTTTTTCTTTGAAGAAGAAAAAAGAAAGCATTTGATTTGTGAAAAAAGAAAGAAAAGGAAAGGAAAAGAGATGAAATGGTGAAAAGGGAAAAACATGCTTACCGTGTTAGGGGTTGAATGTACATTATGTATATTTTGAGTTTGATGTTGTTGTTGCTGGGTCTGCTGTTGCTGCTGAGTGACTTGCTGCTGATGATGTTGGTTCTGCTGCTGCTGTTGTTGTTGCTGTAGATTCTCTAATGTATTCTGTCCAGCTGTGGCATACCACCATTGAGTGCCAGGTGCCGCAGTCATTCCTTGAGGATCTCCTGGTCGTGACACCATTGAACCCATTCCTAAACGATAATCATATGCAGCTGGCGTATTTGATGTCGATACTGTGACACCTGACGTAGGGAAACTACTGGCCATTTTATATGAAAATAATTGTTGAGTTGCTACTGTGGAAGTGGTGCTATTTGCACGATTCAAATCATTCAACGCTTGTGACTGCTGTTGTACAACTACTTGATGAATCTGCTGTTGGGGTTGCTGTTGCATATGATTCTGCTGATGATGCTGGTTAATGATTTGCTGATGATGCAAATTACTTTGGTCGGTTGCTGTAATTGCACCAGGCCACCAGACTGCATCATTATATCCACGATGCTGATCCGACATATCTTAAAATTTTCTTCCTTTATTTGGGATAATTTTTTTAATTAACTAACTTAAGGGTTCTTTCTTATAAAAACACTAACACTGTTGTAATTTTAGTATATAATAAAAGTTTCTGATTATTAATTTGCCACTCTTTTCGAATGGTTGTAATTTAATTATTTATCTTATTAATGTTTACACATTTTAATGTACGGGCATATAAGAAAAATATTCAACATTTACAGGGAAGAAAAAAATTCAACTACACTTTATTCTGCTCTAAAATATTCGCCATAAACATTTTCTTTTCAAAAAGCTTTAATCGCTTACAAGCGTTTATTTTCTATCACTTTTTATTTTTCTTATTGCTGACACGATTTGTTAACAACAACGTATGTTTTTATGCCGAATATAAACTTAATTCAACACAAATTTCGCTTAAATTTTATATGACGCTTCTATTATTTCAATGCTCTGAAAATATATTGCGTCCGGGGGTGCACAGGATTTGATCAGCAGCCGTCACTTTTTGTTCAGCCGCAACAACAATTCTGGTGCTCAATGATGTAGCGGCTCGAACAAGTAATATAACGACTCAAAAGCAGTTTATTATTAGGCGCCATCTATTGTTTTATAAATGTAATGAAATTTGAAAACATTTAAAAGAAATTGTCTGTTGAAAACTACTCGTAAATGGATAAATCTCGTTTATTTTAAAACAATAATTTACTTGACTTTCATGATAGCTGGATAGATGAACAAGAATACATATCTTTCATGGCTTTTAAGAGGAATTTACCTTTCTACCTTACCAAGTACATACTAATTATTACTTATGAAAAAATCTTAAGTGATTTGATTTTATCAATTAGTTGTTATTCTAACATTATTTCTCGTACATCCATGTTTCGATTGACTGCAAGCACCTTGGATTGGGTCAAATGTTGAACCTTGATTGCACGTAAAAATAAAACCTTCCGTAAATCCACGAATTTCTGCACATTGGATATATCTCGAACAGCTTAATGGATGTGGATAATTTCCGACATCTAAACATTCGACGCGGACACTTTCATGGTCGTGACTTATTGAGTGCAAGATAACTTTTACCTGTTGATAAAATTGAAAATGTAAATAAAATATGATTTAACAATGAGATTACTAATAAACATATTTTGTATAAACCTGTGAACCTAAAACGCCAATTAATCTCTCATCATCGTCATAACTTTCTTCGCTATCAACGTCTAAACCTTTAATCTTGTATTGCTGCTTCAATATTTTATCAAATGAATTTGATTCAAATTTATTTTCTAATTGTTCCACACGATTAGGTTGAACTTTTTCTAAAACTTGAGTTGTTGTTTCGATATGCTTTGTAGTTTTTCGGGGCTGAACTGAAGAGATTGCGGGAAGAATGCTTGAAATTTCTTCTAAACTTTCTGTAAGATGTTCACTATTGATCTCTGCTCTTGTTGATGACAATGTTGTTGTTGTTGAAGGTGTCGTTGTTTGTGTTCTTGTTTGAAGAACTCGTCTCGTTATATTCGGATTTCTTGTAATTTTCCTTCTTGAAACAATTCGACGTGTTGGTTTCAATGTTTCAGGAGACAGAGAAGTTGAAGTGGTGGATTTTGTAGTGGATCGAGTAAGACTATTTCGATTTCTTACCACGAATCGTGTAGAATTTCGTTTTTGAAATAAGGGAGCTGGACGATCCACCTGGTGATTCAGACGCTTATTAAACTTATGAATAAAATTCGAGCATGCTGATGGAAGACTAATTTTTATAATCATACGTGCAGTATATGTGCATCATCATTAAAAGTGCCATCTGGTTGCCTTGTACATTACACAAGCATTTAATAAAGTTTGGATGTTAAAAGCGACCCAAGAACATTCTTATTCTGAAACTTATGTGGAAGAGTTTGATATTTAAAACCCATGTTTATGATTTGTGTAGTGGCTTGTGAAGTTTGCACAACTTTATTTGTACCTTTACCAAATAAACGTGTTCTTTCTACAAAAGTTTGCTTTTCTGTTTCACATTCAAGTTCTTAAAGAGCTTTTTAAGATTTCAACCATTAAAGATTCTTAATGACGAGAGATTTGATATCTGTGCAATAAAAGTCAAAAAATTATCCAAGTTTTTAATATTTCTTAGATTAGATATTTAAATATTCCTTTAAATCTTTTATGGCCATTCTTCTTTTTTTACGTCGCTTTGAATAAAACTTATTTATACAATGTTAGTAATACTTTCGTGACATTCTATAAACAAAAAAAAATATTTACAACAAAAAAATTGTCAAGTGAATTGTTGACAGATTTGATATGCGTTAATTAAACATAAACGTATATCAAGTGTGGATTTTTCTTCTTTTTTTTTTGCTTTGAGTATTTACATGTAGGAAATATTACATAATAATTAAGCTTATTTTAAAATATGGCATTATCTAAACACGACACTTTATGTTTCGCTATATAGTCGAATTTATGCATATATGTAAGTATCTGAGTCATTTGTGTTGAGTATTATCTTTACAATTTCTCGTTAAAATAACTTGAATATCTTTATGACTACAACTAACTTTAAAAGTATCAATGAAAGTATAGACAGCACTAATTATAATTCTTTCATTGCATTTACAAAATTAGTAATAAAGACTTAGAAAACGTTTTCAAGAAAAAAAAGGTAAAGAAAAGAAAGAAAATTTTTTTTTGTAAATATCTTTAATATTTAATTATCTTCATCCAACACAGTCGTCTCTTCTGAAGGATTATCAGTTACAGAATTTTCCTCATTATCTTCTTTTTGGCGCTGCTGAACTTTGCTAAGAATAACTTTATCAAGTGACTTTAAACTTATGATTATGGGATCTGTCTCGTTTGATTCGGGACGTAATAATGGAATTGGCGCACGCAAGACACTCGAAGAAACGTAAGATTTTTCAGGTAAATTCTCTTCAATTTTGTCTGTGTCGACGTCATATGATTTCTTCTCACGTTCAAACAATCCTTCTAAGGTTATCGTTGAGATTTCAGGCTCAGGGAAAATCGTTTCAGCGAACACAATATTTTTAGGCGATCGAGTTTCATTAACTGCTGGCGCTGCTGCTTCTGTTGTTGTTGTGTAATTACTTTTTACAAGCTTAATAATAGTTTCTCTACTAATTTCTCCAAATTTATCGATAACTGGAGGTTTTTCCACCGTCAACTCTGAAAGTTTAATCGATTTGAGTTTTTTATTCTTAAGTAATTTGAGTTTCTCTTCCTTCGAGTAAACTTCGACAATGCGGTTAATTTCAATAAGTTTCTGTAACTTCTTAATGACTTCATCAGCATTGTTTTCTTTAATCTCAGTTTTGTTTTTAGAGGAATCTTCTTCATCTTCAATATCAATTGCGAAAACGTGATGTAAAGTTGTCGGTCGTGTTGTTGTCGTTGTGGTGAAACGACTTAACGAGAAGCGTGGCTTGGTTGATGTAACATCCTTCTGTAAAACATTTTCATCATTATTATCAAGAGGAATATCTGTTGTGTCAACAACGTCGTCAAATTCTGTTGTTTCTGTGTTTTCATTAGTACTGAATGGTGTTATGTTTGGTGCAGTGGTTGTTGTAAGGGATTTACGATAGCCCTTTGAAAATATTTTTTTGTTCCTCTCCCCAAGTGCAATTCTTTTTTCTTGGTCGATTTCTTCAACAGTTGTGTCGGAACTTACAACTGTAGGCTTGAACTTTCTTCTCACAGTTACTTGTTTGGCACGAGTTGGCAGTGCGTCTTTTGAGAAACGTGTTGATGCTGGATGGAGTGTCGTCGATCTTGTATTCAAATTGAATGCTGGCCGTCTTTTGATTGTCACAACACGATTAATATTGCTATTAGGTCTTGTAGGATATCTCAAAATAGGTCTTGATGGTTCTTCTGGATTTTCATCGCCAATACCACCATCATCATCATCATCATCATCATTATCACCGTTATCATCATTATTATTGTTATCATTGAAATTTTCATCTTGAACATTCTCTGGCTTCTCTAAAAGCTGATTACGATCTTCGCTTCGAATGATTGGTCTCTCATCAATCAACGGTCGATCAATAAGAAGCTTTGGAGCTTTTGTACGTAAAACTTTGTAAATACGTTTTTTTGTTGAAGGTCTTGTTGAGCTTGTAGCAACTTCTTCTCTAGGATCATCGTCAGATTCTGAAGAGATTGCTTTTCTATTAACTTTAATTATTCTACGTTTTTGGCCACTTCCAAAACGTGGTCGAACGGATGACGATTCTTCATCAACTTTCGATTCGATTTCTGATTCGGAATTTTCAGCTTTTCTTGAGCCGCTTCCAAATCTTGGTCGAACTGATGACGATTCTTCATCAACTCTCGATTCGATTTCTGATTCAGAATTTTCTGCTTTCCTTTGGCCGCTTCCAAAACGTGGTCGAACGGATGACGATTCTTCATCGATTTCTGATTCAGAGTTTTCTGCTTCAATAGTTGGTATAGGTCGTTTAAAGACACGTGTTCTTGGTGATGGATTTCTAGGTAAAGCGATGCTATCAGAATCAGAATCTGCGATTCTTCCAGTCGTTGGACGAGTTCTAAATACTTTAATTCGACGGAAATTCACACTGTCAATTAATTTCTCACTTGTTTCTTCAATAGTTTCTTCATTTCCTTCATTATTCAAAGGTATTGAAATTCGTTCAATTCCTTGATCTTCACTTTCAATTTCAGAATTAATTTTTGGTCTTGTTCGTGTAAATATGACACGCTTTCTTGTCGGTCTCGATTGCACAGATGCACCTGAAGTAACTTCAATACTTTCTTCTTCAACCTCAGATTGAGACTGCGATTCTGTTTGAGATTGAGATTGAAGGAAATTATTTGACGTATCGAAACGATTTTCATTCGCAATTCTTCTTCTGGTCACTAATCGTCGTCTTGTTGGTCTCGTTCTTAAAACACTTTCAGTTGTGGTTGTCAACACTTCTTCATTGTCATCATTTAAATCTTCATCGGTTGCTTCTGTTATTGTTTGTCGTGTCGCCAAAACTTCAATTTTTTTCAATGGTCGCTTTCTAATCTTTAAAGTTCGACGCGTGGTTGATGTTGTGTCATCGGCAATAGAATCTAAAGTCGTTTCATCTTCATCTTCACTCTCATCTTCTTTTTCGTCTACACTTTCGCTTTCATCTTTGGGTTCGTCTTCATTTTCGTCTGATTTATCTTCTTCATTTGGTTTTGTCAGAGATGACAAAGTTGTGAAATCGATACCATCATCTTCAATCTCTTTCTCTGTGACTAAATCAAGTGATTCAAGATCGTTGTTATCATTTTCATCAGTGTTGTCGTCATCTGATACTTCTAAACTATTCGAGTATGTATCATATCTCCTTGAATCATTCGGCCTTAACCGTAATCTTCGTAGCGTTGTTTCATCAATCGGACCTTCAGTTTGTAACTCATTGACATCCTCAATTTTGACTTCCTTAATCTTAGATTGTTGTGCAAACCTGTTTGGAATAAGACGACGAATTTGTAATTTACTTGTTGTGCTTTCTTCTGTTTTCGAATCATCGAGTTTGTTTGCTTCTACTTGAGTTTGCTGTGAATATCTTCTTCTAAATCCAGAAGGTCGTTTACGAGAAGTAGAAGTTTCAATGTTTTCTAAAGAGTTTTCACTTTCAGTTGTCGTTGTTCTCGATCGGAGTGTCGCGCGACTTCTTGATGGCAGTGGACGAGAACGTCTTGTGGATGGTTCTTCGATTCTTTCATCGTCAATATCTTCGTTACTCGCTTCTTTGTTAATTACTTTTACTCTTGCAGGGAATCGTGTTTGTCCAGGACGGAAACTGAATCTGCTTGTAGGTTCATTATCAGCAACTTGTGAAGTTTGTGTTTGAGTTTCAGTGCTTGTTGATTCTGTTTGGGTTCTTTGTGCAAAGCCAATCCTACTTGGACGGAATCGTAATCGACTTGTAGTTGACTCTTGTTTCGAATTATTATCAATTGCATTGCTCGTTGTTTCTTCGACAACATCTTCAATGCTTTCGCTTACAACTTGAGATCGCTTTAAAAATCCGATTTTACTTGGTCTTAAACGAGCCTTTCTTGTCGTTGTTTCTGCAAGTGAATCAGTTCTTAAGTCTTCATCACGTACGAAACTTTCAATGTCAGATTTATTCAATGGAATTTCACTCAAATCCAATTTATCGGAAAAGCTTTGAACTGTGACAGTTTCAGTTTTCTCAATATTCGTTAATGGAATTTCTTCAACATGACCTTGTTTGTAATCTCGACTTGACACCAATGGCGACTTATTTAATGGACCTGTAATTACTGTCACCTTACTAGAATCATTTTCCGATGTTTTGTTTTCAATTTTTGTTGGCTTAAATCCAAAATCAATTTTCCTTCCAACTGCTAATTCAAAGCGAATTCTTTCAGGGCGTTCACCTTTCTCTAAATTAAAATAATTCTTTGCTTCAACGATTCTTTGTTCAGTTGTTTGTTCTTCTTCTTCATTTGATATTGGATTGTTTGTCGTTGAAGAGAAGAATCTTCTTGATGTAATTAATCGTCGTCTTGTTGTGCCTTCTGTTGTTGAAGACGGTTCCACTGTTTGATTTTCTTCATTGCGAGTAGGATTATTTGCTGCTGATGTGAAGGATCTTCTTGAAGTATTTAAACGACGACGTGTTGAACCTTCCGTTGTTGGATTATCCGATGATTCAGTCGAAGCTTTTGGTCTTTTTGAAGCTCGGTCATAAGACAACGATCTCAAACGATTATTTTCAATCGGATCATAACTATTAAAAGGTAAATTGTCTTTGTATTCATACTCTCCAGATCTAGTCGTCGATGGTCTGAAACGTGCAGTGCCTCGATAACCAGGTCGATATGTGTAATGACCGCGTGTTGTCGATTCTAAATCATTATCAGTGTCAGCAACTGTAGTGAATTGTCTTGTTGGACGACGACGAATGGATCGCGTGCTTTTCGAAGTTGGTTCTTGTGTGGTTGTTGATGATTTTGTCGACGTGCTAAATTCATTTCTACTACTTACAGTGGGCCTAGTGCGTGTAAAAGAGGGACGTGAAAAGGGTCTTGGGGCGAGTGAATTCGACTTTTCGCGGAAACTTAAAATGTCGATTAGATTAGATTTGCCACTATCAATGATACCCAAGTCAATAATTAAAGTGGTTGTTTCAGGATCAATTTCATTCGATCCATCATCAAGAATATCATTCAATGACTCGCTTTGATTAGCAGATTCTGTTACCTGAATACTTTGGGGGGTTGTTGTGGGAGGTGTCGTGGAACTTGGAGTTCCTGTCGTGAAAATATTTTCGGGGAAAGGAACATTATCGGTAACGGGTTCTGTAGGAAGGGCAATGATATTGTCAAAGTTGTCATCATCATCCAATGTATTCTTATTTCCTGTTAATATTTCCTTTTCAAGAGTTTTAATTGTGTCTATGTTGTCTTGAATGTTTGATTGAATTTTATTTCTGTTAATATTAACACTCAATACCGTTTTTTGTGTTGGAGTTGATTCCGAGAGTCTTCGTCTTGAGGGCGTCGTCGTTGTCGTCGTTGTCTCTTCCTCGGCATCATCGATTCTAAAAAGGCATTTCATATTCATGAAAATATATTTCAAATGCAATGGCAATGAAATGATGAATCATAACAAAGAAAACTTATGAAGAGTTTATGTTAGAAAGAAATGAAAAACTTTTGAAATCAAAATGCGCCCATAAGTTTTTATTGTTATTTGAATATTTGTTTTGTGAAATGTTTCAATTTACCTTTCCACATCTGGTGCTGATGTTGTTGATCGTCTACGGCTGAGATTCACATACTTAGAGGTCGACCTTGAAGGTGTTGACTGTTGAGTAACTGAACTACGAAGAGGGAAAATGTCTTCTTCTTCTTCATCTGAGTCATTTTCATCGTCAATAACTTGAACTTGTGGACGTCGTAAACGAGAAATGCTTGCATATTTTTGTTTTCCACTGAATTTTTCTGATTTTTCTTCAGATTTCTTAATGTCTTCAACAGAAGAACTTTCAGAGTCTCCATTGTAATCATTTTCAACGACGACAGCTGGTTTTGCTGGCTTTCTTCTGCTAATTACAGTATATTGGGGTTTCTCAATCAGAACTGCATCGGATTCTGGTAGACTCTCAATGCCTGAGCTTTGAGGACCTGGACGACTAAACCGATTTACTGTCTGATATTTTCTTGACACCAATGAAGCTTCTGTCGTTGATGTTGTTGATCTCTCTTTCACTTCAGTTCGTTCGAGAACTCTTTCGGGTTGAGATGCTCCATTAAATGCTGGTTTGGTTTTCAATACTGAAGCACGATTTTTAATTTTGTCGTATAGCGATTTACTAATAGGCGATGACGTCGTGACTCTTGAATCTGATTTTGAACTTAACGTAACGGTTCCACCTTCTTCATGTAAATTCAATTGCTTTTCCAACTCTTCAACGCCCCCGACCTTCTTAATCAAATCAATCAATTCTTTAATAACTCTTGGATCTTCTTGATCTAACTCAGGCTGTTCAGTTATTGGCTCGACATACTCTGTCGTAGTTGTTGTTCGTTGGGTTGTTCGACTTGGACTTCTGTACAGTGGATTTGTTCTTGTGCTTACAGCAGCAGCTCTTGTCGTTGTCGTTCTTGTTACTGGTTCTTCAGTTGTCGTTGTTGTTGTTTTGGTCGTTGTTGTTTTTGAGCAAAGCACGTTTCTTGTGTAATCACATGAATCAGCTGCTTTGTTGAAATAAAGGCCAGAGGGACAAGTAAATTGATGCGCAACAATTCCGAGACCAGCAGCTTCCAAACACCAGAAATATTTTTTGCAGTCGCGTGGATGGGCGTAAAAACCTTCGTCTTCACATTTGAAGTCACTGCCAGGGTCCTTTGAACGGAACAGATTTCGATCGATCTAATTGAATCGATTCGTGAATAAATAACGAGCGATGTTAAACTTACCGGTGTTGTTGGCGGGGGCGGTGTAGTGAATTTCCCACCGCTTTTGCTTCTTGAATCTGGTCGTTTCGTAGTAGTTGTCGCAACTTTCACTTGTTTTCGGCCTGAGCTGATGGTATTTCTCGTTGGAACTCCGTTACTAAAGCAAATAAAAAAATAAATTCATTCATACACAATTTTTGAATTTAAATAGTTTCTAAATAAAATTCGTGACTTACGAAATACCGTCAAAGTAAGCTTCTTTAGCGGCTTCAATTAGCGGATACGGCTTTCCATTACACAATCCTCTGAAGTCATCGTTATCAATTGACCAAAACATGATCCCACCGAGGTTTTGTTCGACGACAAATTTCGATTTTTTTCTCACAATTTCTTCGTCGTCATATCCAACCCATTGATTGTCATTGTACGCATAAGGTCCGAGTGCATCAGGATTTGGCTGTACAACTGTCCACTGAGAATCTTCTTCATTGATACTTTGACAGATTTCGTAGTATGCCAAATAACCTTTCTCTCGTGTAGCATCGCCTTGATCACCTGGCATTGAAATAAAATTTTATGATTACCTCAAATATTTAGACAAACTTCTTTTTTCTTTAAATTCAGACCTGGGCCATCGGCTGGTGCTCCAATTTCGTTTGACTCAGCATTGAACAAAGTATAACTTCGACCATATGTAGGAATTCCTAAAACAAGCTTATCTCGACTGGCACCAGCTTTCAAGTAATAGTTGATGGTGGAGTTCTGTAAAGCAAGGATTTTTGATTAAACTTTTTCGATAACTTCGAGGCTTTTTGTTTTGAGTTTCAAACAAAGTTGTCGCTAAAATATTTACAATGTTCAAATCGGTATCGTAGCTGTATTCGTTTTCTTCTTCTATTGGATAAAGTGGTGCATGATGATTCACTGAAGGTTCATAAGCTGAATGATAATCATAGCTGAGAAGATTGAACCAATCTAAATGTTTGTTAAGCTTTGGAACATCGTAGCCTTTATCAATGTACTCTAAGCCAGCTGGAACTGCCATTGTCAAGAGAAGTCGTGGTCTACCAGTTTTATCATGTTCACGTTGAAATTCTTCACGAAGTTCTTGAACCAGTTTCGCATAATTGTCACGATCTCTTGCTTTTCCACCATCACGGAATGCAGGATATTCTGTGAATAATTTTAGTTTAATTTATTTACGAATGTTTATGCTATGACGAACATGTTTACCCCAATCCAAATCCAAACCGTCGAACTTGTTTTGACGTAAAAACTTGATAGCGTTTTTAATAAGTTGACTTCTTCTTTCGGAGCTTGCCACTAAAGGCGAGAACCTCGTCGATCCCTCATTCCAACCTGTCATGCATGATTTAAATTTAAATTTCAAACATTCATAGTTCAAATTACAACATTATGTTACCTCCAATGGCTAGCATAGTCTTAAGCTCTTTATTGTAAGTTTTTAAGCCCGTGAACTTGGCATATCCACCTGTAAAAGGGAGGAAATAAATCTTTAAGATTGAGCAGAATAAATTTTAACAGAAATGGATACCAACCTTGTTCAATGTCTTGATATTTATCGAAGGGCTTCAGTTGATTATCTTTGGTGAAACCACCGAAAGCATAGATTAAATGAGTACATAAATATGGATTTATGTTTTGTGGATTGAATTTTGCTGTTCCTGGCCGATAAACACTCCAATTTGTATAATAGCAAACGACTCTTGGTTCCGCTATTGAGTAATCAATCAGAGCGCATAAGATGATTGCAACGATTCCGAGTTTATGCATCAACATCTTTCTCACAGATACTATCAAGGAGAATTAAAATTCTTTTTAGAGATAGATGAAAGCTCATTAAGTTTAGTTTTAAAATGATGTTTTGATATTTGCATAATGTGAGTTTTACAAAATCCTAAATAAAAGCAACGCATGAATATTTAAGACACTTCAATTTTCATTAGATAAACAAGTAAGCATGCATATTTTTACAAACATACAATGTAAGTTTCAGACAGACATTTGATATGGGGTTAAGAGTACTAATCTCAATAAATTATTGAATATTTATGCGTTCCAATTTATCCGCAAGCATCAATTTATCGTCATTTATTACTGCTTTCTCTTTCAACGCTTTATGTATGTATGGTTCACCGTCACTTCAATGTAATGAACGCTAATAGAGCTGATAAATGTGAAACAAATACCAACTCATGATCGCATCGTTGCATAATATTTTCAAGACTGACCTAAAAATATTTTTTATTGTCCAGTTTTTTGTATGCAACATAAGAAGACGCTCAGCAACAATCATATGATGATCATGATTTTGAAATCGATGCAAAGGAGGTTCACGAGCTTCTTATGAATGACTCAAAAATCCCAACTCGTTTCCATTGAATTAATCCGCAATACTAAAAGATTATAAAACAATCGGAAGCTTTTTGAAATGATTTTGAATCAATATTGAATAATGCATTCCCTGACGATTATTAGTGACCGTTTGAATTATTTCTCAAATATTTCTTGTTAATGTACACAATGAATGACCGTCAAAATCATTAAATTGACAAAACTGATTGAGATATTTATTGCTTTTGCTTTATTGAGTTATTGAAAGATAAGTTTCTTAAGTGTATTTGTAAATATTTAAACAACGGGATTAAGCGTATCTATCTCTTGAACAAATTGGGGTGGTGATTAAATTTTTAAAATTCTCTAAGCTAAATATGTACTACGATTTGTACAATAAATGAAACCTGTTATGTATGTTTGGCTATTTATTTTATGAAGGATAAATATTTATAACATCACATGCAAGTATTCGTAAAGATAACATGATGGCTTTTAAGGGATTTGAAAGCTTTCTCGATTTTCCAGTTCATTGAAAGTGCAATAAAATTTTAAAGCAAAAGAAGACATGCATGACGATGACTTGTTTTGAGTATTTCACTTATAAATAAATGGCAAGAAAAAATATAAAAGTAAAAGAATTACTTTTGCTTTCAATATACTCGAAAAACTTGAATCAAATCAGAGAAAAACCTGAGGACATGCAATAAAAATTTGCTTTTGCATATCTTAAAAAGTTTTCTACTGTCTTTCAGAACCAGTTTCCTGTTGTTTCTTATTGTGGATAAATATCTAAATATTCTAATAAATATCTGATTTTTGTCAATTTCAAATTCTCTGAGTCAGCAACAAAAATTTATTCAAATATCTGCTTAATGACGGTAATATTTATGTGACCTTATAGAACCATTTTATGCTTTTGCGCGTGTTTAAAGATTCCAAAAAAGTTAATTTGATTCGTTCTTAACGATGCTTTTTACTATAAAAGGTTGATTTTATTCTTACCAGAAATGAGTTTTTACAATTTTGTCTCATATTTGATTGTCACATTTCGAGATTTCAGGGAGAATGAATTGAAATCAAAATGATTAGGTAAAATTTCTGAAATATTCGTATAGTTTTACCTAATCTTTTGATATATTTCTTTTCTTAAAGTATGACTATGAATTTGAAAGGAATATAAAGTCATATGACTCAGTAGAAATAAATCTAAAATAAATTGTTGAATATCACTCCAATTGAGTAGCCAATCATTGACACACAAAAACTATGAATATAAAAAGAACTTTCAAGGAAACTTAGCATTGGATATTGCACGACAAATATTGGAATTTTTTTCTTCTTATTGAAAATTGTTCTTAGAACTAAAGCAAAGTTCAACAATATTATTTTTGTTTCAAGTATGTTTGATCATAACAAACCGGAAATTTTTCTTTCCATAGTTTTAAATGAGTAAAGTTTGACTTTAAGTGTTTTTAAGATCTGACTCAGAAATATGTCATCCTTTCATGAATAGCTTGAGCTTTTGAAGAATCTGAAAAACATTTCGATCAAGATTTTGGCTCGCCCTGTAAGTTTCAACATTTTAACTTTTTTCTTTTTAATTTAAAATTTAAATCTATCAAAGTTAAATGTCATTATACAATTTGTGAAACATTGCAGCGTAAAAAGTATCTCAAAATTGTAAAATTTTTTTCTCCAATTCATTACAAGACGAAATAAAATGCCAACTTTGTCTGAGTTCTCCCGTGAAACAAGTATGAAAAATCGATTGAATTACGAAAACTAACTGAAAAAACGTTTTTCTGCACCTTCAGTTTTTATTGCGATATTTATTTACTTCCAAAATAAGAAGAATTATTACTTAACTCATTAAATTTACGCGTTCATGAGTAAATGACCTGTGCACTTAATTGCTACAATAATGAAATGAGGTGAAAAACGTACAAAAATTGAATAAGAAGATCATAGGAACTTTGTTCAATTAATAACACTAAACACTTATTAATGAAATTATCTCAGCGCTAAATGACCCATTGTTCTAAAAAAATGTGATGATTTTTCAGTCGAGTACCACTTTTTCAAGGCATTACAAAAATCATGGTCAGTTTGAATGAAATCATTTCGATTTAATATTGCTTGTTTACCACACTCACTTATTTCAATTTGTTGAATGAATAATGAAAAAAATTCACAAACGTTTTCTTTTTTCACTATATCTATTGGTAATAAACAAAAAGGAGAAATGAGTAAGAATTCCGTTTCAAGTGACGATTACATAATAATCGCTTTAAAAAAGATTTACCACTAATCAACATTTCCATAATCTTTACATCGCTACCCGTATCTGGTTTTGAATAAATATTTCTTTATTTATAGCAAGCGACTGCTTACGGAATTCAATATTGATAATATGTGGGTAACTGTATCGTATAGCAGTGCGTAGAGTATCGATAAGGTGAGTGAGCGAAAAAAGTCAAAAGTCAGACAGCGATGTGATTGTTTCTTTTCTGTTATTTCTCTCCCAAGCTTTTCGCACCACAACTGATCTTGTCATGCTTTTTTCCTTCTCTTTTCGCGGCATAGTCAAGGCCGGCAAGTTTTTGTAAGTATTTGTTGACGGAATGCTTTATTTTGTGAATCTCATTTTTGTTTCTTTTGGTGCTTCAATTAAAATGCAAATGTGAATGGAAGAGTTTTTTTTTCTTGTTGAAAGCAAATTCCTTATGGTTGTTTTAATAGCTTAAACCTTCTTTGTCGAAGATTTATGAGAATTTAGCAGGTACTACTGACACAATGGGCTTTGCCACATAAAGTCTCCCATTAGGTTGAAGTTGTAAATTTGATCACACATTAATAACAGAAGTCGGTGCTTCCACTTTTCTTGTCTTCGTTATTGTGACAATAAATATCTAATAACGTGTAAAAAATCATAAATATTTAACACCGTCGTCCTTTGACCTTTATTATTAATAGTGTCAAATTATTACGTCAAATTCTTAAACATTCCACAGCGATCGAGGCTGATGAAATTTTTATTTTTAAAATAAACCTTTAAATTAATATTGAGTCATATTGAGGTTTTGTTTGTCATACTAATTCATCCACTGTTTTATAAAAACTTAAATATTTATTAAATTCTGCGTAAAAAAGTTAATTAAAGTTGTAAAACTGTTTAAGATGGCATTATTTCCTGACCAAGACATTACCTGCGTTTATTTATGTAACTGTAAAAATAAAAATTGGCACCTTCCCAAGTACATATCCATCTATCTAACATTTAAGAGACTACGACAAAGATTGTGTCAAGACGAGTTAAGTTTTCACTTTTATTTTCAATCGGTATTTGAGAGACTATGACACGAGCTTCTCGTCGCAATTTTTATTTATTAAATGTATGTACAAGTCTAAAATATTTCAATACTGTGGTTTGAAAAATGAAAATAAACAAAATGCCCGAAACAGTAAAGAAAAGTAGTTATGAAAAAAAACTTTCTATCAATAAAAAAAAGATGTTATAAAATATTTATCTAATACAGATTTTGCACTCAATTGATTTTCGTCGGAAGGCGGAGAGCGTTAGCTTTGTTCCGGAGTTTACTAATTGCTTCTAGTCATGAAATTGAATATCGACGACATGCGAATAATGAAAAAAACTCTTCAAATATTTCTTTTTTCTCGAACATATTTCGTTTTTGCTTTTGATGATAATAAATGACTTTAAGACAATTGCCAAAAGAGAAGACGAATGAAAGAAGATCATCATCTGGTTGTGTGAGGAATTTCGATTAAATCATCTCGAATGAATATTAAAATATCAATTTTAATACTACGCGAGATGGTGAAGAGTTTACGTAACATAAAATGGCATTTTGTTAAAACTTTTTTACAACTCGTTTTCTTTGTAAATTGAGCTTTTGATATAGGGGAGTTTCAAAGTAATGAAACAAGATTCTTTAATATTTTTTCAAGATGTCAAAATGAATTTGAATCATTCTTTAATTAATATGTGTGTACGTTATTTAATTAGGTTTCCTTTCGAGAAATAAAAACAACTAAAAGTAGCATTGAAAAATATTCATTACAACTTGCAGCAGGTTTCTGCAAAGATCAATGAATTTAACAAGTATTTTACTTCGCAGAAGCATAAATATCTGAGAGCTTAAGAAAAAAAAAGAAAACTAGGTGAAGCTTCAGAGAAAACGCGCAGCCACCGCAACTTTAATGATGTTTTTTATCTTGATTTCATGATTTTTTATATGGAAGTCTAGATTATAGATTAAATGTGCAGTCCCTCAAGATTTTCTTGGTTTCTCACAATTCTTCCATTTTAAAGTCTGTAATTCACTTTTATGTGAGTTTTTTATGGAGTATTTCCGAACAACTAAAGGTTGTGATTTTTGAATACGAAAGAATTCAATGCTGGAATATGTTGAGGCAGGGATTGAAGATATTGTTCACTTTTTATTTACTTACCACGTTCATCGATTTTCTACTTTATTTTATAACTTTTTGTTGTACACATTCACAAATTATTTTCAGCTCTTTAAAATTTAGCTGCTTAATTTCTGTGTCGAATAAAAATGTAAAGAAAAAGAAATTATAATTTAATTTTCTCCACTAAATAATCGAAACTCGCAATTTTATTGCACATAATGAGTTCCCCAGACTATACTGATTTCTATCTTTTCATTTGTCTTTATGATTTTCTGAGCACCGGATGTTTTTTGCCTTCTATATTATTTCATGTGTATACCAAGTAATTTTACAATATCAACTTCTTTCTTCTTATCTTATTCTTTCTCATCAATCAGAAGTTACGTAACGCTTAAACTTTTTTTTGTTTTCAATTAAAAGACAATGAACTTTTTGCTGATCTTTACCACTCTCTTTTTTCTGTTTTAAAACGGTCTTCCTTTCTTTCTTTTTTTCGTGTTGCACGCCCGACGTCTCAAACTATACTAAACTTAATAAACCTGGTGTCTTGTGAATAAAAGAAAATAAAAGTGAACCGTCTGAAATGAGAGTGTTGAGGAAAAAATGTTAAATGCAAAAATACTAAATAACCATATTGATGTTGAGAGAAGAGAGAGATAATCACATGTCCACTAAATATTACTTGAACCGATACTTGAACTTAAATATCAAATCATATAATAACATCTTAATTTTACTTCATACTTCAAGTGCTAGTTTCATACAAAATCAATGATTATTATCGATTATAAGTAGGTAGGTAGGTACAATATTAATAAGCTTTTAACACTTTCGGTAATAAGCTACATATTTCCAGATAGAAAATTGTCATAAAAATTTAACGGATTTAAATATTTTAAATTCGGAGTTAGATTAAACATACATTAAACAGGATTAAGCTAAATACGATTAAGCTCATATTCAGTTTGAACATAAACTTCCAAAACCGATCGCATCAGGATGGAAGATAACAAAATGTTTGTATCGTATTTTAAAATAAATAATATTCCTATCATGCCTCCAATTGTAAGTGATTTGAAGTTTGTATTAGAAAATTTAATTTACAATGTTTTTATTTAAATAAAGATTGATCAAAAGTTGAGGGATGAAATTAAAAATATTCGTGAAATTGTAAAAACAAAAGAAAAGAAATGGCTTGAAAGAAAAGAAATTAAAGATCGTCAGAATGCAGAAAAACAGAACAATAATGATGATCATCAAATTGATTCTCGATTAGGATCAATGGGGCCAAGAAGAGGATCTTACATCTTAAATTCTCCAATTTTTGCGTCAACTATTCTACCTCAAATAAACATCGAATCCTCAGAATCTGATAAGGATACAGTTGTTGATGGTCAGATATCGCTCATGACAGAAGATACAGACTTAATAAGTCTTAAAACTTCCAAAGATTTACAAAATGAGATTGACAAAAGATCTGGAACTCCAGCTTCGTCTGCTTTTGAATCCATAGAAGCGGAAGTAAATAATCAACTGAGAGATCTCATCGATAAACAAAAGCGAGAATATTTACAAGCAATGGAAGTTTTGAAGAACAAGTTCAAAAGTGAACAACAGCAACTTTTGTTGAAACTACAAACTGATATGATTCCAGTTACTTCCACTCCTATGGAAAACAATTCATTGATGACTTGTACTGATGACGAGGAATTTACTAATTTTAAAACATGTCTACAAACTCAAAGTAGTCTTGAAGAGAAAACAATCACAAATGAAAACGATGTTAAGGTTCGTATGGTGTGTAAAAGTTGAAACTTTAAGTTAAAAAATTCTATCCTTAGATTGAAGCAGCAAACATCATCAACGCTTATACGCGTGGCTATTTGACGAGAAGATTAATGCAAACTCTTTACGTCCAAGATCATATTAGAAATATTAAAGAAACTCTTCATCTTGTTGTGGATTTGCAAAATCGAGACGAAGAAGAAAGTCCAATGCAAAACAATCTTCTGAAACTTTTCCAACAACTACAAACTGACTTACTTAAGTTCCATGAAATATTTTTCAATTATTCTATAAAAGATAAAATGAAAGTTATCTCAATTGATCGTGACATGAAGTTGAAAAAAGCTGTTGAAGAGAATGATGAACATTTAAGTCTAAGTTTTACCGAATATTTATGAAACTTAAAAAATTTCCTTTTTTTTCTTTATATTTTTTTATTGACAATAAAATAAAATTGGAAATAAATTTTTCACTCTACCGTTTTGAAATTCACAAAAATAAAAACATTGTTTCTGTTGTTATTAATCCTGTATTGACATTTGTCGATCATAGTGTCCAGACCGATTTGCTGGCATGAAGTTTGTCATTCGCTCCAAAAATCCATCCAGTTGCTTCAACGATAACGCGTTGTGTAAAGTTTCAAGTGGTCGAATTGGAGGCGATCCGAAGATTCCTGATACTTGTGAAAATGAGAAAATGTATTAAAAGGATGAAGATGGGAAAGTGAAAACAAAGGAATGGAAAATGTGAAGAACAGAGAGCTTTAGTGTTTGATCTCTGAGAGGCAGAGCTGCATCTTTTAGCTGAAATTTTATTTCATTATTAGCAAGAGAAAAGCAAGATTATAAGTTATGATTCGTATTACGTATACTAACTATATCAGTCTGCTATAATTATTGGCAAAAATGTGAAGAAATAAGAAAAACTTAACTTACTTAAGAAAGGTTTGAGGACGAAAAAAATTGGTCGTCGAATTTTCTTATTCAACTCTGCCGTCTCCAAGATCCTTTGATACTTATCGCATGATTTTTCTAAATGCCAATTTATCATTAATAAACAAAGCTGATCAATTGTTAATAATTTGATGCAAGCTTCAAAATCTGTTTCTTTAATCTGTCACATTTGAATTTGTCGAGAGATTTGAATCTTTACAAGAAAAGAAAATTTTTCGAGATTTTTCTTTTGCTTTGCTTTGCTTCTCATATTATTCAACACAAAATAAAATAAGTTAAAACATGACTTAAGAAAACCCAAAAATGAAAAATCTTAAAATTACCTGCCGGTGTTGTTGTGTTCGTTATCATCATCTCGCTTAGATTTGGAGCTGAATTACTTCCACTTATTACCGCAGTCGAGAATATAAAGCTGCTGCTAGATCTGATATGCTTATTTTGGAATTTGAAAGAGTTCATTTGCTGACATAAACTGTGTCGATGTTGTCTGGCGCGCGTTGAATCTTTAAATTAATCATTCAATTGAGGATTTTGTTTTTGTACACAAGGTTACAGAGTATTCATTTGGTTGTTCTTTAAAAACTCCATTTTTTGGTTTGGCACCAAAGTCCCATCAAGACAATGTTTAAATAATTAAGGGAAGAAATAAAAAAAGCTCAAGGACAAAGAAGATATTTAATATCAGAAATTATTAGAGAAAAGGAAGATCAATGTTCATTCCAATGGTAGATAATTAAAAAAGAAAGTTAGAAAGAGTAGAATAGTTTTGATTTCATTTTGCAAGCAAAGATTACGGCAAAGAAAATTATCCAAAGTCAAGTATCATTAACTCATTGCAAAATTTGCTTAGATAAATGCGCTAAAAATAAGATGTCACTCTAAGTAGCTTTTAGTTTTTGAAACATGCAAACTTTGAGCTGACTTATTTTTAAGCAATTTCTTATTTCTTTTCTTTTTTCAAATTTATGCAAATTTTGTTTTATAACTGACCATGACTTAATGATATTGAGGATAATTTTTGAGAATTAAACACTCATTAAACAACAATGACACGGATTTATGACCAGATAAACTCATTTCTGTTATTATTTTGAATATCGTTCATAAATAACCTTTTTTGATATTTCTAGAATTTAAGATAATTAAAATCATTAACAATTTCAATATTCAAGAGTCTTCACTCAGAAAGGCTACATGAATATCTGAAAGACAAAAATTAACACTACAAATATTATTTATGAACGATTTTGTGAAACATTTCAATTAGATAATTTTATCATGTTCTAAAAAATGAAATTTTGATAGAAAATTTAATTTGTTTTTTGACAATGACAATTAAAGCAAATGAGTAATGAAACAAAACAAATTTGAATTTCTTTCCATTGATAATATTACCTGATTATGCTTCTAAAATTATTTGCCTTAAACTGTCTTATGGTTTTCGTTTCTATCTTTTTTTGTTTGTTTCTTTGTTTTTCTCCAAAAATTAAAATCTGTTAGATTGATGTTAATCAAACCAAATGTTTAGTGCGCATTAGCGTGACAACATAAAAATATCTTTAAAGTGTGAAACTTAAAATCAATTGTTAATCTTTCAAAAACTAAAGCAGAATTATAAAAATATATTAACAACTTTCATGCACAGAAACACTTTAGTTATGTGAAATATGCAATTTTGTGTCGATGAAAATTTCATAGATAATCAATTTTTTAAAATTCTTTTGTTCCCAAATAAAATTCAATCAAGTTAATTGTTCCCATCATTGCATTTCACAAACATAGAAATTTCAATGAATTCTTATCAGAATACTTGAGATGTTCATTTAAATTACCTTTCTTCTCAAATGATCTTGAAATTGTCTCACATTCGGGACTTATAGCACGTGGTAGATTCAAAGCAGTCTCTTCTGATCCACTTTGACCAGTTTTTGTTGAAAGCTCTTGAGTCAATCTTTTTGCTAAGTTCATAGCCTCATGCCCAGAAACTGTGTGATGTGAAATATGAATTGGATTTGAAATTTTCGGCGGACGCTTCTTTTCGCTCATGCTGCAAAGTTCATCATGTTCTTCTTCGATCTTGCTCACAAATGTATCATCTTCATCAGACTAGATAAACAATTCTATGAGTTTTTGTTTAATATTTAAAAATTACAATTAACTTACAGGGTTTTTAGATTGAGCATTTGGACGGAAACCCGGTCTGAATAGAAAAATAATTAAATTAAAATCAATCAATAAAATATTTGTCATTATCATCACTAACCCTGGAGGTAAATTCTTATTTATACAACAATTAACTCCAGGTGAAAAATGAAGTTCAACATGAAATCGTTCTTCCGATGAAACGTCTTTAGTTGGATCTTCGTACAGCATCACAACAATTTGACTCATGTAATTTAGTTCAGATACCATACTGACATACTCCATGGCACGTCTCCATTGTTGATCGTTTAAAGGTAAAAGACCCCCATGCCGCAAAACTGTTAAAAGTGAGTGAACATGGGATTCACTTGTGAAATAAAGTCTGGTTCTGACATGTCGTCCTGGTGATGACACCCCATGAGAGTAACGAGGATTTAATCTGTTAACATTTTCTTCAGGCTCCTCAATATTCCTTTGCAAGTCAGCTCGAATCTTTCTTAGTAATGGTGTACAAATTCCCGTTCCAATTGCCAATTTCTCTTCCATTGTCAAACCATATTCTTGAGGTATTACAATATCTGCTAAATTCTTTGCATAAACATAAAGTTTCTCAGCCTCATTAAACTGCAACGAATGCTGGTTGTGACAGAAATCAAACTTTATAGCATCATAAATTTCAGGAATTTTAGATATATCAAAAACTCCATTAGATTTATTGTAAAAATCTTTCTCAATCTTTCCCCAACGACGTCCCATCAACTCCCAAGTCTCGCCATGATACAAAACATTGTCTTTTGTTTTTGGATCATCTTTCTTAATATTTACTAATTCAACAAGTCCTTTAATTAATTCAGTTACAATGCGACAACAAGCAAATGGATTTTTCACGTAATCAAGTGCTTGATTGATGCTCGTTGAATTACAAGGATTTAAAGCTGCACGATCTTCTATTGAAAAATCACGATCCAATTGCATCAAGTCGTGAAGTTTCTGTTTTGCCCTATAATTAAATTGTGTTGAAATTTGATAAAATATGACGAACAGAAAAAGTTGAAACAATTTTAAAATCCTAACAATTTAGATACTTACAAATTTTGATACTTTGAAGATTCGCAATCGTTATCTAAAAGCCCATTTGTGTTTGCACTTTTTACCATTTGTACTAAAATTGGAGTAAGTTCGCCTTCCAATGCTAATAAACCCTTGGCGAATGCAGCCGCCGTCATTTGAACTCGTCCTTCGTCACTAGCATAAATCTTCAGGTCATGTCGAAATGTTGAATGCAAACGAAGTAAACCTAAGCCAGTGGTATCATCATCACCATGAGTGCCACCTCCTGGATACATACAACGAAACATTCTTCCAAGTTCTTCAGCTTGCACCCGACCAGCAGGTGTTAATTCCCCACCCCATTTAAGAATTAACACAAGAGATGGATCGTTTCTTGTGTCTTCATCAGAACTTGAACTTTTCGGCTTTCCATTCGGTTGATATTTCATTTGAACTTTTCGATTTATTCCAGAAAAATGACCGTACATTTCCAGAACTGCTCTCAACTGCTCCAACTTTCCCTGCTTTTCTTCAATCTCTCTATCACTTCCAGGATTTAGTTGAATCTCGTTCAGCAAGTATCGAGATATATCGAGAATCTCTTGAAGTTGTTTTGGTCTTTTCAATTTAATTGATAACTTCTTGTATCCATCGTATTTCTCAAATATCTCAAAAAACTTCTGATGTCTCACTTCAACTTTCATCTTCTGCTTCGGTGTTCTATCTCCATGTCTTATCACAGCCGTAACACATCGCAATTCCATCATTTTTCCAAACGTTGTTGGTACTATTGGTGGATCATCAAGTTGGAAAGGAACTGACCAAGGAATATGCATTTTTGGTGCAAGATTTCTTAGAATCATGTTTCCAAGTATTTGACTTGTGTCGTCATAATATTTGTTGCTATTTTTAACAAAACTAAATCCATTAACATCACATACATAGGATTTACCATTTGCTCTGGAAATACTTTAATATAAATTGAAAATCATATTAAACTCGATAATTTTTTACCTTAAAAGATCAAAACCACAAACTGTTTGTTTAAATGCCATACAAACTTTTCTTGATATTAATTTTTCAGCATTTGATAAAATCACAGGATAGCGAATTTCTTTTCCTTCGCTATCTCTCTCAACTTTGCCATCTAAAGCGGGACTTTTGCGAGCTTCTGCATGAGCGTAATCGGGGCCAACCTTTAATTAAATTGTTACATGTAAAAGTAGTTCAATAATAAATAATTTCATGAAATTACCGTGTAAACCTTGACCTATTCGTCGTATTACATGTTCAATGTTATGAAAAAGAAATGAAGATAACTTAGAATTAAATTGAAAAGTTATTAAGTGGAATTGTTATCTAGACTTACGTCTGTTCCTGAAAAAATCAATTAAATGATAAGGTATTAAGATTATGATTCTTTATTAACTTATTATCAAATTTTTACCATCTGTCGGCATGAACTCTTCATAAATAAATGATCCGGTTTTGCGAACACGTGATTCTGGTGAATAAACGCTACTGCGACTGCCAATCTTGCGGAACAATCTTTGAGAGCCGCCACCAGCCGATGTTGGATAATAAATGTAAATGCTGAAATTGAAGTCATGTGATTAATTAGATGTTTGTCACTAATTTGAATGTCTCACTTGTGATCTTCAGCTGAAACAGGCTTCTCAACAAATGGCTTATTGAATATGATTCCATTCACTTCTACATGATCTTCAGATTCAACTAATTCGTGTTGCTTTGGATCGGAAGAATCTCGATCGAGAACGGCATATCTGGGGATCTCGATACCTTCATGATCTAAGATTGCATAAACTTTCCTTCTGTCTTGTATGTCATATTGCATCATGAGATTATTCAGCACATAACAATTACGCAATTGAGCATATTTTATTGCTTTCTCTAATGGAAATCCTTTCGAGTGAAAACTTATTAAACAATCAACGATAAACCAATTTTCAATATCTTCTGACAATATGACACTTTCTGGGAACACATATATTTTGATGAACTCAAATTCCTGTGAGCAATGAAAATAATATGAAATCAATATGAATCGATTAAAAATAAGTCGGAAAATGTTCAACATCATACCTGAAGTCTCATAAGAATTTCCTTCATTGGCTTGCTTTGAGACTTTTTCTCCATAGCACACACACCTACAATGACCTTATGAGAGGTTTCATCTTCTGAATCATCCTGAAAATTTTTCATAATATACATAAAGAAAACTTTTGTAATAAAGATTCTTTGATTCATTTATCAAAGAAAATTCTTTATCTATAAAGAAAATTCTGCAAAAGCTATGCAAAACTTAAAACATATTTACCTGACCAAAGTAGAACATATTTGAATTATTACTTGAGTAATTGCTTTCATCAACGTCTGAGTTACAACCGCTATGATAAGACATTATGGTTTAGAAAATTTATTTTCTTTAACAAAATTTAATTTTTTTCCAATTTCTTAAATCTTCAATGTTGTTATGCTCCAAGATACTTTCAATGTAAACTATGTTTTCTCATTCGATTGATTTCTCTCCTAATTACTGATATTCTAATAATATTAAATCATTCAAATAATATTTGCGTAAATGCTTGGGAAGAAATGAAATTTTTTAATCAAACATTTGAGAACTTATGGAAAGTTTGCAGCCCCTTTGAATATTTTACCTTCCTTGTATTATTTACAAACTCATAATATGAATCAAATTTCATGGCCAAATATTCTACTTCTATTTCCGACAGCTGAAAGTGATGACAAAATATTTATTTATAAATAAAATCAAGATTTTTATAAAAGTGATGCTAATTTATTTCATTTTATTTGCTTTCTTGATTTTTGATTTTAATTTCTTGACATCAACCTTATTTGGAATATTTGTTTTCGATTTTTTAATTTTCGATACATTTTCTTCTTCCAAAGGAGCAACAAAATCTTTACTACGTTTAGCCATTTGTTTTTCCTTGTCACTTGCTTGTTTCTCACGACGTTCTTTATTGAGTTTTGATTTCTTTTGAATTTCTGTGAGAAAATATTCACCTGATGCAAGCATTTTATCGATTTTTGTATCTGGTTGTGCTGGTGGGAAAGGAGTGTATTCTTTTTTCTTTGTTTTAGGCTTATCAGATTTTTGTTTACGCTTTTCCTTATTTGGATTCTTTTTCTCAAATTTAGGTAAAAATCTCTCCCAATTTTCATCTTTCAAGTTTGAATCTTTCATTAGTTCTCGCTTAATCATCAACGCTTTAATATTATAAATTGGATGAACATTTTTCATAGTATCTTCGACGAGGCTACGAACACATTGAAGTCCTTTGTAAGGTCCAACAGCAGATACAGTTGTTCCTTGGACCAGAACGTAGCAATTTGTTAACAATTCGATTGATTTTAGAGTACAACCTCCAGGACCGATCAATCTGTTTCGTCTTTTGATGAATTTGTCTCGATTTCTCACCAAATTTTTAATTTTGATAATGTCACAAGAAACTTCGTCTTCCAAAACACGAATGGCCTGTTCATACGGAACACTTCGTGACAATAACTTGATGACATCACGAGCTTTAACTATAATGAATGGATCATAAGTCTTTCTCGTTGTTTTAACTAACATCGATCCTTTAATAAGATCTAACTCTGCTATTAGACGATGTGCTTCCAATGATTTCTGAACAAGAGGCCAACATGCCGAGAGATATTTTTCTCTATACTTTGGAAACAATGTAGCGAAAGAACTCTCCTCAAGTAATCCTAAAAACACATTTATAATCGTAGAGAAATTTAATATTTATATTTTCGAAATGAACTAACCATGTGGATTGTCTTGTTCTTTAAATTCCGGAATTTTCATCTTCCAAGCATCTTCAACTGGTCCCGTAACATGTTCAACATCCTTCAAATTTTCGGTTTCAGATTCGCTGTCACTCATATTGTATAGATTTATCTGTAGAATACTTTTTTATACTTTTTTTGATATTTTTTTATTAACTTCGGAATATTTTGTTTTCAATTCAAAGGGGTTTGAGACTCTTTGAATTCTAATTTAAAAATTCCTTCACTTCAGCACTATTGTTTCGTCATCAACTTCCTTCAAGTAGTGCTGAAGTCTGAATCGCTCGTTTCATAAAATTCTTTATTTCAGACTTTTATTGTAGCAAAATTAAAGATTCAGCATTTTTAAATAGCTAAACACAATTGTAAGTGATAATTCTTCAAGGATTGAAAGAAATTTTCAAAAAATCTGCGAAAACTCGTGTTGAAAAACGAAATATAAAAATATAAAAAATTTCTCATTTCTACTTCGCTTTAGACAAACATGTCGGATATTGATATTCTCAACATCGATAATATCATAGCAAGACTCTTGGAAGGTATTTATTGTTTTGATATATACATTATGTTGTTTAACAAATGCAGTTAATTGACGCAAATGTGGATTTAGTTCTGTTTATGTCTGTTGTTTTAAGAGAAAAGATTGAAAAACAACGCCCGGGCCAAAATTTTCACTTTTATCGTAGCTTTTGTTCATAATTTTCATTAATCATAAGTCTATTTTAATATTTTAGTTCGTGGTTCCAGACCTGGAAAAAATGTTCAACTCACTGAATCAGAAATTCGTGGATTGTGCTTAAAGTCTCGCGAAATTTTCCTTTCACAGCCAATACTCCTCGAATTGGAGGCTCCACTGAAAATTTGCGGTGAGTAATAATAAAAAAAACTGTTTTTACGACATTGTATGATTCTAATCTCAATTGATTTGCTGTTATCAGGTGATATCCATGGACAGTATTACGACTTGTTGAGATTGTTCGAGTATGGAGGCTTTCCGCCTGAATCAAATTATTTGTTCCTGGGCGATTATGTTGACCGCGGTAAGCAGTCGCTTGAGACTATTTGTCTACTTCTGGCGTACAAAATCAAATATCCAGAAAACTTTTTCTTGCTTCGCGGTAATCATGAATGTGCAAGTATAAATCGAATTTACGGGTGAGTTATTCATTACTGCCGTTTATTCAATTAAAGTTCATCTCTTTCTCTTCAATCATAAGATTCTACGACGAGTGCAAACGAAGATACAACATCAAATTGTGGAAAACATTCACAGATTGCTTCAATTGCTTGCCTGTAGCCGCAATTGGTAAATATTGTGAAATTTTGCTTGCCTTTTATGAAACTTTTTCTGTTATCTTAAAATTTTATTTTTTCTTCCATAGTCGATGAGAAAATCTTTTGCTGTCATGGTGGACTCAGTCCCGATCTTCAATCAATGGAACAGATTCGTCGTATTATGCGACCCACAGATGTGCCCGACCAAGGACTTTTGTGTGATCTCTTGTGGTCAGACCCAGACAAAGACACAATGGGGTGGGGAGAGAATGATCGAGGTGTTAGCTTCACTTTTGGTGCTGAGGTATGAATCATATATGATTACTCATGCTCGAATAAAAAAACAATTTGTTACATTTTAGATCGTTGCCAAGTTCTTAGCTAAACATGACTTTGATTTGATTTGTCGAGCTCATCAAGTTGTTGAAGATGGCTATGAATTCTTTGCAAAACGTCAACTTGTAACATTATTTTCAGCGCCAAATTACTGTGGAGAATTTGATAACGCCGGTAAATATTTACATATTTAAATGAGTTGTTTATATTTAAATGTCAATGTATGTAATGTCAAATAGCTTCATTTGATAATTTAATTTATATTCTCTTGATTTCAATTCACAGGGGCAATGATGTCTGTTGATGATACGCTGATGTGCTCCTTCCAGATCTTGAAGCCGGCCGATAAACGTAAATTTCAATATAGCAACCTATCAGGTGGACGACCTGTCACACCTCCACGTGCCGCCAATAACAAAAACAAGAAGAAATAAACAAGAGAGCGAATAACAAGCAGTCTTATCAGCTTCGTCAGCTCAATGTTGTTTAAAAAATTTACTAATAACTTAAAATCTTCGCGACACTAAAAGTAAAGAAAAGAAAAATGAGAAAAACTACTAAACAGGAAAATTTTTATATTTTTCCAACAACAACATGTTGCGTCATGAACAACCTCTAATAAAAAGAAAACAAAATAAATTTCTTGATAACAAAATTATAATGTCGATGATCAGACTTTCAGAGTTGTTTGTGAAAAGAAACTGTCAGTCGAATGATTGTGAACTCTTTTTTTGTCTGTTCATTGACACGATAATTTTGTTTAGATTTAAGGAACGAATTGAAGAAAGTTAATTAAAAATGAGAAGAAAAAAGCGCAAACGAAATAAATAAAAACATATATTAGGTTTTCATTTGACTCTAACGAACATAGGAACATTTACTGTAATGTGACATGCAATGCGACGACAGGTTGAAATATATATTTGCAGAATTAAATAAATTTTCATTTCACAATATCAGTCATATAAAATTACATAAAATCGCTCGCTCAACTTTCAAGGATTTGTTGAGATATTTGATTCACGTGTACTCATAATAAAGAAAGGTTCATCATATTTTAAGTAATGAACAACGTTTTAGCCTATGTGCATGTGTAATTTTAATATAAAGTAATTGAAAATATCTTTTATCTTAAAATATCCTTGAACAAGTAAATGTTCCTTACATTTAAAATATAAGATTAAATTATGCTTCACATTCTTTATTATTACTTTTTTTTTATCTTAGGAGAGTCAAAAAGAAGGCTCTTGAATAACTTATGTTCACTTTTAGAAGCATTCACTAATCGAGAATGGCAGAAAATTCCGTAGAACAAAATTGCGGCAGATAAGTTCTACTTCAATTATTTCTTTGTAAGAGCGGCGAAACTGCAATGAAGGCTTTTGTATTTGCGTGTACCATCGACACCTTCAAATACAAAAGCCTTCATTGCAGTTTTGCCGCTCTTACAAAGAAATAATTGAAGTAGAACTTATCTGCCGCAATTTTGTTCTCCGGAATTTTCTGGCATTCTCCACTAATCTCCTGAGGTAATTTCAAGAGGAAAATTGAGAAATGTGCGCAGTTCAATTGGTTATTGTCCATTTTATAAAAAAAGAATTTGAAAAAAATATAATTCAACATCCTTGCTGGCTCTTTATCATTCAATTATCATTTAAGTTTAATTTCCGTTTAAGTTATTACTTATGTTGGCTTTTCATATCAGATTATTTAGTTATCTTTAATGTAGCAACACAAATTCACTGCAATTTCAATCATTTTGATTTCATTTAAATATTTTGCAAAATGTTTTCTGTTTTCCTTCTCTATCTCCATCATAATGTTAGATAATTTTAATTATTTAATAATTTAAAGAGACAACATGAAGAGAAAAAGAAAAGTCTTGCTTTATTCAATATGTTTTTCATCAAATGTTCAGAAAGAATGTGACAGGAAAAATGTGAACCGTTTATCGTCTCTAAAAAAGAAAGCTTAAATTTGTGAAGCAAAAACATTGTCAAAGGTTGAAAGTTGAAACATTAAGCGACTTTGCAAGACTTTAAACGGAAGAAATACAAATTCACAAGAAATAATTATCAATAAAACAGAAGTTTAATTAATTAAAACAGCTTAAATGTTTAGAGTAATGGGGACATAAAAAAATAGCAGATTGTTTCTTTCTTTGGTTTTAAGTAAATCAATAAAAGAACAAACAATTCAACAAAAAAAGATTAACTCAAACGATCTATGATGATTTGAATGAATCATGCACATTGATTTTCGTTTCCTATTTTAAAGCTTATTTTGATAGCTGAAAATTTTATTCCACAAATCTTCATGCGCAAAGCATTTTCGTCGTATTCACTGCATCTGAAATTTAATTAATCGACACAAATTTATGCTTAACATCAAAGAATTCATCACGTTTCTTTTTTATTTTCATAAATTAAATATTTAAAGTTTTTTCTAATATTAATAATAATTTAAAAAATTTAACATAATTTCGCTTCTTTGATATTTTTTATTTTCTTTTAATGATGAAACAATCCTTTTTGAATACTGTGTGCTTTCAAGCGATTCCAAACACCTGCAAAGCGCCCCTTAATTGGCTTGTTTGTATTTGTTGGACTTGATGCTCCTGATGAAAATCCCGATGAAGATTCGGCATAACTTTCCAGCTTCTTGTTTTTGTCTGCAGAATCCTGTTAATAAATTAAATAACAGCGTTGAAATCACGTCATTAGATATTTTTTTTTTGCTTGAAAATGACGTCAAGCAAACATTGATCGTTAATTTTTCATTAGAAGAATGACAACAGTTTCGACTGCTAATTTTCATTTCACAAAGTTTTATATGACAATTTAAACTGTTGGCACACTAAATGAAAAAGCAACAAAATGACCAACATTTATGAGATCTTAAGTAAAACATTCTTCCAACTATTACATAACATTCTTCACTCATTCTTAGGTATTACTTACCTGTTTTTGATAAATCATTGGTGTAATGACTTTCAAGTCTAACGTGTTCATAGAAGCTCTAATATTTTCTAGAATTTGCGATTGCGTAAACCATTTAGCCTCATGTCCTGCTATTTCTACTATATAGTCTCCAACTTTGATGCCACCTAACTGTATAAACATATAAGCAGTTAAATATTACAGCTCAAATGTTCTACAAAATATAAAAGTTTACATCAGCGACAGAATTGATGTCCACACTTGATATCATCACTGGAGACTCGCTCTTTATGGAGAATCCAAATTCTTCCGTTCCATAGCTTCTTGTTTGATAGTCAGTTTTATGTAGTCTAACACTTCGTGGCGCTGACCAAGATCGCCTTGCAGAGAAAACTGTGATCGGTCCAAGGTCTCTAAATGGATCGTCGACTTTACCAAAATCTGGCGCTGTATTAACTAACGTGTACTTTGATTGTGCTTCTTTCAGAGTCGTGTCGATAATTTCACCTTCATCGTCTTTAATATTCTCAGGTAACGTGAACATTTCATTTACAATACATTCTTCCAAGTTGTGAAGAACTTTGGCTATGTTAATTTTGTTCTTTTATTTCCATCATTTTTTTATTGTTTTCGGATGAGTTTGACGAAGCATGTGAAGAAAGAAAAACGAGAAACACAACAGAAAATTTTATACGACGTCATTGCATAATATAAAATTTAATTAATGATAATAATTCTTGTAATGAAACAAATGAAGGAAAAAAAAGATTTATTATGTCTGCATTTACTCACTCTAAGCTCCCGACACATCCGTTGCAATCTTAAAATCTCTTCATGACTCGCTTGTGATGCTTGCAAATGTGCTTTTATCGTCTTCAAACGGTGCTTCTCATCAATGATCTCGTTTTTTACAGTGTCGCTTTTTGAAATACTTTTCGCAAAGTACACGTGTGATAATGCTTTGAAGTATTCTGTCTTCAATGGTATTAACGCCTCCCAACATGCAGGAAAATTGATTTCATTGCTTTGTACGTCGTAATGTATTTTACTGTATTCTCGCATAAGACATTGCGCTTCGATAAGTAGAATTTCGTAATCTCGCGAATTTTCCATTTGAAGTCGCTTTAAGATGCATTCTCGTGCTTGCGCTCTCATTAAATATACAAACACTTCAAGCACAAACGGCTTTAAGTCGGTTGATGGAGCGTTTGTAAATGTTTCTGTTGACATAAATTAAATGTTCTTTCATGAAGCAATATTTCAATATTTAAATATCTATTTCAATGCATGAAATTCTTACCAATAATATGTTGGAAAATTCCTGCAGCTTTTAAGAAACAATCAACAGCGCCATTGAGTTCCTTAAGTTGCGTACGGTCTTGTTTTGCACCGATTTGTGTATAGAGTGCAGCAATGTTAAAAAGAGTTGATGCTTTCTCCAACGTAATAGTTTTTTGACACGTTGGCTCACCTAAAGTTTGCAAAATCCATTTGCGTAATGTCAGTAGCATATTTATATTACGAGATGTAGAAAGAATGGTTTTATTGTTCATTACCTGTTAGTGAGTCGTACCATTCAAAGTACAATCCTAAGTTCCGATTGACGGGAAAAAATCTTCGTTCAGCGAAATAAAGAAGGTTGTAATATTTACATAGCAAATCTACACCATGCAGCTCTATGTCTCTGGTTGGTGTTCTCGTAGCCTAACAATTTACATTTTTTGTTCAATGTTATTTATTTGCAATAGATAATTTTTTATTCATTCAAGTACAAGGTGTTTAATTAATTATTTATGATCCCACCTGTCTTGTGTCGATCAAGTCAAGTATGGCATCTTCGAAGTTTGCCGGATCGACCGAATAATGCTCGAGAATAAAATCGGAGAATTGTTCAAAAAAATCAACGTCTTTTGTCTCTTTCAGTCCAAGCGGAATCATCGGTAAATAATCTTCATGCCTTTGTAAAAACGAGCAATAAAAAAATAAAATAATTCTTCTATTAAACTGAATCTTTGACAATTAATCGTCGACATTGCAATTTACTTTTCGTGTTGGTACACATCAACCGCTGAATTCAATTCGGCTAATTGCTCTTTCAAAAGCTGAAGTGTTGAGTTCATAAAACTCAATTCTAAATTTATTTTGTCTCGAAGCTTTTTATTAGAAGTTGCTTTGTAAAGATTTTCCGCTCCAGCCCTGAAAGATATTTGTCATTGAAAAGTGAAAATAATGGGGCGCGCCGTTTGATATCTTACCGTAAACGAAGCTCTTTGTTGATTTCCTTTTGAAAATGAAATTAGATCAAATTACCGATTAAACCTTTTATGTGATTCAAAATCATATCTAAGAATTATTTTTTTATTGTCACCTGATTCAGTTTACATCTTCTGTTCTGAAGTTTTCCACGAGTTGTTATGAGTCTTGGATCGGAGCCCTAATTAAAATTCAGTATATATGTCATCATTAATAATTCACATACATACATTAAACATACATTACATATTTAGTATATATCTACATATATTTTTTTAAGATGAAGTCTTAAGAATTTCATGGTATACTTTCAAAATTATACAAAGAAATCTACTGTACATTGAAATCAAAATATTTGTGTTCATTTATTATAATTTCAGGGATAAATAAAGTGGCGTCATGTGGTCTGACAACATATATGGGTGAATGGAAAACTTAAGAAGACATTCCTTTTGGATACAATATTATAAGAAAATAGCAACATCTCAAGTTTATCAGTTATTTTCTCAATTGATAAACACGCCTCAAATATATTTACACACACGAAGAATTAACAAAGCTAAGATAATTGATGCAAAGCGCAATGTTTAGTTATAGAAGTGTATTCATATCTTGAATAATACACGATGTGTGTTTGCATGAAAACGTGAGAATTTCAAATTGAAAAGAAAAAAAAAATGCTCCAAATCAGTAACAAATCTAGAAGAGTAGTGAATTAATAGCGCAATCATTACGCTTCGATGGTGAACGTGACAGAAAGTTATCGCCTTTAAAAAATCACATTTCTTCACATTAATTTCTTTCATTTTAATTTTTTTCGCGCTTTGTAATCGCAAATTACTTAATGATAAATCGCATTTTTGTTTGTTTCGTCTCAAGTCCATCAAACTCAAATGTCTAACTAACATTCATTCTCATAAAGAAATGAAAATTCAAAATGAAGTAAGAAAAGTTTCTAATGGTCCATCGACATAAAGTTATAAACGAAGCGAGGCATCAATTGCGAAGAGAATCTAAGAAGTTTGCGTGATTTAACGGTAAAAACACTGCCCGATGAATTGTTTTGGTCTTAGCTATTGGTTCCAATTTGATTGATTACATAATGTTTAAGTTGTTGCATGTAACTTGATGTTGACTCATTTGAAGGAAAAAAGCTTGAAATTATCAAGCTTTTACATGACAAGGTGCTATTCAGGGCTACTCTCGCGATATTAATTGAGAGAAGTTGCTCACAGTATCGAAATTACCGGAAGCCCAAGCGACACATAACTTGATTTACAGTTGACTTAACTCACACTGCTTTCCAGTGCTTTTTAGTTTTCTGTCTGTCTATGTTGCATTCTTTCATTTCTCATTATTTTATTTTGTTTTCATTGCTTGACTTTCAAGCAAACGAAACATTTTTTCTCTTGCTTAATTTTTTCTCAGCAATGACTCTTTAAAGCATTCTGAATTTTTGGATAAAATATTGCAAAATGTCATTTTTGTATTATTTACTGTTGTTTTTTTACTCATCATGAATCTATTACGAAGATTTTTTATTTATTACTTACACGTTTGAATGTTGATGCTTTATCCGTTACATCCATTTTGGTAAACCTTTATAACTTTCTGATAGATAATTCTATACTAAACTAATATTTATCGAACTTAAACGCTATTACTTTACTTCATATCAGTCATCAGCATTGAGCTTATCGCTTTTTAAAATCATTAATCAACTTGGAATGCACATAAATGGTTTACGATTTACTATCTTCTTTTGTTTTTTATTTTATATATTTCACAAACAATAAGTTAACACGTGTAAAGAAATACGTCTTTCTCTGCTTGAAGTTGAGCTCGGACTACCAAAGCATCGAGAGAGAAAAGAAAATGTTTTACTGCGAACAAAACTTAATGGTGTAAAGCTAGCATATTTAAACTATGTTTAAGTTTGTTTGTGTATGTGTTAAATTTTTTTATTCACGCTTTTTTTCTAGTTTGCTTTTAACATAAATGTTTAGTGAACACCACTCAAGCTTATGATCGTCACCGGAAACTAGGTAGGTAATTTTTACATAGACGTTGAGAAGAAAATCGTCTTTCATGTTATCGCATCAAATGGGCATACAGAAAGATTATTCAATATCTAATAAATTTTAATTTTTTTATGTTTAAAAATTTAATAAAATAAATTTAGATCTAAATTAAAACATAATAGCTACATGAAAAGAAATACAAATTTTCTATTCCTCCAAAAATCGTTTTCACTCAACATTCATGTATTGAAGGAAAGAAATATTAATTCAATTATCTATGTTTAGTAAGATATCTACAATGTTTAATAGAAATCATAAAATGATTATCAAAATTTAACGTAAATTTGAATTTCAAATGAAAACAACATGCGAAAACATGCGAATATATTCGGCATCTAAAATTTATCTTCTTTATTGGGTACAATCGATTCTCTGCCGACAAATAAACAATTGAAGAATACAAATTGATCAAGCTAGAGAAACATTTCTTAAAATTATTAAAACTTCATAAAGCTGTATTATGGCGTCTGAGCGTTATTCGTTTTCATTAACGACATTCAGGTATGAATGGAAACCTCGGAAAAATTCAATTTTTAATTTTATGATGAATCATTTTGTTAACCTCCTAATAAATTTGCAATTCATTTTAGTCCGTCTGGAAAATTGGTACAGATTGAATATGCATTGAATGCTGTTGCAGCTGGGGCAAGTACTGTTGGCATTAAAGGTAAAATAAAATGAAACTTTACAAAGAAATTCCGAAAAATAACTTTTTTCTTTTCGTAGCTTCTAATGGAATTGTTTTCGCAACTGAGAATAAGCAAAAATCTCTGTTATATGATGAAAACTCAGTTCATAAAATTGAAAACATCACTGATGGCATTGGAATGGTTTACAGTGGCATGGGACCTGACTATCGTTTGTTAGTTAGACAGGCACGGAAAATGGCTCAGAACTATTATTTAACTTATGGAGAGAGCATCCCGACATCTCAGTTGGTCCAACGTGTGGCTGGTGTTATGCAAGAGTACACACAATCAGGCGGTGTTCGTCCATTTGGTGTTTCTTTATTGATTTGTGGAATGGAACCAGCTCATAATCATAGCGGTGATTTCATCCCGCTGTTGTTCCAATGTGATCCGTCAGGAGCTTACTTTGCTTGGAAGGCTACTGCTATGGGAAAGAATTCAGTAAATGGCAAAACATTTTTGGAGAAACGTTATAGCGAAGACCTAGAGTTAGATGATGCCGTACACACTGCTATTTTGACTTTGAAGGAAGGTTTCGAAGGACAAATGAACGAAAACAACATTGAAGTTGGAATTTGTGATCCAAACGGATTCCGACGCTTAGATCCATCGACTGTTAAAGATTATTTGGCTAATATTCCATAAATTATCTGTTTGATTTCATCTTTTATGTACTGAGAAGCTTTTTTGTTTATTTGGTGGAAAATAAAAACTAAAAATTTCTTTTCAAACCTTCGCTACTTTCTAAATTTATTTTTATTTTATATTCTTTAGTTGACAGTCTCTAGGTAAATTTTTATACAATCAGTTCAGCCAAATCTTTGAAGAAAACTTTTTATGCTCACAATAATTTAATCAATCAAAGTAAATTAAGGGAGCAAAGCGCAACCTTAGCTTTAAAGAAAGCTTAAAATACATAGCAAACCTTTAAAAATTAGAATATGTAGATATTTGATTTTTTAATAGAGAAATGAAATGAAGTAAATGTAGTGAGCAAGATCATATACTAATATTAACCCTCCTCTCTTAGGATTTTAGCTTGATCATCAATCTGCTTTAAAAAGGAGACCTATAAGAGATTAATGATCAATTCTTTCGTTTACATAATATTCAAATAGCCACGGGCTTGTTGACGACGACGACCAACAATGTATGCGATCAAAACAATAACAATCAAGGCGACGAGAGACAAACCAACAGCAATTGGAACAATATCCGGTGTGATGTTCGAATCACAATCTTTAGCTCTTGAGAAAAGTTGAGTGTTGTCCATCTTAAAAGCTTCAAATTGAACTTTTGCCACGATCAGATATCCATTAGTAGCATTAAACATTTGTTCACGGTTACAGTGATAAGAATGATTGGTCGGGATGCCGAATGATTCATTCTCATAGTTTACAGACACAGTCTGATTTGCTATAATAATGAGATAAGAATTAAAACATTTGTCGTCCCAAAGTAGCATCGTTAAGATGGCTCACCCAATGAATCATTAAACAAACTTGATGTGTTCAAATTGACAACAAACAATGACAAATCATATAATGAACCATTCGAACTGAATGTCATCTCGAAGTCATTGCCTTCCTTCCATGAAACCTTTAAAGTGTCTTTTTCACCGCACTTACTACCAGTCATATCAACTGCAGTTTCATTAACAGGGATTGTGTATAAAACATTTTTGGTTGAATTATCTGTGATAAAAACAGAAGATTAGTTATCAGTGGCTTTTATGAGTCATAAATATAAAAAAAAAATTTAAGTTCGATGCGTAGTAGGTAAGAAATAAATTTACGAAAAAAAAATCGATTTATAATGTTTTTACCTGAAATTGTGTAGGTAAAGTTCACTTTAATGTCCATTTGCACAACTAAACAGGTGATGTTCTTCTCTTGATTGCTAACAATCCATTTTCCGACTTTAGGAAGACATGCAGAATGAAATTGAGTTAATTTGAATAATTTAACATTTATGTGATTTAATTTACCATCTGCTGATCCCAACATAGAAAAACTTATGAAGAGTAAACATACAATGCTTAATTTTTCCATTTTATAATGCTTGAAGAGAAATAAAACAACTTCTACGGAATATTACAAGTTTGTGTTTTAAATGACACTGAAAAACAAAGAAATGAAGTTGTTAAAATATGTAAAAGACTTGTCTTTGAAAAGCGCTTCGCATGCAAGATTTTACATGACGATTACGACATCCCGACATGTTCGAGCACTTCAATAGTGTTTTAGGAAACATCTCATCTTGCTTATCTGAAAGTGCAGAAGTTTTCAGCAACTGAAACCTTGTCACAGTCAAAATAAAGTTTTGTTTATGTTTTGTTCGAGTTCGTCCAATAAATTCTATTGAAAAAATATTGAATTTTAATTTATATACGTAAATTTAGCTCAGTGTTTATAAATTAAACTCGTGACAAAACAGCAGAGGATAATAAAAGTAAAAGTTGCGAATTTCCAGCAACAAGTTTGCTGTTTGACCTTAAGCAACTTTAAAAAAATATTTTCAGCCACTAAAAAACTGTGAAGTGGTTTTTAATATCTTCACCTAAATTATTTTAAATTAATTCTCCTGATGATAAAGAAAATGACGAATAATGATGACGCTGAAATCAAATGTATATTTTTGTGCGAGGTAATCAGGTCAACAATCAGGAATGTGTTTGAGATGATTAATATTTATTTTCTTTATTCTCACGATTAGTTTCATTCAACTGTCGGCACGAAAATTATAGACCAGGTTGATAAAGTTTATTTAAATTTAAACACGGAAATTTGTGTATTTTAAAACATTTCTTTTCTTTCACTCATTTGTTTTAAGAGTCCCAAAAACTTTATCACAAAAGAAGATTTTGGTAAATAATGTTTTACTATAATTAGCTTTTGACGATTCTAAATAGAAAAATTGTTTATTTTCACACAGACAAAATATCAAATTATGTGATTCCTAAAGTACAACTTCAACGATGTTTCATCAGCATTTCTTTAAATAATCTCAAGATTCTTGGCTTTCCAATAAGAATTGATAACAAATCATATGTCCGAAATGCATTTTACTTCAACCTTTGCTTCGTATTTGATCCAATGTCGAGAACCTTTGGCCACGAGCCTATTATCAGAAAGTGTGCTGAATATTTGGTGAGATATGAATTTAATGTGATAACTCGAGTCATTAAACTTTGTTTACTACTCATACATACACATTCATCAAAAGCTATCATTGGAGCTTTCTTCAAAGTTCTTGTCACAACTCGATGATTCAAAAGCAAGGAGATTGGAAAATATGCTTGACGAAATACGAATTCAAATCAATCTTAAACGTCATTGCATGCTTAAAGACGGTGCCTCAATTTTACCATTATGCATTGTTCCGTACTACGGCGATTGTGACCAAATTGAAAACACAGAATTCGCACACAAAGCTCCAGTTTTGTTAGACTGCTTTTATGAAGATTATAAATTTGAGTGGGATCTTACTACAAGAAGAGTAAATATACTTATAAAAATTAATTCAATAAAATATTGTACTAACATTTGCCAATTAGATTGTTCCATACATTAACGGGTTTCGTCACATCGATAAAATTGCAATGTCTGCGGATGTTTCAGTAACAATCGTCGTTCAGTGCGTGAGACACTTGATTCTCCTTGGTGTTGCTATTTTAGTTCCAGTTTTTCAATATTCAAATATTTATCGTCCAACTCCGAAATTAAATATATTAGCCAAATCGCCGGAAGTTCAAAAACGTGCCATTGAAAGATGTTCAAAGTCCGAGATAAAAAAAGCTAAAATTCGCGATATTTTACTTCTTTTTGCCTCAATGACACATGGCGCAACTTTGGGTGAATTATGTGTCCGCTTCAATCCTGCCAAACATAACATCGATGAACGAAAAACAGTTTTATTTGGACTCATCGAACAGTTGATTAGGCCGATTTACAAATATCCTGTCGCTGTTTCCAAAAACTTATTCGTAGGCTATGAAGATCTGAAAACAAGTATAACAAATAATTCATTCTGCATTCCGATTTCAAACAAAAAGCAAAGCGTCGATAATGTTAAAATAACCAGAAATGCATTTACTGGATTGAAAACCTTGGGTAAGGATTTCGATTTTAGTTAATTAGTATTGATTGCTTTTTGATAGATTATGTTAAGTTTGACTTTAATAATGATTAAATATCAGATCAAAACTATATTCAATCAAATAATCTTTTCCTTCTTTACTCATTTAGATGAAATATGTATGAAAACTGCTTGTGGTGCTCGCCAGTTGGAAGAACAACTTTCATGCGATAAACATGTCATAATATTATTGAAATGAATTTTGACATTGAAATGATCGAAATACCTTGACGTTGTGCCTTTAGTCAATGCCTAATTAGAAACTTCTAAAAGAAAATGTCATTTTCATAAACAAAAAAAAATTTTAAGCGACATTTTTGTGTTGTTCAATTTACTATCAATAGTGTGCAATAGTGGAATTTTGTGTTCGTTGTACCATAAAATATTCATGGAAAAAGAATCAAAAATAAAGAAAAATATCTACAAATTATTTTAAAGCGAATTCTTGTTTTCTTTATCTCATAAGAATTTTTTGCGGCAACAAAACATTAAAGTTTGATTAGAATTTTTTTATGATTGTTTATTAATTAAAAAATCTTTTGGACAAGCAACTCTATATTTAGACTCGTATCAACCTGTTAAGATTACGTGTTGTGTAAATCAGAAGTTGAACATGTAAAAAAAATATTTATGAATGCACAAGTCTAAATATGATCATGAAATAGGTGGAAAATCACTTAAGCTTCAATTGAAGGAAAACAATAATATTAATTTGGTTTTTTACCTGTTACGAGTTACAATTGCAAGAATGCTACTTCTAATTTACATCAAAGGCGTGGAGTTGTTAATTTAGTAACGCGTGTAACTTGTTTGGGTTTCTACGTATGTTGTCCCTAAGTATGAAGTTAGAATACGGTGCAGCAATAAAACTGCTCAATTAATCACGCAAACGCCACTGCCACGTTCATTGTGAAGTTCAGGTATTTCGTTATGGTTTGTTCACATTTCTTTCTCCTTCAAACAGCTGTTTCTGGCAATACTTTAAAACCGGTTGCTAAAGAATTTTATTACGGAAGGTTATCATAAATACTTTAGTTTAAGCTTCTGAATGTATGCAAAAATTTATGATGTTATTATCAAAATCATCTTTATTATTCATGTTGTGATTTCCAGAAAATCATCTTAATTGCTTGAGGCTTTCGGAGTTTCTTCATATTTATAATATTGAGAAATTTCTGGCAGGTCTTTGACTTGTACAAATTAAATATTCAAATTCTAACAATATTTGTATATATGTTTAATTGCTTTGTGAAATATCTTGTTAATTAAATATTTTATTTTAGACACGTTCGACAGACGAATGAACTTATGTAAATTAATCTTATTATTTGAATAAATCATTAATTTGAACTCAGGAAATTAAAGGAATCAGATATTTTAACAACCACAAAATGCAAATTTCTGAAATAGATTAATGAACAATATAAATATTACGATCTGAGATATAAGAAAAGTTGAACTTTAAAAAAGTTGTAAAACAATTTTATCAAGATCATTGTTATCTTCAAAAAAGATCTCAAATCAGACTGAAAGTTTGAGAAATTTCTGCAATACCGAAAATTATAAAAACAATTTCAAGTACTTACCAACCAATAAAATTCTTTGAACATTTATAAATAAATTTCATGAAGATTCATTATGAAACATCCAATTTCGTCACATCTTGTCTACTTTTTATTTAATTGAATGAATAAATTGATACCAAGAATTCTTAAACGAATTCTTTTTAAATTTTGATAGCAATAAAAAAGAGACAAATTCCATTCATAATTCTGAGTAGATCTTTTTTCATGAAAGATATTTCCCACTCAGTCTGTAACTTATTCACAATTACCAGAAAAAAACCATGAAATTGAATTGTTAGCCTTAATGTAAATATCTCGAGTATATGCATACTCTTAAAACTGAGGTGTTCAACAATAATAAACTAAAGCATGTAATAATTAGATATCTACACTATTTCCACAACTTTATTTTCATGTTGCCCCACTTTAAATTGTTGGAATTTTATACTGGACACAATTTTCTACGTTCAATCGTAAGAATTCTGATCTGTATAAAATGGACCAAAATATCTCTTCCAGTATCAAAGTTAATCGAGACTTACAATTGAAAACTTCTGCATTAAAGCAAATCAAATCAAAAAACATATCAAAATGAAAGTGAGTTGTTAATGCTTTTTCTACTTGTCATCTTAAATTGTTGTTTAATAATAAACAAAATAAATTTAAACTTTTATTTTTAATAGTTCGCAGTTGCTGGTTTGTTGGCTCTCTTCGCAGTTTGCGCTCAAAGTTCCGCTGTCTACCCATATGGTGCTTGGCAATACTCAGCTTATGCTGCTGCTCCATACGCTGCTCCATGGGCACATGCACCAATCACCCAATACTCTTCATACCCAGCCTACTCTCATGCCTACGCTCATGCTGCCCCAATCTCATACGCAGCCCATGTTGCCGCTCCAGTAGCTAAAATCATCGCAGGTATGCGACGAGGTAGGGCACATGCACCAATCACCCAATACTCTTCATCCCCAGCCTACTCTCATGCCTACGCTCATGCTGCCCCAATCTCATACGCAGCCCATTTTGCCGCTCCAGTAGCTAAAATCATCGCTCCATACGCTGCTCCATATGCTGCCCCATATGCCCACCCAGTCGCTAAAATCAGCGCTTCATACACAGCCGCCAACCGTGGATCAGTCCATACTGCTCCATTACCAGGACATGCAGTTTCACAAACTAGCCTTAACTTGGCCCCAGCACCAGGAACATGGTAAATCGAACTTAATAGTCACTTGCCAAATCTATGAGATGTTAGAACAATGGAAATGTAATGAATAAATTATCAAGTTTTAAAAAACATATTTAATGGACTTTTTAAATATTTCAATAATATGATCAATGAAGAATACAATGGATTTCATTTGTTCAATAAATACATATTAAATATTTAGATAGCAGAAAAAAATAGCAGCTTTATGGCTGAATTCAATGTCTGCAATGTCTTCACAAAAAATGGTAAGTAAACTTTTAAAAGTATAGAAAATGAAACCATATCTGAATAATAATATTTTGAAACCACATATAAAAGAAACGCATAAATAAGTCAATGAGTATGAACATGTTTTTTCGTAAGATATACATAATGGAACTTTATAAAGCTCCACATGTTCTAATTGTTCAATATTAGTTATGATCATAATTTCAATTTTTTATATAGGTACTCAATTTTGTACAGAACTTTATGAATTATAAAATCCTTGATCAATTTGATCTGCTTTGAAGGAACTTTCATCTTCATTTTCAAATAAATGAAAATGAATATCAAAAGCTTAGATATATGTAAGTAAAATTGTTAAAAAAAAATTCTTAATACCTAAACAAAAAAAAACATTCAATTATATTCAGTAAATCTCAAATGCTATCATTATTTAATTAATTGCTGACATCAAACATGCAATAATATTAGACGATAATTTTCGAAGTTGTTTCATAAAACTTTTTGATTGACAATTAACAGCAGCTAAATATTCAAAGTATTTTTTCACCATATATCATCATTTACATTAACTGTAGAATTAATATAGCTAAAAATCGATTTGCATACTGCTGTCTGAAATTAATCCGTGTAAGCTTAAAAAAATGAAATTCCAACCTGGTTTTCACAATTTTTTTAATAGCGAAATTTGTTTGCACATTTCATAACATTCGATTCTCTAAATTTCATAAGACAAGGAATTTTTATAATAAAAACAAGACAAATTTTTCATCGAATACACTTTTTATTTTAAATATCAGATTTTAATCACATTACAATTTGCGAGACAAATTCATTTCTTTATTTACCATGTTCCTGGTGCTGGGGCCAAGTTGAGGCTAGTTTGTGAGACATCATGTCCTGGTAATGGGGCAGTATGGACTGATCCACGGTTGGCGGCTGTGTATGAAGCGCCGATTTTAGCGACTGGGACTACAGCTGGTGCAGCATAAGCTGCTGGTGCGGCATAAGCTACTGGTGCAGCATAGAATGATGGAGCGGCGACAGTTTTTGCATAAACGGCTGGTGCTTCAACATGTGCGGCATAAGAGATTGGGGCAGCATGAGCGTAAGCGGAAACTGCTGGGTATGAAGAGTATTGGGTGATTGGTGCATGTTGCCAAGAAGCAGCATATGGAACAGCAGCATATGAAGCAGCTTGTGGCCAAGCAGCATAAGGAAGGATAGCAGAGCTATGAACGCTGACGGCAAAGAGAGCCAACAATCCAACTGTGAACTATTAAAAGAATATTAAAAATTGTATAATCAATTTTTAAAAGTTTTATGTCAAATTATGTTTTATCAACTTACTTTCATCATGATAAATTGTAAAATTGTTTTGCTTATTTGCCGAAGTTTTCAATCTGAAGTCTTCAAAAGCTTTGATACAGAATTTGACAATTTGATCTATTTTTATACAAATTTAAGGCTCAAATCTACTCAGTACTCTCAAACAGATTAAATCGGCTAGAATCAAAACTTAAGTGGGGCTTTAAATAACCTGATACCTTATTAAACATTCGTTAACGTATTAAACATTACAAGTTGAAATAATGTTCAGGCCCGTGAGAGACACAAGAATGACACCTAGATAATTATTTTTCATAGAAAATATTATTGAAATTTGATAGGTAATAAGCCATCTAGAGGAAAAGATTATTCTGTTAGATAGTTTGATTTAGAAGAGTCTACAAAAGAAAAAAAAATTGAAGATGTTTCATTGGTTCTCAATTTCAATTTTTATTAATAATTTTTTTTATATTTAAAATTTCAAGGATTTAATAAACTAAATATTTATGTGGTTGCAGTAAAAGAAAATGATTCTAGAGTGTTCATATGGGCTGGAGTTTATTATAAGCGATCGAGACACATATTACAGAAATGGATATCTTTTATTTCCTTATGTGTTGCGATCTTACTGCGAATACAAGGCACAAAAAGTTGATAATGCTTGAGTTCTCCAGCCATATTTGAATAATACTTGCTCTAGTATAAATAAATTCTAAGATTTCTTTTTCATTTTGACTGATTTGTACGTTAATTTTTATGCACTGAAAAGACAATTATTACAAATAAAGAAACTGAATCGTTTCATACTTCTTCCAATATTTGTTAGAATGAGATAGACAAAGTCAAAGTAATATGAACATCTGGCAGTAATTATAAACAAGTTTGTTTAATGTTAGTTATCTCGTATTATCATACAACTTTACAGAATGGCGAAAACACAAAAAAATCTGTTTTATCAAAACTAATAGAAGAAAGGTATTGATGGTTTTGGATATTTATAACCCTCATCGTCTTTCTTTGCGACTATCACGGGCGGTTTTGTTGTGGGAGGTCTTGTAGTCGGTCTAAAAATCAAAGAAGAAATAAATTTGAATATTGATTCAAAAAATTTTAAAAGAAAAGATAAAAAATTATTACTTAGGTGTTTCTATCTTTTTAACAACTGGAGGTAAGTAAGTGGGTGGTGGAGTGGTTGGTGGCAAATATGTTGGTGGTGGAGTGGTTATGGGGGCACTTTTCTTTGTAACCACTGGAGTGGGTTTAGGTCTAATTAAAAAAAAGTAAAACAGTATGAAGACAGAAATCTATACAATCAAAATGATTCGTTAGCTTACTTTGGAGGAAGTGTGAGTTGTTTAGCTGCAGGGGGGGCTGGATAATCATAACCCTCTTTCACATCGGCTTTCTTGACAACAGGTGCTGGTGGTCTTGTTGTCGTGGCTCTTGTTGTAGGCTTAGGTGTTGTCGCTCTGATGGTTGTAGCTTTTGTCGTTATTGGTTCAACTTTTTTGACAACTGGAGGCAAGTAAGTGGGTGGTGGCGTAGTTGGTGGTAAATATGTTGGTGGTGGAGTGGTTATGGGGGCACTTNCTGGATAATCATAACCCTCTTTCACTTCAGCTTTCTTGACAACAGGTGCTGGAGGTCTTGTTGTCGTGGCTCTTGTTGTAGGCTTAGGTGTTGTCGCTCTGGTGGTTGTAGCCCTTGTCGTTATTGGTTCAACTTTTTTGACAACTGGAGGTAAGTATGTGGGAGGTGGAGTGGTTATAGGGGCACTTTTCTTTGTAACCACTGGAGTTGGTTTAGGTCTACGTAAAAAAAGGTATAGCAGTATGAAGACAGAAATATGTACAGTCAATTTGATTTGATAACTTACTTTGGAGGAAGTGTGAGTTGTTTAGCTGCAGGGGGGGCTGGATAATCATAACCCTCTTTCACTTCAGCTTTCTTGACAACAGGTGCTGGAGGTCTTGTTGTCGTGGCTCTTGTTGTAGGCTTAGGTGTTGTCGCTCTGGTGGTTGTAGCTTTTGTCGTTATTGGTTCAACTTTTTTGACAACTGGAGGCAAGTAAGTGGGTGGTGGCGTAGTTGGTGGCAAATATGTTGGTGGTGGAGTGGTTATGGGGGCACTTTTCTTTGTAACCACTGGAGTTGGTTTAGGTCTACGTAAAAAAAGGTATAACAGTATGAAGACAGAAATTTGTACAGTCAAAATGATTCGTTTGCTTACTTTGGAGGAAGTGTGAGTTGTTTAGCTGCAGGTGGGGCTGGATAATCATAACCCTCTTTCACTTCAGCTTTCTTGACAACAGGTGCTGGAGGTCTTGTTGTCGTGGCTCTTGTTGTAGGCTTAGGTGTTGTCGCTCTGGTGGTTGTAGCCCTTGTCGTTATTGGTTCAACTTTTTTGACTACTGGAGGTAAGTATGTGGGAGGTGGAGTGGTTATAGGGGCACTTTTCTTTGTAACCACTGGAGTTGGTTTAGGTCTACACAAAAAATTAGCATAGCAGTATGAAGACAGAAATCTATGCAGTCAAAATTATTAGTTAGCTTACTTTGGAGGAAGTGTGAGTTGTTTAGCTGCAGGTGGAGCTGGATAATCATAACCCTCTTTCACATCGGCTTTCTTGACAACAGGTGCTGGAGGTCTTGTTGTCGTGGCTCTTGTTGTAGGCTTAGGTGTTGTCGCTCTGGTGGTTGTAGCCCTTGTCGTTATTGGTTCAACTTTTTTGACTACTGGAGGCAAGTAAGTGGGTGGTGGAGTGGTTATTGGGGCACTTTTCTTTGTAACCACTGGAGTTGGTTTAGGTCTACACAAAAATTTGGCATAGCAGTATAAAGACAGAAATTTGTACAATAAAAATTATTCGTTAGCTTACTTTGGAGGAAGTGTGAGTTGTTTAGCTGCAGGTGGAGCTGGATAATCATAACCCTCTTTCACATCGGCTTTCTTGACAACAGGTGCTGGTGGTCTTGTTGTCGTGGCTCTTGTTGTAGGCTTCGGTGTTGTCGCTCTGGTGGTTGTAGCCTTTGTTGTTATTGGTTCAATTTTTTTGACTACTGGAGGCAAGTATGTGGGTGGTGGCGTAGTTGGTGGCAAATATGTTGGCGGTGGAGGGGTTATGGGGGCACTTTTCTTTGTAACCACTGGAGTTGGTTTAGGTCTACACAAAAAATTAGCATAGCAGTATGAAGACAGGAATCTAAACAGTCAAAACGATTCGTTAGCTTACTTAGGAGGAAGTGTGAGTTGCTTAGCTGCAGGTGGAGCTGGATAATTATAACCCTCTTTCACATCAGCTTTCTTGACAACAGGTGCTGGTGGTCTTGTTGTAGGCTTCGGTGTTGTCGCTCTGGTGGTTGTAGCCTTTGTCGTTATTGGTTCAACTTTTTTGACTACTGGAGGCAAGTAAGTCGGCCTGTTTGTAATAGCATATTTGTTTTAGAATTATTTTTTTTCTTATTGTATTCATCAATTTCATGTTCTTTTTTAAAGCTTTATAGAGGGCATAATTTCAATTTATATTATGTATATTATATCATTCTTTACATAGGTATATATTTAAGGTCCAATTTGGATCAAAATTATTCTAAAATTCCAATTTATCTAATGAAAATAAATTTCAATGAAAAAAGAATATTTTATGATAAAATGTTTATCACCATAAATTCGTGCGAAAAATCAATGTTCTCATTAAGGTAGATTTGTTTAGCTAGAAACTTCCATATAGCATTTTTTGTAGTAACCAGTTAATATTGACAATAGTTAGATAAGCGTAGTGAAATGATCAGAAATATAAATGTAGTTTAATTAATATGCAGCTAATTCTCTAAATAATAGTCATTAAATATATTTAAAGCATAGTCAGACATTACAATGAGCTCCAATCTTTAATATTCAAACTTATTGAATACTTTCCGAATAGTCAATAATGACTAAAAGATGACTTAAACATGACTTCAGCATAATTCTCGTTCAATTAGAAATTATTTAGTGAGAGCTTATATGTATATAAAGAATTAATATTATGGTTTCAATTATACTATGGAAAATAATTATATAAATAGAATAAATTCCTTATTCAATTTAAGATCTTCCTAATTCATCTTAACAAAATGGTAAGGAAAATTTAAAATGGATCATATTATATTTCAAATTATAGCAAATAAAAATCAAGGTGACTGAATTTTAAATCTTGTCTAAAATAAATGATTATGGAAAATATTATATTTTTTCATGATATAAGTAGCTATATCAAATACATTCGCATCTCGATTTTTATATTTTTGTAATTTTTCATCACGAGACCCAAAACGTTTGAGTATTTCATAAGTTGATGTTCAGTTATGGATTAAATTATTTAAAGCATTCGTTATTAAAATTTGCATTTTATAGCAAAAAAAATTCACAATAAAATTTAGTTTAAAACAAATTTGTGAAAAAAATGTGAAAAAGATTTCTAATGATCTTTTCAGGTTTTTAAATAATTCTGTGTTCTTATCGTTGGTTCTTTTTGGTTCCTTTAAATTTGTTTTATCAAATGTCAGCTGTATAAATTTAGCAAATATTAAAAAAAAAATCCTTCTTTACTTTCGTTCTAGAATTCAGAGAACAAAACATTGAAAATTTTTGAATATCTACGTGTGTTGAATATCCATAAATTATTAATCCCCTAAAAATAAATATGCCCCTTACATAAATGAAAAAAATTAAATAAATTTTGTTTTAGTTTTAAGCTTTGGTTTAAAATATTTTTTTCATTCTTAAAATCTCAGTCTTGATGAATAATCAGTCTTAAACTTTCTTCCGATTATCCCAAATTAACTCTTATTGCAATGATTATCACCATTTTGTGATTAATTTCACTTTTCAAATGAGATATTAAAATAAAAGTTTTAAGCAAAATTAACGTTATGAAGACATGTTTTTATTATTTTACTGCATAATTCTCAATTATCTAAATAAAATAAATTAAATTTTCAGTGATTATTAAAAACTTTAATAATTTTTATTCGCATTGTCTCAAAAGAGAACAATGAAACCAGTTTGATTATCAGTGTGTGGATGCAAATTAATCATAAGTTTTTTGAAGTAGACGAATGAATATCAATGAAAGATGGAGAGAGTTTGGGAACAGTCACGAAAAATTCATTAATATTGATTGAATAATTACTTAAAATTTTAAATACAAATTACTGTTTTCAGAAACATTAAAAAATTAAAAATGTCATCAATCTAACAAAAGCTTTTGCATTCTTAAACGAGCTTAAATATTTTTGCTAACTTCGTAAATTCATTTAAAATTCATCATTTGAATTTAATATAGCTTTGCTTGTCATCTGGATATATTATTCAGTATCATTTATTCCGGTTCCAATTTAAAAAAAAAACAAAGAAGTTTTAAATCTATTTCAAAGTATAATTCGAGTTTTGATCTTAAATTCCTTGTGAAAATTTCCGTATCTTGTTTAATCGTACGAGTTTTAATCACAGTTGTTTGATTATATATTCTATAAAATTATGTTCTAATAATTTCAAACTTACTTTGGAGTGGGCACTGTTGGAGGTAAATATGTAGGTTTCGGTGTTTCAGCCTCAACTTTCTTTTGAAATCCAGTTTCAAAAGGAATTTTAGGCTTCGGATATGAGTATCCTTCGAAGTTATTTCCAGCTGATGACAGCGAAATATCAGCTTTACATAACACTAATATTTGAACGGTAACTAGTATAATTGTTAATGATTTCTGAAAAGATTTGAAAAACATATTTTGTAGCATTACAATTTATATTTTTTTATTTCAATTCGTCAAAGAAATTCCTTGACGAAAAATATTTTCTTTTAGTTTTGTAATTTTCCACAACAGAGTTTTAAATTTAAACACAAGTTGATATTGATCATGATTTTTTCAGCTTTTGCTTTTTTTTTGTTTTGTTGAATAGATATGCTTATTAAGACGTTATTTTCAATGTAAAGCATAAATTAAACTCAATAATGTCACTCTCGAATTACGTTTAACTTTGTTATATTTTATTTCGGTGCCTTAAAACAATATTTCTTTTTTTTTTATTTCTTGTGCTCACTTTGGAACTGTGTTTATCAAAATCACTAGATGTATTCCTTTTAAATTGATAGATTTTTTATGTGAAATTTATTTCAAAAAAGCCAGTTTCCAGTTTCCAACTTCGAACTTTACAGATTAATGTTTTTTCTTCTTTCTTTTTTTCAAATATTTCGTCACATTAAATGCATTTGCATAAACTTTGTTTTCGTCAAGCCTTCAAAATGATTTTTTTTGATAATCTTTTTTTTCTTCTCGAGATTTATCAAATTGCGTCATATTACTCAACAATTTCTTTCTTCTTTTTAAACTTTACATCATTATTACATTTTAATAGGAACTTTTTTTTGATGTTTTATCAATTAAATATCTAAAGATTCTTAAAAGCTTCTTCAATTTCTTACCATTTTTAATGGAAACAGAAATCACATCAAACAAATTAAAATAACACAAAGGGAAAATTTTTTGTTCTGAATATCCGATCAAAGCGTTCGTTTTCAACTTTTCAACCAATTCCAACCGACTAAAACAGAAAAATGGTCATTTCCCATATTTATACCGCCAAAAGATGTTTTGAAGAAAGAGCTTTTGAGAGACTAAACTTATCTTCTTCCTCATACGCAAAGATATCTCATGTTTGGCTTTTATGATTCTCTCTGAATTCAAAACGTCGAGAAAGAAATTGATAGAGACCTCATCAGTATCATAATCATTTGCATCATGAGATTTTTACTTCAATTTGGAGATACATGATTAGATGTATGTAAGTTTTAAGATGGTTCTGTAAAATTTCCATTAAATTGTAACATTTTCTTTTATTTGATAACATTATAATCATATTTGAGCTTGACATTTACATCAGTACAATTATGGCAAACTCAGTGACAATTACTATCAATTCTTTAATGTATAATTTAACAAACCAGCTGATATCAAACATTCTTTGAAAGCTAAGTATGTTAATTTAATCTTAAAACTATCTAACAATCATCATCAAATGAAAGAAGAAACAGAAAAATAAAATTTTATTCCAAATCTTTCATCCTGTTCAAAATTGAGGTTTAGAATATTCAAGGCGTGATCTTAAAAGTCGCATTTGGTATTAAATATCTTGGCTTTCAAAAATCACGAGTCTGATGTAATGTAGGGTTGCTCAAAACCAGCGAAAAATAAAAACCAGCAAACCAGCAGGCACAATTTCGGAAAACCAGCAAACCAGCGCTGGTTTGCTGGTTTCAATAATCACATTAAAACACATAAACACGAAAATCTTCCCCTCTAGCTTATCTACCGAAACCCATTACAGGCACGCCAGAGATCGGGAAAAACACTTGAAAGCCCACAACCAAGCACTGCAACATCAACTTTTTCT
>CVRI01000042.1:95389-228456 GCA_900005825.1 Clunio marinus | reverse complement strand
TGGTATGTTGAAGCTTCCTAAGATTTTTCAATTAAGTAGTTAATCTCGATACGCATTCTTGAAATATTTAATTGTTGACATTGCATATTTGATTTAAAACTTTCAATACGTTTATGATATTATTTGTTGTATTTACAAATATTTAAACATATTTTGGATATTTATTAGAGCTCAATGATACATTATTGTTTATGTTTATTCAATTATATTTTATAAAACATGAAAAATTAATAGAATGTTTAGCTAGGATGAGAAGCAGGAAAACATTGAAGTAATTGTCAATCAATAATTTATCAACATTATTTTAAAGTTAAGCCAATGACTAATTTATGATTTTTCAAGAGGATATTTGTATACTTTTTAGATTATTCTACGTTGGAATTAAACCCTCGTGTCATTTTTCAAAATTAAGCTTAAGTTTTATACAAACACAACCTTTATTCTAAATCCGTCTCGTTTTGAGCGGAACAGATGCTTTATTTACCGTATCAAAATCACATAATTTTGTTCGATATTAGATATTTAATTTAATCGGAACCTGATTTTTATTATGCATCTAATTTTATAGAATTTTAAAAAATGCTAAAAGTATCTAAGTAAATCAAATGCCAACAAGAATTGGTTTCTAAAATCTCTTGCAGTCTAATTTCAAATATAAAAACTCGTTGGAATAAAAATGAATATTATATGATGAAGAAAAAAAATATTTAAGCATTCAGTTATAAATAAAGGTATTTAATTTCAAAAGCTCCTAAAAATGTCTACAAGATTTTCAGATAAGCACTAAGTTTTCACTATTACGTAATCATACAATTGCCTGATGAAATATTCATTGACAAAACTTAGAGCCCTCTTAATTATTCATTTTAAAGTGATGCATTAAATATGGAACTTTTCCTATTCACGTATCGATACATTTTAAAACGAAATTGACTAAGATAATAATATGTCTTTGTGTTAAGATTATCTTCAAGGTCATGTCTTTAGCAGACATGGAAAAAACAACTGATTAATACAGAGTTTCTCCGTCGCTGATCAGGTATGTGCTATATACTCATAAGACAACGGAGCGTGTAATGAAAGCAAAAGTTTTGAATACACGTAGCTAAACGCTTTAGATTAGAAAACAGGTTTCAACTTTTGTTTGTGTCGCCCTGACAATATGCCTTTGAAAAGAAACAAAAAAAGCTATTTAAATTATGTTATTTGATTGATCTAGTTCTTCTACTTCTGGTTTATTGTTCCGTATAGTTGACTCGTGGGTGAGTAAATATTTGAATAATGTACATTAAAATTGTCACCAATACCGATCATAAATAACAATTTAATGAATGCTAATTGTCGAATAATTTATTGTCAAATTTAAATGGGGGATGTCATGAGCACACGACGATACAAATGAAATATTTTGCAAACATTTTTTTAAACAAAAATTAATTTCATGCTCATATATTACGAACTTCCTTTTGAAAGCTTTTAATTAACTCATTGATGTTAACTATTTGGTGTTCCATTTCCTCAGCACGTTTAATATTTGTTTGGAGCATTAAAATATTATAATTAAATTTTATTAGTACAAATTTCTTCGAAAGGTCTCGATTTGAATATTTATGAGAAATGACGACTTCAAACGACACTCATGTCCATTCGTGGTAATTCCATCACTTAATATGATAATTTTGGTTTTATCGTATGATAAGTTCGAAGCTTTGTTTTATCTTTTTTTAACAAAAAAAGTGTGAGAATTACTGGCATGTTACATCATAAATTGATCTGATTAAGATTCTTTATAGACATTTTATATTTTATGCCTATCTGTATCACGTATAGGATTTAAAATAGAAATATTAACATCAAAACGTTAATATCAAGTTTCATATGTATAAAGGGTTGTAAATGTATAAGAAACATAATCATTTTATAGTTTTATATTTAAAGTCGTAAGCCTCCATGTAAAGATATTATAATTTTGGAATTTATTTACGCCTTATTTATGATCTAAATAGAATTGATGTGAATCTAAAGCTTCAACTAAAAGCATTCAAGCTCATCAAGCATTATAATATTTTAAGCAGCAAAAGTTTAATTTTATATTTGAAAGCTTTATATTTTAAAATCGTAAGCTTTTATTTCCACAGATCCCAAAACTTTTGAAGCAAAAGAAATATCTTTAGGATATTTTAAGCTAATAACTTTAAAATTTGTTCTTGGCAACATAACTAAACTAATCTTTGATGATTGATTGACATGCCCAAATTGTGCAGTGAATTTTTTATGTTACTTTTCATAATATTGAGAATAAATATTCAAAAGAATACTAAGATAATGATAATCTGAAAATGGATAAATGGACTTTCTTGAGTTTAATTTACAATAAACAATCTCGTTTCGTTTATTCTTGCATAAATGGTTCTATTTACATTTTCAACATTTATGTATATACATCCACATCATAATGAAAAAAATTCTACATGATGCTTAATCCACATTATTTATTTCTTAATTAGAAACGGAAAGCTCTTGCTGGTTTGTCGTAGTTATATCCATTAGATGTTTCACAGTTTGGCCCACTTCCTCCATTTCCACAGACTATAAATTGGAGAAATTATTTTATTGTTCCTTTCTTTAATATAGTATTTCTAAAAATTACCTGGTGGAAGGTACTCTGGTGGATTGGTTGGTGGAGGGGGTGGTGGTGGTGGTGGACGTGTTGTTCTTGGTGGTGGAGGTGGTGGTGGGCGAGTTGGGATTGAACAATCTGGGGTGTTAGCTCCATTTGTACAACAGTATTGTCCTCGTCCTCCATTTGCACAACAGTCAGGGTTGTTTGCACCATTGTCACAACAGTATCTTCCGGAACCTCCATTTACGCAACAGTCAGGATAAGAGAAATCAGGTGCTCCATTCGAACACTTTGGTGGTGGTGGGGGTGGTGGTCTGTTAAAAATATCAAATTGACTGTTATTTATTTCAAAGGCTTGAAATTATTTTATATCTCACCTTGTTGGTGGTGGTGGTGGTGGTCTGAAAATTGAATAAATTGAGTTTAATTATTTAAAATTTTGTTTAGGTCATTTTGTTTTCTTACCTTGTTGGGGGTGGTGGTGGTGGTCTTATGAAGAAAAACAAAAAGTTCAATGTTATTATAACATTGCGATAAATAATAAGAAATCTTACCTGGTTGGTGGTGGGGGTGGTGGAATATATTCTTCCTTTTTGGTGACTAAAAATTACAAACATAGAATTAATTTCCAAGAAGGTCAATTAAGACGAATATTTTAAACTGTACCTGTTGGTGGTGGAAGATATTCATTTGGTGGTGTTGTTCTTGGTGGTGGTGGAGGTGGTGGTGGACGTGTTGGGATTGAACAATCTGGGTTGTTGGCTCCATTGGTACAACAGTATGGTCCACGGCCTCCATTGACGCAGCAGTCAGGGTTGTTAGCACCGTTATCACAACAGTATCTTCCAGAACCTCCATTTACACAGCAATCTGGGTAGCTGTAGTCAGGAGCTCCATTCGAACACTTAGGGGGTGGTGGTGGAGGAGGGGGTGGAGGAGGAGGAGGTCTGGTAGGAGGGGGTGGTGGAGGTCTGGTAGGAGGTGGTGGTGGAGGTCTAGTAGGAGGTGGTGGTGGTGGTGGGCGAGTTGGGATTGAACAATCTGGGTTGTTGGCTCCATTTGTGCAACAGTATGGTCCCCGGCCTCCATTGACGCAGCAGTCAGGGTTGTTAGCACCGTTATCACAACAGTATCTTCCAGAACCTCCATTTACACAGCAATCTGGGTAGCTATAGTCAGGAGCTCCATTCGAACATCTTGGTGGTGGAGGTGGAGGGGGTCTGTAACAAATGAATAATTGAATTCAAGAATTTCTTTCTAACTGCACATTGCCGTAGAACTTCATGATTTTTGTTGAATGGATTGAATATTCAACTGAAATGTTTAAATTTATATTTTTGAGTCAGAGTTAAACTAAACTTTCCTTTCTTTTTTAAGATAAATAAAAAGCAAGAAATTAAATTTGAGATAAAATAATGAAATTATTTATAAACTTTTAAGAAACAAAATGGGATGACTAAATTTAGAAGATTATTGTTGTGAACATTTATATACATATTGTATTTCTTGGAATACTTTAAAAGGATTTGTTAAAACTCAATTTACACAAAGGAAAGTTGTGAATATGTGAGATGTAAATTATTTTATCAAATAGAAATTGAATAACTTACCTAGTTGGTGGTGGTGGTGGGGGTGGTGGCGGCAAATATTCTTCTTTCTTGTTAATCACTAAAAATGTTTAATCAATTGTGTAATTACAAAATATTTATTAAATTCTGCGTGCAAAACATACCAGGGGGCTGCAAAGAAATGAAGATTATTAGTATAAGTTTATATTTTTATATTAAATTGTATCTTACTGGGAAAGGAATTGGTGGTTTATCATAATGATATCCATCTTCTTGTATGTGTGTATGGATGCCATCTAAGTGAGAAACATCCGATAACACCCCTGTTATGGCTAATGCCAAAACTATGAATGTTTTCTAAAATTGAATAAGTTTTGATTAGACATAATTAAAATATAAAATATCCAATAAATTGTTTTATAATTTGTTTCCGTCCTTTTTATTATTATTAATACATCTTCTTAAAACAATATTGATGAAATCATGTAAATCATTTCCTATTGTGTCATAATGAGGTAAAAAAATATCAATCTAGCAACAGAATTTCTACTAAAAACAAAGTCGTGAATCGCGTTAGAAGTTTTCTATCGAATATATTAATAAAATTAACATCTCATCAGAGACGACCTTCGTGATTTAAAATTTTCTGCATAAAACAAATTCTAAGATAACTGTTGAGTGTGGAGTACAACAGAGAAAAATAATTAAGATATTCATTGACACTTAAGAAGGCAGGTGACGAAAAATGTCATGTTATGTAATGACTATTTACACTTAAATAACACTTTTCATTTTTAAGCATCTGAATGTTTTCTGAATGTGTTTATACAACTTTTTATCTAATTATTTTTATTGAGTTTCACACTTTTTAGTGATTTAGTGTTTTAAAAAATAGAATAATGTGTTCATAAATGAAAAGATGGATCGAATCAATTAAATAACACATAGTTGCATTGCATTTATGTCAAGTGTATCTTTGTTGATCTTCAAGCGAATTATTTCAGAAATTACTTTAAAATGGTTTTAAAATCTCAAATAAAACATCACTTAAATCAAGGTAAATGAAACGTGAAAATATTGCAAGCTATTGTCAACTCTCTGTTATTTATTATTATTATTTTTATTATTGTTGTTGTTGTATTATTTGTGAGCTTCTTATTTTCCCCAGCATTGCAAATTAACAAGCTTCCATTTAGGAACACATTTAAGCATTTTGTTTCATATATCTCGTATATAAATTATTTTCTTGACGGTTACGTCTTTTTTTCACTATACTCCGATCAATCTCCCGTACTATGGCCTTTCATTGCCTCCAACCTCTTGGCATTTAGAATCACTCGGTGATTTCAACATTTTTTTTCGCAAAACGTAACTGACAACTGAATTTTTGTAATATGATGGAACATGATGATATAGGTATAATGGACATTTTAATGTGTAATAAATTAAAGATTCCTTCTTATATAATTTAACGTTACATGTCTTTAATTTTTTTGATTATCATATTTAGTAATATTTTTTAGTGCACAATAACGAAATTTTTAAATAAAACTTAAAACTTTTTGTACCATATTAATTCTTTTCTTTTTTTGAACTCTTTCTCTATCCTCGTGAGAACTTTAATCTGGACAAGATGTATCACGAGATGTTTAAGATCTACTAATAAACACCAAATCCGTGAGCTACCCGTTATTTATACGGTTTCGACCCCGGACTACTACCAAAGTTTTTTTCCTTTCAAGTTATTCAGATATTTCGATGTGCTTCAAGAAAAAAACTGACACTCTATACATCTGTGAAGATGATCGCTTGAATGTTTTATGGATTTGTGATGTGCTTATACGCGTAATTCATTGAAAGCGAAATCGAAGGCAAACAATCAAACACATGTGCTTAAGCTTTGTGCTTTTAGCAAGCCAAAGAAATACCGGTGAAAGAAACAGGTTGAAGTTGACGACGTTCATGTGTTGTGAGAAACATACAAATATGTATAGCTAACATACCGCATATGTGTATATTAACGGCAGTAAGTAATGAGTGTCAATAGATTTTTAATTTAATATTTACAGAATCTATTGATGAAATATGTTGAATAATTATATATATGTTTTATAGAGCTATGAAGGTAATGAATATCATAAGACGCCATAAGAAAAAAGCACACAATGTTTATGATCAGCAATTTAATTTGCATCTTTTTATCGGTGTTTTTGAACCTGAATTCAAAAGCTTACAGCCTTGAACTTCACACTTATATGACGCTTGTATAAGAAAAGTTTATTCTTGCTTCAGCTTTCAATTATTTTGCATTCGAATTACAAGAAATAATAATTTTAAGATATTTATTAAATGGAAAGCTTTCTTAACCAATGTGTGATGTGATCTTAAGCAATTTGTATAAACATGTAGTAGCCTTGAGCTTTTCAGTAAATTACTCAGATTTTTTAACATTACATTTTTTTTATACTCGACGACAAATTATTTATAATTGACAAATGATCGGGTAAGTTTTATGAAGTAATCAAATATATTTCTATGATTTTCAACAGAATTTATCATTTGAATTAATTATTTGTTTGATATTTTTGAATGAATTCTTTTTCTTGGTTGTTATGGGGATAATTAAATGAATATTAGGATTTATTAAATGATTTCGATTGTTTGAGCTAGAAAATATTTGCTTGATTGCAGCTTTGAGATTCCTTCTCTGAAGATTTTAAGTAGTTAATTGAGGAATTCTTTGTGAATTGATCGCAGCCGGATTCATATGGGAAACTTTATAATACTAGGTAAGCTTTTTTTCTCAACGACTGATTGTTGAATCATGAATTCGCAGTTGAGTTAAGGATGGGATTTTTCTACCGAAGTTGTTTCACTTAGCTGGATCTGACATATCAAGCCGGATTTTTAAAAGGTTCTCTTAGTTAGCAATAAATTTTAATTTGAGATTTTCTTGGTGCTTCTTCTTTATTCTTCATTTGAATCATTTGAAAAATGAAATAAAAGTATTATGTCCAAGAATTAGACTGATTATACATTTTTTTTCTTCTGTTAATACTTGATGTATTACATCATTATCCAACAGTAGACAGCGGTTAAGGGTCTCATTTTCGCTCATTGACAGAACAAATGCTGAAATATTATTAATGTATAGTTTTGACTCTGCTGATTGTTTTTCGAATTAGCACGGGAATATTTTTTTACAAATTGGCACAACATTTCGTGTCAACAAACATCGGAGCAGAAACTTTAAATTTGAAGAAAAATTATAATTTATAGAAAAGTTTCCTTTCATTTAAATAATAAAAAATAAAACATTTTGTAAATGCGATCATAAAAATAATACAGAAGTGGCGTACAAATTTATGATTTATTTTCGATATTTTTTTAAAAGATGCAACTAAAAGTTTACAGGTTTTGTATAAAATATATGCCAATCTATAAACTTGTTATGGATTTCTCTTCTGTTAAAAATGCATAAACACAATTTTTGTTTTTTGCTAAATATGCAAATCAAACGTTCCAGCTTTATGGATGGCTTAGAATCTTTTGAGTTTCTGTTTCTACTTCAATGCTAGGTATCCAAGTGGATGTAGAAGTTGTTTCATAATAGTTATATTTAGTATTCGTCTGGAACGAAACGGGTACTTTTATGTGATCATCGTTGAAGATAAATAAAAACTTCTGGTACCATTGAATGATATTATCATTCAGTAAAAATTAAAAAATCAAACAACTTCTTCACACATTTCTTCGTGAATCACAGATGAATGCTGATTATTTAAACCATCCACATCGAGGCACATAGTCTGCAAATATTCAAAAATTCAATATACAAACAAATAGATATGCTGGGGTTTACATTTTAAAGAAGTTGACATAATACACGAATGAAACGTGATAGTGCAAGAAATGTTGTTTAACTTTTATGAGATTCACAAATGATGTCATGGAGTTGGAGTGAAGAAAAGAATAACACATATCGACATATTTGTAAATATGTCACAGATTGAATGCGCAAAATTTTACTAATCATTATGACACGTACATAAATATTTATTGTGTTGAAGGAAACGGAATCAATTTTTGCAGTTTCATTCTCATTCATATGACAAAGTTTGTCTATTCTGTCTGAAATACGATAAAGATGTCAGATGCCAAAAAGTCTACGCTAACTTCAAATGATATGTTTAAACATTTATGACAATATTTGATAGTAAATTTTAAGCAAGGTTCAATACACTGATCCTTGAAGGCTGATACCTAGTTTGCTTAAGAATTACCATGATTTAAAAAAAATAATAGGGAAGAGAATTTCGAACAGAATAATTCGTTTTGAATTGTTTTCCATCAATGTTTCCATTCAAACTTTCCTTAAACCATCAAAAACTTTTGAGAAGAAATAGATCACTGAATTTAATTTGATATGAATGCAAACAACTGTTATTGTTATTTCTTTAATTCAGTTGAAAATCATATATGTCAAAATACAGGAAATACAAGAAATAACCAAGACCCAATAAATGTTTCAAGGTTTTTGCAAGCTTCTCTTCTTCAAATCGTTATGGCGTTAAATTTTAAGTGTGACATAAAACCCAGAAGTTTGTAAATAATGGGTAAGTTGCATAGGGGTTTTTAACTTCCTATAATCGAGTATCCGTTGGTATTTTTCATTTGCAAGCAATTATCTAGAAGATTCCTAATTTCAGATAAGTGCGTTGTCTGGTCTAATAAAATAGGAAGATAAACCGCAAAAATGTCACGGCAACTTGAATCTTGGTTTTTCTCATCTTCCATCTTCATATTCAAATATTATCTAGCGAGTTCGACTCATGAAGAAGGCTAAATATAAATAAAGTTTCTGACAAAATAATTGGCGTCGGAGAGAAGACAAAACGTGTTAAGCGTGGTTTAGCTACGATTCGAAGTAACAAAAAAAAGCCGGCAAATTCGATTGAATCATTATGAGGTGAAGATGTTGTTGATGATGTTTCTTTCATTGAACACTTACTGACATAATCATTTATTTAGATCCAACGGTTGCCAGGTTAATTAATTTAAATCATTATTGCAATTATTCAATCAGCATTGCGAATGATTAAAGGTTAATGTCAAGTTGTTGAGCATCTTACACAATTGAAATAAGAAAAAAAAACTAGTTGAGTAGAGTTGTGTGAATAGTAAATACATATTTGAGTACCTAATACTTCGTATTGTTACAAGTTATAAACTTGTTAATAAAGAGGGTCTTGAGTTGATAGTTTAATTCAGATTGACTGTGAACTTGATGACTAAATATCTAAAATGGTTTTTTCAAACTTTGATTATTAAATTATCGCTTTCTATGAATTAATATTAAACTGAAAAATAAAAGTTATTGTCGAATGATTATCAAGATCTGCTTGATCACTTTTGTTTAATGCTGGTTTTGACGTAATGACAACAATATAAATATTAAATGTTAATTTTATATCCCGCATCGTAACAATTGTAAAAAATGAAATAATATCATGAATTATTGTAGAATTCAAGCATGTCACGGCAAAGGAAGCTAAGATCATCATCAGTTCATCAAAATTTAATTTAAGAAGTAATTTTATGATACAATGTTGTTGTTGTTGCTTAGATATTATGGGTACTTGATAGCCATTTTTAGTAATCAATTTAATTCAAAATGAATGGAAGCTCTTAAATATTAAGCTTATACTACTGTTCATTGATGAGTTGCCAATAAAGGGGATTACGAACTAGCATCTAAGAAAGTCTTGAGAGTATTTAAACGTTTATTTGTCTATTTACATACTGAGTAATTAGAAGGACTTTTCTGAAGGATTTCATAGCTAAAAATAATAATTGTCGATTTTTAAGAAACAAGAATATTTAATAGAAATCGATGGCAGCTTGATACTAATTTTTTCTGACAATAATACTAAAAGTCAAAATGATTTAAAGATTGACAAGACATTAGTTATTCGATTCTTAGCGGTTTTATATTTTTATACGATTCGTGACATGAGATAACTGTTTTGATATAAAACATATGATAAATTCAAGGACATCAAAATTAGTGGTTTGATTATAGACAAACTCGATCACTAATCGCGTTGTCATTACAAAATTCATTCTGAAAACAAGATGTGAACAACAATGTTATTGTGATTTCAGTTTTAATACGTAATATGAGTCAAATATTTAAATTTTTAAAAATAAATTTTATTAAGATTTTCAGAGATAAATAAATTTAATTAAAAACAAAACATAGCGCTAAATATATTCCATGAAGGAAAACATCAAAGAAAAACAAATTCAAAAATGTCGAAAAATCACTTTTACAGCGATTGAACAAGAAGAAGCAATTCTTCCTTTATGAATTCTTGCAAACTCCTTGAATCGCCTTCGTAGGCGAACTTCAATGTCGTATTTGGAACCAATCTATGTGAGAATGAAATAATTTATTAGACAAATCGATATTTTAAAAATGTAAATCATGTTCGTGAGATATTACTTTAAAGCGACCAAGGTTTGATCTGCATCCTCATTAGAAAACTTTTGACCATCTGGAGATATCAGGGAAAATTCAGCAGTTTCATGTTGAAGTGCACCCATGACAAAATCAAATACAGTTGAGAGCTTTTCTTGAGCTCCAAACGTGCCCTATTTATACAAAAAAAACGAAAAATTTCGAAAGTCAACATTATTAATGACTATAATTAAATAACATTAAAATTCTACCTGCAAATATAGACCATCAGGAAAACGAATTCTAATGAGAGAATATTTAAAATTTCTAGCGTAGCGCTTCTCTTCATTCTCGCGCATTGCTTTGGTTTTTAACATCTGAGCTTCTTCCAAGGCCGCAGTTCTGAAAAATATATGTAAATATTTGCACTATAAACACAGTTATTAGAAATATATGTATAGGCTTCGTTTCGTTATTTTTTTTCTGATAGGAGTTTGTTCTGAGGATTAATTAAACAATCCAAAAATGGTTTCGGAGTTAGATTTAATTAAAAGAGCTAGATTAGCTTATTTATTAAATCTTAATATTTTACCTCGCTTGTTGCTCCTTTTTTAATTCTTCTGGTGATATTCTGAAGAATTCAGGAGGCAAATTGACAGACTTTATTTGTGATGGTAAAAGAACTTTCATATTTCTGTCAATGTCCAAATTAATAACTTCACACAAATCTAACGCTTCACACAATTGGACGAGCATTTCTGTTGGAAAATCAGGTGACCATACTAAGAATTTGTCACCGTCAATTTCATTTTCATGGAAACCAGCAGCACGTAAAAATTCAAGACTTCCTTCGCAGTTTCCAACTTTGTCACAAAAAATTCGATTACTCGTGCGGATTCTGTGAAACTTTTCTTCTGATGGATTATTAATAATGTTTTGCAAATACTTTTGAAGTGTCTCAATGCAACTTTCAGCTCTATCTAAAGTATTGCAGTTCTTTATAATAAGACATGATGTTAGACCAGGATCACTTTCAAGTTGTTCGTATAGGAAAGCTTTGATTTTCATTTGCCAGTCATTTTTCGGCAATATTTCATCACTCACGAGGGGGCAAGTGAAGAAAACACCTTCAATCGAATAATCCTTCTTATCACTATCTGTGATGTTTAGTTGCTTGAGACTAGATTCCGTTTCAGCTTTACGCTGCTCCTCAAGTTCTTTTCGAGCCTGCTCTTTAATTGCCCTACTTGATATATTTAATGGCTTGTTTGCATTATTTTCCATAATTCGTCTTAAAGCAGCATCTCGAGCAGTTTTTGCTTCATCAGTCAAATCATTTCTCTTTGGGGGAACGTAGACATCTTTTGGTTTTTTGGAATGGGATGAAGTTGATGATGATGACGCAGCAGAATCTGTTAATTTTCTCCCTGGTCCCGCAGTCTTAAATTTTGCTTCACTCTTTTTTTTGGAGAAGAACTTCTTGATTTTGCTAGCCGCTGCATCCATGATTTAGATTCTTGGTGTATGTTCACGAGGTAACTTCAATCTTTCAACTGATTTCCTAAGGTTTTCAATTTCAATTAAAGTACTCGACTTAATAAAATGTCTGCTTATGGTGTTTCCGTATCTTGACCAAAAGTAAGCAATGAGAATTATATTACAGATTAAAATGAACAAAAAAGTCCACAAGATGCTCAGCTGGAATTCGGTAAAACTGTTAATTACTGAAAAAAGGTAAACAAAAGTTATCACATCAGATGAGTCACAGATTTTAAGTTTTGCTTTGAACACAATTCTTACAATTCTCTTTCACTTCCAGAAGAAACAATTCAAAGAAATTATTTCTCATTACTTTGTGATTTATCCTAATTTAAAGAACATTTATTAAAAAACAAAGGTTTTTTTTTTGTGAAAAAAACGATTAGCTTCAGGGTCCAGAATTTTTAACCGGACAAAATGTTTCTTGTCTGACTGTCATAAAAGCTTCGTCTCTTCGAAAGCTTCTGAAAATTCGAAAATCGACAATTCGAAGAAAATTTCGACAAGTCTCTCTGAAGATACGTGGCGCAAGAGTTCGAGTCATTTCTTTACTTTATTTAAGCCGGTGAAGTTCCATTAATTGTAATTCTTCAGGATCGTTAATTTTTCCAGTTCATCAGAATGAAGGTATTCTTTTCCATTGCTTTATTACTCTTTATTGGAGTCCACGCCGAAGAAGTTAAAGAGGAAGATGGAGTTCTCGTGCTAACAAAAGCAAACTTCAAAGAGGTTCTAGAGAAGAATGAATACGTTTTAGTAGAATTTTGTAAGTATAATTAAACGTTTTTAATGTCTATGATAACATTTTCATTTATAAATTTTGAAAAAATCATGTAAATTTGTGAAATTTCAAACAAACACAATTCGATATGACATGATGATGATGAAGTGTCAAAATTTCAAATTGCTTGAGTAATTACCGTAAACTACTAGAGGCGAATAACCTCAGTGGTCAAAGGCGTAGTATTTGGAATATATTATTGGAAATCTCTTTGAGATTGAAATAAAAATATTGCAAAGAAAGTATTAAAATTTATGACGTGTCATTGAAGATTGTGTTCTTAATGTGTGAGTGTAGAAGTTTTTTTTTTCTTTATAAAAAGTGACGTGTACTTGTGCACAATGTAAAAGCTACTGAAGATCGCTTCCACTAGCTGATAAAAATATTCATTTCATTTCCTTCTTTTCTCAATATTTAGATGCACCATGGTGCGGTCATTGCAAAGCTCTTGCTCCAGAATATGCCAAGGCAGCCAAAATCTTAGCCGATAAGGAATCTAACATTAAGCTTGGTAAAGTAGATGCCACTGAAGAATCTGATTTGGCTGAAGAATTCCAAGTACGTGGATATCCAACATTGAAATTCTTCCGTTCGGGTTCACCAATCGAATACAGTGGAGGACGTCAAGCTGATGATATTGTTGCATGGTTAGGAAAGAAGACTGGACCTCCTGCTAAGGAACTCGACTCTGTTGAAGTTGCAGAAGAGTTCTTGAAAGAAAACAACGTAGCAGTTGTCGGTTTCTTCTCAAATCGCGATTCTGATGAAGCAAAAGCTTTCTTGTCCACTGCAAACTCTGTTGATGACTATCCATTCGGTATCACCAGCAATGAAGATGTCTATAAGAAATACGAAGCATCATGTGGCAAAGTTATTCTCTTCAAACAATTCGATGATGGAAAAGCTGTCTTTGAAGGTAAAATGGAAGAAGCAGAACTTAAGAAATTCGTCACTGCTCAAGCCATGCCTTTGGTTGTTGATTTCAACCATGACTCTGCACAAAAGATTTTCGGAGGTGATATTAAGTCTCATTTGTTGATGTTCTTGTCAAAGGAAGCTGGACATTTCGAAAAATACGCTGAACCTGCAAAGGAAGTTGCTAAGAAGTTCCGTGAACAAATCTTATTCGTTTCAATCAATGCTGATGAAGAAGATCACCAACGTATTCTTGAATTCTTTGGAATGAAGAAGGAAGAAATCCCATCAATGCGTATTATTCAACTTCAAGAAGACATGGCCAAATTCAAACCTGAATCATCTGAACTCACACCAGAAGTCATTGAAGCTTTCGTAAAGAAGTTCTTGGATGGTAAATTGAAACAACATTTGTTGAGCCAAGAATTGCCTGAAGATTGGGACAAGACACCAGTTAAGACACTCGTTGCAACAAACTTCGATGATGTTGCTTTCGATGTTGGCAAAGATGTCTTCGTTGAGTTCTACGCTCCATGGTGTGGACATTGCAAACAACTTGCACCAATTTTCGATCAATTAGGTGAAAAGTTCAAGGATTCAAAGACTGTTGTCGTGGCGAAAATGGATGCCACAGCTAATGAATTGGAACATACAAAAATCACATCATTCCCAACAATTAAGTTATACAAAAAGGGTGATAATGGTGTCGTTGATTTTAATGGCGAACGTACATTAGAAGGCTTCACGAAATTCCTCGAGTCAGGAGGATTAGAAGACGCTGCTGGCGTTCCAGATGTTGTAAGTATTTTTCCATCCTTTTTTTTTACTCGTGTCGTTGCTTACAACAACCTTTTGTTGACGTGGTGATAAACTTTATCTTACACGTTGCTGAAAAATGTTTTCAATTCATTTCTTATCTGTGATAAAAAAAATTTTGTTCCACTTGTTTAATTTATCTTAACTTGTCCTTTTATTTTTGAAGGTGACTAAATATTTTCATGTATTGATTTGTTTCTTTTAACTTTTATTTTAAGGAGGAAGTACCAGTCGACGAAGATGACGAACACAAGAAGGATGAGTTGTAAAAAGACTCAGAAGCACAAAACACTATCATTTCTTAATAATAATATTTTAAAATCACACAAACATTCTTAGCATTTTTTTTTCTGCTTATTTAATTTAAAAACCCGAATCCATTCAGCGAACTGGAATGTGATGGAAGTTTTCGACTCTGTTCAAAGTAGATTCGATAAGTCAACAAACAACATGATGATGAAAACAATTTTAAATGGCAATGTGCTTCCTCTTATCAGATATTCCCAAAACATAATATTTCAAACGTTTCCCTCCCGTGTTAAAAAACTACATGATAAAGTGATTTTATAAAAGAAAAATGAAGAAAAAAATTGATTTTTAGTTAATGTTTTTTATTGCTACATGCTCAAATGAAATATTATTAACAACAATTACCTAATCTTTTTTAATTTAGTTTCTTTTTTAATGTGATCTCTTAATTTTTCAAGAGACAACTGTTTGTGTTTTCTTCTATCATTCTTATTAATTTTAATGAAGAGATAATTAATGCATTTAACTTAACATCCCTTACAGAAAGAACGAAAGAGATGAGAAAGAGAAAGAAAAATATGCACTAAGTAACACTTCCCCGTGCGATTAATTATAGGATTATTTTTGTAAAATTCCAAAACAAAAATTTTTAGGAAATAAACTGAATTGATTGAACGATTGGAAAAAAAAGAAGAAAAAAGGAAATAAAGAAAGAAATGTTTCGAAATAAAACACAACATAATTATTTATCTAATCACTTATGTATTTTATTCATTTCGTACTTTGAAATGGCTTCAGTTAAAAAACCTTCTTGAAATATTCAATTTTGTTTGTTTTATAAAATTGATTTGGTAAATTTTGATCATCGCTATCAATAATGTGGTGGTGATCAATCTATGACCATTTAAATCAGCTAAATAGAATGCAATAATTTAGCAATAAAATTAGTGATATCCATGGCGCTTTTTATAGAATATTAGGTAATAAAAATACCGGTTCATTATCATTACTATTATCAATGGCTTTAATGAACGTCGTAATCCCCTGTAAATAGTTTTGATATATTTTCTTTACATAAGTATCAACGTAAATATGTAGATAGATCGTGTAAAAGTCGTGTACTCTCATGCACATACATGTATGCTAAACAATTCATCGACGACGTTTTGTCATGTATTGGTGCTGATGATGTTAGTGAGTCATAACGAGTTTTCTGCTGACTGTTCCGTATTTTCCATATAAAATCTTGTCTGGTGCTAAATTTTTAAAGATTAAAATGGATCAAACAGCATTTCAAGCCGTTTCTAAACTTGAACTGAAACTTGAGCAGAACCGAAAGCAGAAGAAAAAATTAAAACATGAACTAGGTAAATATAAACAAATAAAAATCATTGTAAAGATCACTAAAATTAAATCTTTGTTCTTTTTGTTGATTAGGTGCTGGCCGGCCGTGTTTAATTTGTAAGGAGAAATGTGTTGGTGGATTAAATCTTCATTTCTGGAGAAAGATTTGCATCAATTGTAAATGTCGAAAAGAAAATCATGATCTTAGACCAGAAGACTACGATGAACAGCTGGAAGTTTTTGAAATTCTCGGTGTTAAAATTCCCGATCATAAAAATCTTTTTAAGTATTCTACGAAGAATCAAAAAATTCCAACGACACAACAAGTTGATTGGGTGCCACCAGTATTGTCTACTAATGATGATAATGCTTCAAAAAGAGTTGAGAAGGTAACTCAGCAGTATTTCGAAGATCTCGGCGAGGAGGCAATTCCTTTCAAAGATTCTGAAGCTGCAATTAAACGAAAAGAACTTGCATCAATGCAGATTCCACCACATGATTTTGCACCAGAGAAATGTGACAATTTGTCTGAGTTTGAAGCTCAACAGTTGAAGAAATATGTTGACAATGTCAAGAAGAATTATTTCGGACAAGGACAAGTCGACATAGCGGAGCCTAAAGCAGTGTCAAAAAATCCATTCAAAGCTCAAGGAAACTTCGTTCCACCTTATCGTGCTGGACATGACTTGAATGCCATCAACAATAATTTAGCGAACAACATGCAAAACTTAACCATTGATGACACCCAGTTGATCACTCTTCCGTGTCGCGCTTGCGTTGAACCAATCACTTCGGCATACGTTAAAGCAGAAAGATTGGGAAAAGATGCCCAGTGGCATCCAAAGTGCTTTAAATGCAAGAAATGTTCACAACTTCTTGTCGATCTCATTTATTTTCATTTTGACAACGAAATTTATTGTGGACGTGATCTTGCTGAATTGATGAAAATTCCTCGCTGTGCTGCTTGTGATGAGTTGATTCTGGTTCCTGAGTATACGTTTGCAGATGAAAGGAATTATCATATTAAACATTTCTGTTGCTTCCATTGTGATGTTCAACTTGCTGGTCAACAATATGTTTCAGATGACACACCCAACAACAATCCTGTGTGCTTGAAGTGCTACGATCATTATTATGCCAATGTTTGTAGTTGTTGCACCAAAATAATTGCACCAACTGAACAAGGAGTTTCATTAAAAGACATTCATTTCCACATGAATTGCTTCAACTGTGGCTATTGCCAGAAGAAGTTAATCGGTGGAAGGTTCTGCTTAAGAGATCGCATTCCATTCTGTTCAGCCGCTTGCGTTAACAGTGCCAACATGTAATTTTCATCAGTATTAATTCTTATTATTCATTCCTAAAGGAAATAAAAACAGTTTTAATGTCTACTTTTTAATAAAAAAAGAAAATTTAATATTAGATTATTTAATGAATGTATTCCGGAAATAGCCATTAGATTATTTTTATGTATGAATTTCAAATCATTGTTCAAATGTTAATAAAATAAAGAACTCGAAGGAAAGCTCATGAATTTATATTTCTTTAAGTAAGTTAATATTGACAGCAAATATTTTCTAAATAAGTAGAAATAAGGCGTGTGATTAGCATTTATTAGTTGCTTGAGTCTGATGACAAAACTAGTTGTCAATATGCCAAAAATAAAGTTTCGTAAAAAAATCTCATTCGATTGATTACAATTCTGAATGCGCCACTTGAAACATTTCCAATTGATTATTTACATAATTAACACTCGATTTTGTTAATTGCGTTAAAATTTTATTCCAACTTATTTATTGCCATTTAGATATTTCCATTCATTTAAAGAATTAAAAAAGAACTTTTAATTATGTACGGAGATTAATTTATGTATCCAAGAAGAACTAGTTATGTTGATTTAAAAGAAATGTAGTAAGATGAAAGACGTTTAAGCGTTTCTTCTATAAATTTTTTCAAGAATCTTAAAGAAAAGATCATGCGGTAGACCTCTTGAGACTTGTTGGATGTGAGTTGTGATTATTTTATATGACTCTTCTTCGTAAATTTCGTAGGTATGAGGAAGTTGAAGTTCCTCGTACAATGCTTTCACGCATTCGACCTTTAATTGATCTAACAAAAAGAAAGAAAAGAAAAAAATATTAAAAAGATTAAGATAAGGAAAGTTTCTTCACCTTTCTGTCCATAACAATCCTTCATAATCTTTTTCTGTTCTTCAGAAGCTCTTTGCATGGCTACAACTGCCAACCAACTGCATTTACCATCCTGAATATCTGTTCCGATCTTGCCAGTCACTGCTGGATCACCGAAACAGTCAATAAAATCGTCTTGCGCTTGGAAAAAGTTTCCAACTTCGAGCAAAATAGTTTTCGTTTGTCGGAACATTTCTGGATCTTTAAATCCAGCCATATGCATAGCCAATGCAACCGGTAAATAAAACGAGTAATATGCCGTCTTGTTTGCAACAATTGATTTGTACTTTTCCATTTTAAAAGTTGTGACATCACCGCCAGCAGTTTTTAAATCCTGTAATTGACCAATTGTTGTGATGAATGTCGCTTCATGAAACAAGTCGAGAATCTCGTTGTAATATTCCTTTCCGCTAAAATATTTCTTGAGTAGATAATAAATTCCACTTTCAATCATCATCGAGTCATTAATAGCGCAGAGACCGACTTCTTCTAATTTGTACCAACACTTATGACCTCGTCGAATTGCACTGCCGTCCATGATATCATCAGCCATAAGAAACACTGATTGAAGCATCTCCACGCACCATCCAAGACATTGAGCCAATTTTAAATTTTCTTCTGAAAGTTCTTTTCCTTGAGAAAGCATTTTAAAAGCAAGCACTAATGCAAGTCCTCGATTCTTCTTTCCATTCGGTACATTATATTGAAGGGATTTGGCATACCATTTTGCAGCTGAATTCGTTTCGTATTTCTTTGTATATTCTGTTAAGTCACGAACAAGATCAGGCCAAACTGCCATGAAATCTCGAAGTTCATCTTTAGATGCAGCACTTCCTTGAGCGGCAAGAGGAATATTATTCGACACATGATTTTGCGTAGTAAGCATTCTGTTAAGAAAAAGAAGAATGATTTGATATAAACATTGCTACCTACATACGGTCATTGAAAGTCATCTTCGATAACGGAATTTTTTCTCAAATCAAACAAAAAAAAAATCTGTAAAAGTTTCAAATTATCTATATGTCCGGATTTAATATTCGAACGTGTTTTAAAATTATAGCTTCATCTTTTATGTAAAACATTTTCATTTGTGATGCTCACAAAATCAATTATACATTTTAAGTTCACAAAGTTCTTAAAATTTACATCAGAAGAGAATTCGATTTTTCTTATTTTTTTGCTTCCTGCCTTTACAAATAGAGACCTTGAAAATCGAAAGACGTTTCAGCTATCCAGTTTCTCTTTTGATGCAAATTGGGCAATTTAAAAAATGCAAAGGAATGTTATCGTTGATTAGATTAAAAAACTCACCTTAGAGGATTTCCATATTTGACCGGCAAATTAACTGCGTTAATTGACCGACAAAGTTTTGTCGAGTTGATGATTAATCTCACTGTTGGCCTCAACATCCTGATTCCTTCGTTTTCACTAAAAACTATCTATTTGCTACGGTATGATGTGTGTAAATATTTTCTAATCTTGCCTTAGCTTTTAAAGTTGCAAGCTTTGAATAAAAAAATCACTCCCTGATATTGCGATGGCAGCGCCGCTAAAAAGTTTTAGAATCAAAAATTTACTTTGGGATAATATTTATCCGCCTGACATTTCGTGTTTCGATGTAAGAAGCGCTTTTGATGTTGATTATTTGTAATGCTTTACTTGTTCATCACATGATTGAAAATTTTCTTTGACTTGAACAAAGTAAAAAAGTTAAAGATTTAATAAAACATAAAAAATCAGAAACATCCTTAAAATTTCATCATGCCAATTTGTGGACCAAAACTCTCACTTTGCGGATTAATCATTTCCGTTTGGGGAATAATCCAACTGGTAAGATTTATTTTAGGAGAACTTAAAAAAGTTTGATTAAAAAAATGATTAATTTCAGGCACTTATGGGACTCTTCTACTATATCCACAGCGTTGCACTGATTGAAGATTTACCTCTTGAAGAACATTACCATACACCTGCTGAATTTTATGCAGCAGCTGACAAGGCTTATCTTCAGGTAAAATATTTGATTTTATTCGTAATGAAAATATGGATCTTGTAAACATTCCTATTTGTAGAATGCACATAACTGCTGGATTGCTGCCCTTATTTATGTCGTTACATTAGGGTTCTCAGCTCAACAATTCTATGCTAATAGCCGCGGATCGTCATCAAACTAAATTTATTCCATGCAATAACTTTACTTCAATATTATCAGTAAAAACAGTTAAAGTTTCACGATAAAAAGTGAGAAAATAAATTTGTGTCTATAAAGAAATATAATTTAAAACACATTTCCAAATAATTAGAAATATATGTCAAGTATATGATAATTCAGTATCTTTGTTGTTTAAGTTCCTTTTCGAGATGAGATGAATTAAAGGATGTCTGCTGTAAATACTTAACTGGAAAGTTTTTTTTTCTTGATTATCAGTTTCAATTTAAGATTGGAAGCTATTTGGAATTAAACAATTCAAACGCTGAGTGGAAGATAAGATACGTCATGTGATTTCGTTTTGAGTCATTTTCCTATTATCATGTTGATCAAAGTTTAGATTGAGTTAATAAAAGTAATATCAAATAAAACAGATAAAATTTTAATTTAATCTCAATGATGTATTTAGATAGAATTTATTGAACTTATTCAAAAATCTTCAAATAATTCATAATCACACGTATTCGCTATTTCAGGAGAAAACTCTTCACTGTACTCATCAAAGTTACTTGTATCATTCACTGACTTTATGACCTGAAAAATAATAATTTTATGAGGGCATTTAATAAACAATTTGTAAAGCTAATAAATATTTACAGGTTTAATTGGTGGGGAATATTTCTTATTGAAGACATCTGGAAAAGAAAAATAAATTCCTTATTTATATTATGACTTGTTTGTGGAATTTAAAAATTAAAAATAAAGTTAATGGCGTTTCAAATAATAAATTACGCTTAAGTTCATGTGAATCATCTAAAATACGTCTCAATATCATATTGATTGAGAAAAACTATATTTAGCTCTAAACTACTTACCATTCCAATCGATTTCCTTGAACCACCTATGGCACTTGATATCACGTGCTCCATTTTTCATACAACCGAGACGCTTTGTTCTGATGATAAATATAAATTTTAATGTAAGTATTCAATGTACATACATCAATCATTAAATTACCTGTCCAAAACCAAAAGCTTTTTTATAAGATCTTTCGCGACATTATCAAAAGTTTTTGGCCACTCAATTTTTCCATCTAATATTTTCTCGTAAATTGCATATGCATCTTTAGCATAAAACGGTGGCCTTCCAACCAGCATTTCATATATTAATATTCCAAGTGCCCAAAAGTCGACGGCTAGCCAATGAAATATTTTTGTTTTGTTACACTCAAGGTTAGCTAATGAAATTAATATTACCTTTGTTATGCCCGCGATGCTGAATAATTTCCGGTGCTAGATATTCTGGAGTTCCACATAACGTCCACGTTCTAACATTGATAATATAATTAAAATATTTCTCGTGACATTAAAATGTTGACATTGCTAACCTGTCCTTTAATTTTTTACTGAATCCGAAGTCTGTGATTTTCAAATGTCCATCACCATCAAGTAAAAGATTCTCTGGCTTGAGATCTCTAGAATTTTATCAACATTTATTTAAAAAAATTCACTACACACAACGAAAAATTTCACCAACCTGTAGATTATGTTTAGAGAGTGTAGATATTCTAAAGCAAGCAAAATTTCTCTTGTGTAAAAGTTGGCTGTGAAATTAAAAGGAAAAATCTTGATTTAAAATGTCATCGCAATTTTTACAAATTACCCGTATCACTCTCGAAATGTTTGACTTTCCGCAAATATGAGAAAAGTTCGCCACCCCCGATAAAATCAAAGACCTGTGTACCAAATAAACAATTAATAAAAATATGATACGGAAACATCTTGTGAGGATGAAAAAGTCAAACATTCAAAGCTTATGCCGAATCTCTGATGCTAAAAAAAACTTTCAATCAACATGCAGAAGGAAAAATATTGGGAAATAAAACGTTATAAACAAACTTTTTCCAAATACATCAAAAGAGAATCATAAAATAATCATAGTGATTTATTTGAAAGATGCTTAAGCTCGGTACTTAAAAAATTAAGTTGCTGCAATTATTTTTGTTTACATACTAACTAGAAGCTTAATTTAACAATTTATTAAAAAAACATGCTTCAAAATAAATTTACAAACTATGGGAACGATCGCATTTTGCGTTTATCTAGGATTTTAAGAAATATAAGGGAAAGATGGAAAAGTAATCAGGAAAATGAATAGATGAATCAATTTCAACAAACGTTTAAGTGCGAAAGTTCCCCACTGGGTAGTTTGTTTGCAAACGTAAAAGATGGATGAGTCGTAAAGTTTGTTTTTATAATTATTTTACCATGTAAAGGTTTCGTTGATCTCGGGAAAAATATTTCCTATTTTTATTAAAGGAAAGAAAGAAAACAATAAATTAAGAGTAGAATATGTGAGTGAAAGTGCATTGAACAAAATAAAATAGTGAAGGGAATCTCAAAAAAATAATTGTAAGTTTTACGATCTTACAATGTGATTTTTATAGTCTTCGTCTGAAATGCGTCAGCAAATTACGGAACAAGTGTCCGCTAAGTAAAACCATTTAATAAAAGATTTTCAAAAAAATTATGTTGACTTTGGCAAGTCTTGTTCTCAAACGTGACATGAAATCGAAGAAAAGTAGATATTTAAGTAAAGATTTATCTTTGACGCTTCTCGGAAAGAAAATTAAGCAAAAAATAACAGGAGGAAAGAAAAGAAAATTAAAATTCAGAGATGATTTATTTAACTCCTTGGCCTGTACTATTTTTCCGCAAACACATTTTTTCAAGCGTTTCTATGTACACGATGATGATGATGATGATGGAAACTTTCGCCAATTGACGTAATTTTAAACCCGTTACTCGATAGCCTATTCTAAACACAGCACCATAGCATATTGAGATCATGAAAGGTGGAAACTAATTTATTCAGAAATAAACTTACATATTCACAATAAATGGATGAGTGATCTGCAACAAAATGTTCTTTTCACTTTTAACATGTTCAGTTTGTTTCTTTTTGATGACATCGACAATAGAGAGGATTTTGATTGCATAGTGTTTGTCACTCCTCCCAACTCTGCTAATCACTACCCGACCGAACGTTCCAGTTCCTAAAAAATGAAATTCACTTTGTATTCCTTAAATAGATCGTGAAAATTGATTATCGCGTTAATGGAGCGAAATAAACTATCAAATGTAAGTTTAAAATAATCGAATTTCATGACAAAATGTGCGTAAACATTATCGTAAAAGTCAAAAAGAGTTGAAACGCTATTTGATATCACCAGTAAACAATTCACGTGTTTCAATAAATCGCGACCACCACACAAAATTTTGTAGACGCCGCTCACTCCCGAGACAAACTCGCACCAATTAAATTCTATTTTTGAAAATCGAAATTAATTTTTCTGTCATGATAGGAAGGTTGGAAAGCAATGTCTAACTTTGAAACATGATGTACTTGCAAATTATATTCAAATAATCATTTTTCTTTTACTTATTTAAATGTTTTCAATTTCTTCCTTCGAATAAATAATTAATGCCCTTGAAGTAATGTTATTGGCACAATGTCACCATCATAACAATATTTATTTGTAGAATGCTTGATATAAACATGATTGTTCCTTAGAAGTGAAAAGAAAAGTGACAAAAGTCAAACAACCCAAGAAACAGACACATTGCTCTGATCATTTGTCTTTATCACAACAGATTTCCGTGATATTCAAGATTTTCTTTTTCCTTATGACACAATTTTTATCTTTTTAAGTAGGCATATCTACATATCGTTTAAACTAAGAATCTCAATTTTTGAACGTCCAATATGAAAAAAACTGAGGAAGTTCTTCTACATGTGTACGATGAAATTTTGACATTCACCTATCGTCTTGAGGACTTTAAAATTTAGTAATCTTTCTCCTTTTTCATTTTTACACAACAATGAAAGTTCTTTTTCCATTTCCGGCATGTTGAAAGTTTCAATGAGTTATCTGACGATGAGTTTTTTACTTCCGCTTCACACTTATTCTTTCTTTAATTTCTTATTTAATAATATTTAATATATTTATATCTACGATGCGTTAACTTCAACCGATGAGAAGATACTGAGAAAATTTTCTCGCTGTCAACGAGACGATGGCGATTTCTGAAAATGAAATATCTAACATTTTCATTCCGCTTTCCTTCTTTCCAAAATATTAAGTCTCGTGCCAGAAGAAAAAAACTACGAAATTTAAAAATAGCTGGATGAGAAATATCGGATTGGATTCGAATAAATATCGAAAAGCCCATCATATTTGAGTCATAAACGAAAGATTGTGAAGTCGTTTAAATGTTTTTTATATTGCGAATTTAGCGAAAATAGCGATATTAGAAATAAAACAAATCCAACAGGTGTTTCAAACTTTTGTAGATATTTGTGAGTCTAACACAGTTTATGCTTAGACACGACATCGAATCAATGTATTAATTTATTTATTTATCGTCTGAAAAGAACGATGACGATGAGAATATAAGCAGTCTTTAAAATATAAAGATAGGTAATTAATTTCTACATCCCACACCTTCCAATAGTGTTCGCTGTTATTCTGTAAATAAATAATTAAAGTTTTTCGTTCGTTCACAGTTCGTGATCATTTGATGATGAGAAAAGAACAAGTGTTTCACTGAGATTGCTTCATAAATATAAAAATTTATTTCTTTACTCATAAGTAAGTTAAGTTTTAATAATAGTAAAAATAATGTTTAATGTTTACGATAGGTTTGGGATACGAAAGAAGAGTTTTCTCCATCTTAAGGCGTTATCTTAATGGCTACGGTAGCTTTATACAAAACCAATCTTTGACAAATTAAATGAAAACGATGTGTGATGATGAAGTAAGTATCTTGCTAATTAAATACTGTTGAGTAGAAAAATAGAAAATAAAGTATTAAAATAAACATTTCGTTAATGTCTTATTAAGCGCTTGATGATTTTGATTAAAAACTTTTTTATTTTCATCAAGGTAGGAAAATGAAATTGAAATAGAAATTCATTTAAAAAATCTTACCGCGATCTCTCGAACAAACTTGGATCTGTGTAAATTGGTTCGCTGTCGTCATTAAAGTTGGATCCATTCGATTTATTGATCGGATTAATCACAGGAATTTGACAGATTCGAGATAAATTTCCTGTTGCGAAGGTCTTTTGCAATCCCGAACCAAAGAGCGATACAGTTGAGGTTGAGCGATAAGCTTCATTAAATTCTTCATTATTCACTTTGCCTTTGTGCGTGCCATAATTCTTTAAGTTATTCTCCCTGGTTGGAGTATGGTTTGTGAATGAATTTGTGTTAGAGTGATACTCGAATGAATTGTTTTTTAAAATTATTTTCCAATATTTCCTGTCATTTAAAATTGTCATCTTTAATATTTAAAAACTTCTTTTATTTTGTAAATTTACCTATAAAGTAATCCTATGATGACAGCTACACTCATAAGAAGAATTAGCAACAACATCGTCGATATAACTAAGCCATAATATTCAGCAACTGACAAACAAACATTGCCAGTGTCAACTGAAATCATTTTCTTAGCAATCGTCTCTTGTTGCATCTCTTCTCGTGATTCAAAAACTTCAATCATTTCACGAACTTGTTCCGGGAAATCATCTTTATTTACCTCATCATTTGTATTGAAATTGGAAACTGTTGTTTCTATTCAAGTAATTGAAATGATTATTAAAATATTAACTAAAGTTTAAGAAACTTTTTTTTACCATTTTGCTTCTCAAAATTTTCTTCGTTTGATATTAATGCTTCAGGATCATTTGGAATAATTTCAGTGTCATTCAAAGATCTTTTCCTTCGTCCAAATGACGGTTCTGATCGGCCGGCTAATCCATTACAATAAGCAGGCTGACAACCATCACGACATGTCTTCACTGTAGCTTCAAACACTAAGAAATTTGATTCGGGGATCTTAAAAGCGTTGAATCTTGCTTCTAACGAGTCACCATCACGTGAACGACCAAGTTCAGGGAAAACGAAAGTGTCGACAGGGCAACTATTTGAACGTGGAAATTGTTTATTAAAAGTTTAAAAGTTTCATACAATTTAAGATCTTACCCATATCTGTCGATCAACTGAACACTTCTGCCTGAATATGGATCACGAGCGACTACATTCGTAGCAAAAATGTCATTTATATGATTATATCCATCTTGCGATTCCAATCTAAATGTCAACGGATCTCCGACAGCAATTGTTGTCGTTGGTCGACCTTGATATAAAATCATCAAACGAACTTTAGAGCTCATACTGTTTTCTGCTGGCAAATATTCAATCGGTATCGGACTTCCAGATCTTTTTCACAAAATTAAACAAAGACATTAATGAATTGGATTTTTATTTAAATTTTTTGTTTTAATATCTCACCCAGCACCAATGTATCCTGACGTCACAACTGATTCTCCTGGTCCCCTGAATAAACATGTCAGATTGAATCGTTTATCACGCGATGTTTGTAAGCTCTCACTAAATTGCACGACAATGATGTTTGTCATAGTGTCGCCATACTTTAAAGTCAAAAATGATTTATAAATTTATAGAAACAATAATTTTTATTTTACTTACTCTTTGAGTTCCACATTCAGGATAACCTTGAGGTCCACTGATTCTCAAGACATTGACAGTTCCACCATTTCCACGGAAGAAGCATCTGTAATGGTCTGATTAACATCGTCTCACTCGACATAAAATTTATGTCAATTTACCTGTCATAAAATCCATAACTGTAAATACGCCCAGTAAATGGTTCGTTTGTTCTCAATGTAAATTCCATTCCGTCTTCATTGCAAACTTGAGAGACGTCTAAGCATTCCCCATCATTACTTCTACCGCCAATTGATCGTTCATAAAAATCATAATTTCCAGTATTTTCAAACATTTGTGGATTATTTAAGTCAAGCTCTCTCGTATCACGATCGCTTAATTCGCAATTAAATGTATCACCGGTTCCTTGCGATGCGGGACGGTCACCATCATCTCGGAAGTTGAAGCTACGACAAATAAAATCTCTGGCCGAAGTACATTCACGTTGACAATGAACAAGTGTTGGAACTCTCAAAGCTCTTCTGACAAATTGTTTTCTCATTTTCTGTCGTAATCCCATTTGTTTATAGCTGTCAACTTCGTCACATCGAGTTCCAGCACTTATTGGACGCGATCCCATTCCTGGACCTTTTTAAAATTCAATTAATAAGAAAAATATTTTAAATTATTTATCTTCATTCTCACCATAATGCAATCCATATCCGTCTGAAATGGAATTATCAATCTCAGGCTGACCAAATCCAACCATAATAGCATATGGCGGGCGTGGAGCTCTCTGACCATAGCCTCGATCTCCCATATCAATGGGATTGTAAGGTGCATAGCCCATCATTCCAGGCATATAAGGTGGCATACGACCTCGATTACCGTACTTATATATATTGGTTGGGAATCTATCAGAGCCAACAGGGAAGCGATTTTCAGAGACTGGTGGTGGATATCTTGGCGGTCCGTAAGGACCCATCATAGGATATTTTGGATCAGGTCCTTCTGGATATCTCACATCATATCCCATATCCCCACCATATGGTGGACGATCAATATGATGTCCCCTACTTGGTGGTGCTCGAGTGTCTGGATACATTCCTGGAACACTTGGCTGACGATCATCAGGGTTGTAACGATCTTTGGGCGCATAAGGATCTCTGCTACCATATCGATCATCTTCTGGATATCTATTGTTTACGTTAGGTGTAGGTGGGTATTTCGAGTCAATAGGATCGCTTGTTCCTGGTCGAGGATAATAACGATCACCACCAGGTGGCGGTGGGTACCTATCACCACCAGGTGGCGGTGGGTACCTATCACCACCAGGTGGCGGTGGGTACCTATCAGCACCAGCAGGCATGGGATAACGATCAGCACCAGCAGGCATGGGATAACGATCAGCACCAGCAGGCATTGGATAACGATCAGCACCAGCAGGCATTGGATAACGATCACCACCAGGTGGCATCACTGGATAACGGTTCGCTCCTGGCATAGATGGATAACGATCTCTGCCTGGCATTGGATATCGATCACCACCAGTCATTGGGTATCGATCACCGGCAGGCATTGGGTATCTGTCACTTCCTGGCATTGGATATCTATCACCACCAGGCATAGGGTAACGATCACCAGCAGGCATTGGATATCGATCACCACCAGACATTGGGTACCTATCTCCAGGCATCAATGGATATCGATCACTGGGCATCATTGGATAACGTCCGGGTGCCATTGGATAATATTGATCACCAGGTGGTGGTGGATAACGATCAGAACCGGGCATTCGAGGTGGCGTTTGAGGATATCGGTCTCTGTCAGAAGAACCATAAGGGTCGGGACCGTATGGATATGTTTGAGGCCTTCCATCTCCACCACTTGCTGGATATCGGTCAGGTAAAGGTGATGTTGGATAACGATCGCCTATTTAAAGAAACATAATTAATCATTAATCAAATAGTCGTCAAAGTCATTGAATTTCACCATATTCTGGATACATTCCAGGACGATCATATGGATAACGTCCAGGCATTGATGATGGGTATCTTGATGGAAAACGATCATCAGGATAATTACTGTCTCTGTCACCATGTGTTGAGTGCCAATTCATGTCAGGCCTTGTACTTCCCATTGGATCTTCAGTTCCCACTACGAAAAAATCTGTATGATAAGAAAAATACTTGTAAAAGCTATCGCAAATCCTTACACATCAAATTTTCATAATAATCATAGTCTTCATCATAAACGATTCGCATTTTGTCACGCTGGTTAAAACGACTCAAACGGCAGGTTCTAAAACGGTCGCTGTATACGGCGGATCGACACTGAAAGCTGGTCTGTCGTAGGCATTCGTCTAAACACTCGCTCAACGAACGACCAGTAATTTCAGAATGAAATTCGCCACCTAAGCGACTGTTGCGATATCTCTGGAAAGCTGTATCGGGTCGTCGGCCGCTTGTTCCGCCAAATAAATGTGATGTTACTGAATTGTCTGGATATTCAGTACCTCGCTCTGTGTTAATGATTAGTAATTAAACACACAACTCCAAAAAATAAAACACATTAAAGTTTAATTGACTTACGATTATCTAAGCAGACGAGATCATAAAAATGATGTGTTGGAGATGAACTTATACTCAAATCATCTTTTTGAGAGATTGAATCTTCTTCCGAAAGTATGCATTGCTTGGTCTTGTCATCAAACTCAACTGAACGACAAATATATCTGTTTTTTAATTAAAAATACTCAAACTATTAATCCGTTGATTTAACTTATAATAAAAATATTTTTTTTTACTTTTCGGCACGTAAACACATCGATTGGCATTCTTCCAAAGTCATGTTATTAAAAATTTCTACTTCGAAAGGTCCGCCTAATTTCTTATTTTCTTCCTTAACGAAGACGACTAATCCATCACAGCGACGCTCGGCTGCGAATAAAATGATTCTCTTAATCATTTACTAAATCAAATTTTAATTCAACTCACCGTTGAGACATGTGTTCTCTAAATAATCTGAATTAGGATCATCTTCCAATAACTCAGGATGAGTTCTTCTGGTGAATCTGCTAAGTGTGCAGCTTCTTAAAGTTGAATCAAAGTTTGCAGATCGACAAACAAATGAGAATTCACTTAAACATTTATCTTCACAATCAGATCGATTTGCGGCAGTGATCTCTTTGATATCAGACACAGGAAGTTTCAATTTCTTGCGTGGATATCTTTCGAACACATAACGACGACTTGGACATTCTCTCTCAGGTCGACTTGCTGTTAGAAATATCATTTAAATGTCGAAGAATATTTTTTATTTATTTTATTGAACTCACATGTTAGACAAACTTCTGTGAAATGAACACTGTTTGGAACCAACATTAAATTTCCTATGCCTTCGGGAACTGCTTGTTCTCTTGTAAGATAGCAAGTCGATTCTTCATATTCGGTGTTTCCATTGTACGATGCTATTCGACTTCCCGGTTGGAAATCGAAGCTCGTACAAGCTCTAACTAAATTATTTGATGCTGTTCTATCTCTCAAACATAAATCTTGACATTTTTCCAAAACTCGGAAAGGTGGTGCAGTATCTCTTATAACATCATCATCGAATCCTTGTAGCTGTTGGTTTGGCAGTCTTTCATAAAGTATCCGTCCCTGACCGTTATTGCATGTATTTTGGGCGTATAAAATTTGAATTAGATTTGAAACGATTAGCAAAGCTGCTAATGCTGATGGTTGCTTTATAAATTTCCACATTTTATATTTAATTTGAACCCTTCATTGCTTTAGTAAAGGCTGATGAGCTGCGAAGCGATTGAATAATGGAAGTGTGCATTAGTAACGCATCAAAGGTGTAACTATAGAATTTTCATAATATATTAAAGGTAATCGCGAGAGTTCAATGACCAAAACGTGCAGATTCGCTGCTGCTGTAATTTCATGTCAATTTTCAGAATAAGCAGAGCATAAATCGGAAGTGATTTTTTTCGTTTTGTGTTGCGCGTTGTTGTGCTATCGAAACATTTCATCATTTCATTTTAATAAGGAAATTTTCCAGCAGGTTGAAATATTATCATTGTTGGTGAGATTTTAAGGGTGATTTAGAATCTAATTAGAATAAAATAATTTTTTTGAAGATGTTTAAACATTTCCATCCAGTTCACGCTATTCAGTTCATTACTTATTTGAGTATCTTTTGAAATTATATTTCCATTTGAAATTGGAGAAATAATAAATGAAAACTCAGATATTTTTGGAAAGAAAGATTTTAAAAATATTAACGCGCAAGCTAAGATTCGATCATATCACGTCATAATCTTATTCTTGTTTTTCCAGTTTCTGTTTTTGATTTTAATTTAAATTTCTGCATTTTTTCTCTTCATTTATTTTTTACGCTTTTCACTTTGAGAAAATATAAATTTAAAATTTTTAAATTCTCGCAGGATTTATTCATAGGATCATTTCATTAAATTTTTTTTTTTGCATTTATTTTTGCATTTGGTGTATGTGACATAATTTTTTTATGCTGTTGATTAAATTCTTTGTTGCGTTTTAAGTTTCAATATTACAAACTTTGAAGAAATAAAAAATATTTTGAGTTAAAGAATTAAACTTATGGAAACTGACAGTTTAATTATAAGCAAGCGTGTTTAGTTCATTTAAAAATTTCCATTCCTAAGTGCAGAACTTTTTTTCTAACTGAAAGCTTCCATTGAAAGCTTTATTTCACAATTTTCAAATATATTTTTCACTGAATTTTTTTCTTTATTCTTTTCCTGAATGCTTAAATTAAAAACTTAATTTGCTACACTTTCAGTCATTTAAATATATTATTAGGTATTCAGTAAACTTTCGCTTATGGAAAACACTTTTAACATTTTTTTAATTTTATTAAATAAAACTTTTTTTGTTCTTACATCTTTTAAAAATAACTGAACAAATTTTTTGTTGTTCGCCTGTTAAACTTTTCCGAAGAAGAACACAAAACAAATTTTATTAATTTATAATTCGTTCGAAGGAGAAATTTTAAAAGTTGAGAGAAAATTTCACAACTTTTGGCTTTTATTCCTTTTTAACTTGGACGATATTTTTAATTGAACTTGTCACTCGAACCGATAGAAGCAAACTGATGGATCACTCAACTCAGAACAGAAAAGTTATTTCATCAGAATTCATTACTGAAAAGTTTTAACACTCACATGTTTCAATGTAATTTTATTCAGAATAATTCAACATCATTCTGATGTTTACCTTGTTAGTGATTTTGCATATATGTATCCACGAATGAATTTCATTTTTATTCACACTTAAAAAAGAAGAGTTTATCAACCGAGTGAGCGACTCTTAATTTTGTCCGCACGATGAAACCGGAAGTTTGTACATTACTCGTGTGTATTTAAGTAGAAGGGGATTACAGACCATCAGAAGTTTGGGAAGCTGATGTTAACATTCCCAACATACTCACGTTGTGTTTGAAGCCTCTGAGCATGACGACGATTTTTTTTTCTTTCATAAAACTTACAAATCTATGAAATTTAAATCAATGAAATGATCATATCTGTCGTCGTTAGTGTGCATGAACTCTTTCCATCGCATTACAAAATTCCAACAAGCAGTTGGTGGACGAAAAAAAAAAACGGAAATTCTTTTGTTTTGCGTATCCGGAATTTTTTTCATCCAAACGAACTTTGAAATAATTTTATGGGTCGTCGATTCAATGCTGAATATGAGTCGCATATGCAGCACTATTTAAAATTATTTGTTTCATCCCAATTCGGTTCCATTCCAATCACCAAATGAAAATGAATTTGATGAGGTCGAGGATAGATGGCAAATATTTTAATGCAGCAAAGAAGAAACAATTTTAATTGGAACATTTCATTGAATTTTATTAATAATTTTTTTAAAATTACATTTTTTCTTTCGTCCTACATTGTAGATATTTACTTAAATGCTTTTATGGGCTTTTTTTTATATTTTGTAAAGTTGTAAAATGTCTTAACTTTAATCTTACAATCAACAACGTAAATTTCACTTTTGATACTATTAAAACATGAAAGAAGTCAATGAATTAAAAAATTTAAAGAAAATTTAACTTTTTGTATCTGATGAGACAACAATTTTTAATGTTGAAAGCTTGATGATGATATTTATGTACTAGTGATGAATAAAAAATCCTCAATCTGGTGGTAAGTACGAATAGAGACGAAATTTCTCCCTAATATGTGGCCGAACATCTTCACCCTGTTTTAAAAAGAGAAAATGTTTAATTAGCGAAAAAGGGTTTTGAAAATTAAACTTACCAGCTCTGCTAGGCGTTCGAGGAAAGGCAAAATCTTCAACAACTCACAGTCATCTTGATCAAAGAACCAGCTCTGTAATTAATTATATTAGAATTAAAAATATTATTAAACTTTATTAAATTTACTTGAATTGGAATCCCATTTTCCAGCTGATATCCAAAAGCTTGAGGAGAATTGTCAATGATGATGGTTTTGGCAAGGTCTCGTCCTAAGATATTTAAGTCTTTAACGTAATTTCCATTAACCAAAACACAATGTTCACGAAATAATCGATATCTGAAAATATAATTTCATGTTGATGAGAATAATTAGGGAAATTGGCCAAATATCTTTGACACATGAATAATTAATTCAAAAATGACTTAAGAAATCACCTTATCCACTTTCTATCTGGATCAAGTAAGTTGAGAAGCTTATCGGCATAAATTCGTTTACTTGCTGTGAACAAAATGACTTCAAACATTTTTGATACACGTTCGAGGAATTCTTTAAAGTATGGTCGGGTACGAACAAAGACAGTATATTTGCAATCCTAAGTTGTGGAAAAAATGGAAATAAAAATCGATAATCATTTATGAAAGACATTTATAGTCACCTGAAAGAACACTGGAAAGTTAAAATTGGCATCTTTAAGTTCTTGAAGACTGCAATGAACCAAAGTTTCATCTAAATCCAATACAAGTGTTAACGTCCCAGGTGTACTCCTTGTGCGAATTGGAAGTGCTGGCACTTTTGTTCGAATCTCTAGTGGAGGAAGATGCTTAATAAACATGTAAGGATCAAACTCAATTGGTACTTCGTGTTGATCTTCGTTGTCGGTCTCATGACATTCCTGAAAACAAAAATCCTGAATATCTGCAAAGATGTGAGAAATTCACAACTCACTTCTTCATAATTCTTGTTCATATCTTTGATCGGATAAACGGCGCTGTAATTAACATTGGAGTAACTTATAGCAGATGAGTTGCTGTAACAGGCAGACGAAATCATTGAAATGTTAGAGCAACTTGCATATTGACTTTCAGTTGGATTAGCATAAGTGATGTTATAATTGTTGTTATCAACTTGATTAAGGAACTCGTTCGTTTCGTCCGTTCCAACTGATTTACAAATATCATAATCTAAGCATAGATTTTTAGTATTGCAACTGTCCTCGATGTAAGCTGAGCTTAAAGACTCTGAAGTGATAATCTTATTGCAGGAAGACTCATAAGAGTAATTTAAATGATCTTGATTAGTGTCAGCAAGTTTACATTTATCATCATATGTACCTAGAAGTGTAAAAATTTTAATAAAAATATTCTTAAATGTTATAATGTTCAAAATCTTACGTTTTAAAATCAAATTAGCAACTGAGTGAATCTCAGATGTGTTTTTTCCATAATTGAAGTTGTACTGTGCATCTAAGGTTTGAAATCGTTCAGTGGAGTTGTCATAAGTAAGATTCTCTGAATCTGGAGCAATGGAACTGGTTCGAATGTTTAAATCGATATCGAGATCATATGAGATTTGGGCTGACGAGAATGATAAACTTTCAATATAATTCGGTGTTTTGTTGAACATCTTAGTATTAACATTGTGACTCTTATAAATTGATAGCTCATCCTCTTCTGGATATTGTGTTGTTGACAAAACTGATGCCTTCTCATTTTTCATGAGTTTAATCGTTTTCGAATATTGATTGCGTCTTTTACGTTTTTTTCTGTGACCTTTTATAAACTTTGCTTTTGGTTTGTCACGTATTCTGAGTTCTCGTTTATCGCTTCGAAGCCACATTTTACTGCAATTTTTCACAATTACGCTTAAAAAACAACTTTTTTTGGAAAAAATTCTTCCGTTGTGTAGAGAAAAATTCTTCTATTCTAGTATACATTGCACAAGCGTACTAGAGGGAAAAGTATTAATTCTAGTAGTTCAGTTCGGCTACGAAAAATCTAGTACAAAAATTCAAAATTATTTTGATCGTTAAAATATTTCAAAAAATCAAATTAAAACAAAATAAACTATAATCAAAATCAGTTGTGTAGATATTATATAAATACCTATGTATAATGATTACGAAATATGAGTAAACAAATATTAAATGAAACAAAAATGTTAGAATATGTAAATATCTGAAAGATCTTTAAATTTGAATTTTATACATCGATATGTATTGTGCTAATTGAAAACTTCAAGCTATTCCTTTGGTTTTATCTTTATTAAATAGTTCTCTTTTTTTGCCGGAGTAATCTCACTGAAAGTAACCTTAAGCGCTTTCTTTTTAATTTTTCTCTTTATGCTTCTTATGCTCAACAATGTTCACTTCATTTACACAAGTGCAAGAATTATTTTTTCTCAGTCGATTTCACAGCTTTGGTCGTTGAACACTTAAGAAACTTTTCTGCTATATTTTTCGGTATTTTCATAAAGTTACTTTCTTCTTCATTATTGTGTTTTTGTCTTCGTTCATAAAGTTGTGAATAAAGTACGTAAATATAATTTAATGATGCTGAAAAGTGACATTTACTTCTGTTATTAAAAAAAACGTGTAAAACTTTTGAAATTTAATGACTTTTGTCAGATTTTTTGGGTGTTTAAATAGGTAATTGTTACTTTCTTAAAATCATTTGACTTAAGTGATTATGAAACTTTAAAATATTATTGTGATAAAACTGAATAATGCAAAATGTTAAGATCTTTAGAAATTAAAATATTCCGTTGTGTTTGTGCTACTTCAAAGTCTGCCTACCTACCTAATGATATCGGTTTAAAGCAAAAAGCTTTAACAGGTTTCCATAGACATCTTCAACGATTGTCTCAAACAGTCGATCTGATATCTTTTAATCATGTGTAACGTCAGTAAAAAAAAGTTTTCATTAAAATAGTAAAAACTTATTGAGAAGGAAAATAATAATAAATGATTGAGTGATTATTTCACAAGTTCCGCACAAAACTCTTGTGTAACCAAATATTAAAATATGAAATGTAAAAAGTTTTCGGTTCAATTAATGATCTTTACTTATATTTTCTGCAATTGACTGAGAAGAGAAAAATATCGCTTTGGATAGTGCCGTAACATAACGGGTCACTATCGCTGACTAACCAGAAGAACCAAAATGTTAAGTTGAAGATGAAAAGTACGATGTAATGTGAGAGAAGAGAACGAGAAGAATTCTGTGCGGTTTACAGAACGGTCAGTTTTGTTCAATACGAGAATGAAAGAGTGAGACTTAGATATCGATGGATGTAAAAAAAAATGGAACAGTTTGTGAAGTGCTTGTTTCTTTTATTCCATATTAAAGAAGAATGTGATATAATATCTTGAAGATCGAGTTTTATGCAATTATATCTAAAAAATTAAAAAGAGAATAAAACTGTGAGTTCTATATTTCATTCATTTACAGAAAAAATGTCTGAGCGAGTGGATATGCTGTGAAAAAACTAAAGAGACAATGTTTCATCTTAACGGATACTGTGCAATATTGTTATGGACATTGTCCATATTCATAATTCTTTCAAAGACTGGATCAGTAAGCATCAATCTCAACATGTTAAATTCTCGTAATCATGGAGCAGCATTAAAGCATACATTGAATATAACACGAAATCACGATGGTGACATTATCATCCTAAAAGGTAAGAAAAAAGAAACGAAAAGTACAACACAAAAATGAGAAAGAAAATAGAAAAAGAAGAAAAAATTAAAAGAAAAATAATTTTCTTAATTAAGAGTAAAATTTTTTGTGTGATTTCTTCGCTCTTGAATTACTTCGACTTAAAGTACAAACTCATTGAAATCTATGCATGAAAAAGTTAATTTACAGCATTGTTTGTTCATTGAAATGGTCATTTAGGAAAGTGAAGTTAATTCGATGAATCATAATTCATATTCAGATTAATCATTAGATTTTCTCAAACTTTGCGTTACGCTATTGTAGGAATGAAAAAGAAATGTTGAATGGCTTGAAATATTAAGTGCTTAGGAATGCTTTTCATTTTTTAATCATATGATATGTAAATGCTCATATTAAAGTCAATTTCATGCCATCAAATTATCTGATTCTAATCTCTTCAGATACAAACGAATGTGATGACAAGAAATGTATGGAAATTTCAACAAGCACCGCAGTTAAATATCGTCGCATTAAAAAATCACGCAAAGAAGTCAATCAATGTAGATGTCAATGTTTGGGACATTTGCAAACATACCGTGAAGACATGGGGATTTGTGTTAATGATATTGGAGAGTGTTCGTTAATCCCATTCGTGAGCAGCATGATATCAACAGACACTGCCGAAAGAATTCCATTTGTGTTCCTACCCTTAAACGGGCAACTCATTTATCCATCAAAAGAATTATTGTTTGAGCATGGTATGTAACTTCTAACAACTCTCTATTGCATTGTACATACATAAATAGTCTAGAATCAAATAGGTTAATGCAATGATGTTTTTCTTTTCCTTCCCATACACGTTTTCCTAGAATTTCAAGACATGAATTGTGTCGTTGTTGGTGGAGGTTTGTTGACAAGTAACGGTTGGGCTGAGATGAGAACGTTGTTTAATTCAGGCGATATTCCGTTTCGGTGAGTTCTGAACAACTCGGTTTTTATTTTCTTCTTTTAAACGATGCTTAATTGACCTAATTTTTTAAGAATTTCCATCGTGGAAAACCGGAAATTTTTACAATGGACTGGAGACGTAAACATAAGAAACATGTTGCAGGGTCGGTTAGTCAAAGTTGATTTGGCATGCAGAATTGATGGTGAGACGTGGTTTTAAGCAAATTTTCATGTGATTTTTTAATTAAACTTAATTATCAGGACCATCAACAAAAATTGAAGCCAACACATCACCGTGCATTGCTTTTCGCGTTGTAGGGAGTCCGATTAAAACAACTAGCAGTAAGTTTAATTTCATTTCATTAAGAACACAATCATTATCAACTTATTCTCATCAATAGATGTTACAGAAGTTCAATTTGCTTCTGAACCAACAGAGAAAGGCAAAGAAAGCCTAACAACGAATGAGTACGCAGTGATAGCGATCGCAAGTTTCTGCTTGGGACTAATGTACATTGCTTCAGTTTTCCTCTACATTTATCTGAAGAAAAGGAAAGATCAGCCAAGTGGAAGAAGCTCTGAAAACTTGAATAAAAGCTTTTCAAGAGAAGGTAACGAAAAAAAATTAATTGTCATTTTTTTATGAATTGTTTTCTCACAAAACACATTAAAAATCATTTTTCATGAAGATGAAAGTGATTTTCCAAACACTAGGGCAAGTTATCGACGAAATGCATCGCTCGGACCATCAATGGAATTCTTGGACAATCCTGAACCTAACGTTGTAAAAAATAATCCACTGATGAAACATTTTATGAGCTTCAACGAGAACAACGGATTTGTCAGCGATTCATCAGATGCAGAATCATCACGAAATGTTCAAAATGAACCCCATGATCGTATAACAAGCTATCGATCAAATGATGAAGGAAATGTGAAATCACAAATGGGGAATGAAGCTGAATGTCTTCCTGAAGAAGATGTTTCAATAACGGAAGATTCTGAAAATAAGTTAGAGGCAAATCGAACATTTCAAAATGGAAATGTTCGTCGAAAACTCTATTTCAACCCAGCTTATTTCGAACCAAGTTTATTAGCATCACCACCACCATCAGCAATTGAATTTCTCACGAAAATCCGCGAAGTCATTACAATGGCCAAAGGAAAAATGGCAGCAAAAAAGTTTCTACCGTCACTCAACGAAATTCCCGAGGAAAATTCTTATCATTCAAGTTCAGAAATCTACTCACCAAACACACTCAACAGTCGGAAGAGCAGCGTCGTCAGTTCACGTCGAACAAGTTCCAAGGATTGCGCAGGCTGTCCTGGTTGTGAAGAAAAGAAAACATCGGAAAAAGCTGTCGCGACAAAGAACTGCAAGAATTGTGGCGAAAAACAAAAAAGCATTCAAAAATGGCTTGAAAATGTGTCAACAGCCACTGAATCCTCAAGTAATTCTGGTTCATTAAGTATCAAGAAGAAAAAGAAAAAGTCGTTGATAAGCATGCCGATTATGGAAGAAGATAAAGAAGAATTAATTCCTCAAAATAATAAAAATGAACATGAAGAGAAGGTTGAAATATCAGAGATTGATGAACAAGAAGAAAATTATGATGATGATGATGATGAAGAAGAAGTTAAATCTGTTTCTAATGAAAACATTGATCAAATTCCAATAATAAAAGGTTACGTGAAGGAGAAAAATATTTTCATTCAACGTGACACTTCACGTTTCAAAGATGATATTCCACCTGAAAGTGGATCTATTCCGAAAATAATTTCTCATAGTTTGAAGAAGAATATTAAAGAAATGATTTATTCACAGAATTTTGTACGCGATAAAGTTCACGTGTTTGAGTCTAAACAGTCAACGCCAGTAGCAAACGCAGTCGCTAATCGACTTGAAGCAAATGAGATTTACAACAATCCGCGATTTAATATCGATGACTTGGACATGACGCCTGGAATTGCTTACAGTTCGGTTATGAAGAAGAAATCAGAAGTCTTGGATCAATATGCAAATCCATTCAAACGAACTTCTGATCAAATGTTAAAGAAAGCAACGGAAAAGTCCAAATCTGTTATGCCTGACATGATATACGAAGCAATTGAAATGGAGAAGAAAAATAAACCAATAAATTATCAACTGCCAACTCCTGACTATTATTCAAGTGAATATGAAATGACAAAGTTTCATAAGAGATCTGATGGCGTCACATTCGTTCCATTTGTGCCAACACCAGATTATCATACTTATGGAAAGAATTCGCTAAGAAACATGAAACATTATCAACCCGACTCTCCAATTTATTCAAGGAAAAGTCCCGCATATCTTGTCGTTGATTATGAGACTGACAGTTTGGAACGTGTCAACACGTTGAAGAATCGAACACCCGTGTCAACTCCAACAAGAAGTGATTTCAGTTCACAGTCACATCCAAGCCCATCAGCATTACCGATGGAAGAAGAAGTTGAAATTCGCAATGCGATTTATGATAAAGAAGAAGGTTTTCGGAAAGATACTGATACGATCAAAAAGGAAAGGGAAATTGACATTCAAATGAGAAAAACGAAAATAAAGTACAATACACCAAGTGAAGGCAGCATGACGATAGAACTTGAAGCCATAAGTCCCGATGAAAATGATGAAGCATCAACGACCGGTAGTGACCAATTTGAACCTGACACACTCGATCGTCATTCGAAAATTAACAGAACAGTTTTGGAGAAACTGAAAATGGAACGAAAGAATTTGGAGAGTGAAGATCTTGACAAGTTTGACGCAGCTAATAATGACGTAGGACGAATAATGACATTAGAGGTAAGACATTCGAAGAGACAACGTACAATGGGATTTGCGTCACTTGAGAAGCTTCCTGAAGGAACTGCAAAGAAAGAGAAGCCAACATCGAATCCCCCCGACGTAATTTCGTCGAATTTGAAACCGATTTTGAATGAGGAAAATAATGATGCAACGAAATCTTTTCAGAACCGACCAACGATTCCAAATCAACAACTTATGCTAAATGAACATGAATTCAAAAAGTCACTCATATCACCTCCGATTCTTACAATGGAAACTGATAAGAAAGCGGGAAAAACTTTGAGGGGAGAATTTCTTAAAATGGATTTGTTGAAGATAGAACCAAATTTTCATGAAAATGCTTTGAGAAACGATTTGTCACCGACATTAATCAAAACAGTTTATCATGTTGAGCTTCCATCTCCTGATTTGAATAAAGAAATTTTTAATGAAAATGGAAAGAAATCGAAAGATTTCAAGAATGCATGGAGAAGATTTATGGGAATCGCTGAGAAAAATGTTCAAAATAACTTAAGCGTTGAGATTAAAGAAGGAAAAGTAAAAGACATAATAAAGAAACTTAATGTTGTACAAAATGTGAACGGAAAGTTGAGAGAATATGACAGCGGCTATTTGAGCGCAGAATCAGTTAAAGACGACCAGACAAAAGCTCACGAGATTGTCATAGAACGAAGTAGTCAAAGAGTGGCACCATCACGACCCCAAGTACCTCCACCACCAGTACCATCGCAAGTCAAGAGTAATTATTTGAATCATGATGACTTGGTGAACATTCACATTTACTCTTCAGATGAAGAGCGTAACAGTTCGTTGCAAGAAAGTGATGACGAAGAACATCTCGATGATGGTACAGAAAGTGGAACTGAAAGTTGGAAGTTCTTCAAAACATAATGACATGATGTTGCTTGAAGAAATGATTCTTCGTTTTAGTGCCAAAACACTCCCGAGTCTATAATAATAAACAAACTTGACTTTTTTTCACAGTTTAACTTTCAGACCGAGCTTTAATCAATTTATTATATTTAGATCAAAAAATTATAAATTTTCTCTAATATTGCGATACAAATTAAATGAGAATGAGACAATTTTCTGATTAATGTAAAAGAAACTGGGTCTAGTTTTGCAACTGATGTTTAGATAAGCATCTATCATGCAAAATTGCATCTCTAGATGATCACAACTTTCTTTTTTCTAAGGCACACAATCACCGAAGCATGTGTTTATTAATTAATTGGTTGCTACTAATATCTGCATGCTTGATGCTTCTAAATAAATAGTCAAGATTAATATTACACAAGATTAAGTTGACAAGACTACTTAATTCTATGTCTAACAAAAGACTATTTTATCATGAGAAAAAGAAGTTTTTATTAAAATTCCTTAATGCAATCATCTAATGAATTTTAAGTGCAATAAAAAATTAGATTTTTAGTACAATAATATAAAATGTGCAATAAGAAACTTTAATTTAGGATTAATTTTATGTTTTTAAATATCAGAATGAAGACAAATAAAAATACTTACAATTTCCTATGTCAATAAATCCATTAAATACCTAATTTAATGATTCACTCATTACGTTCTTCAGCAATCAGCTTAAGATTTACTGAATGAGAGATTCCAGCATTCCTAGAGGTTTTTTCACATTATGCTAACGGAACAACATATTATTCAATAAAAATCCGTACAATAATTAGCAAGAGGTGATTAATTTTTAAATCAATTTGTGAAAAGTTGAACAAATCAACATTTAACGGCTAGAAAAAGTTTGAAATGGCAGTCGGTCATGAGGATATTTGAACACATTTTCTGGCTAACTTTGTTTTCTATTAAAAACAAGATTTTGAAAGAATTTTCTTTAATAATAATAATACCTTCTGTAATAAAGCAGAAAAATAAAATTACTGAAAATGTCTGATTGGGATACTGTTACCGTCTTAAAGAAGAAGCCGCTAAAGGCAGCTCAAATGAAGACGGAATCTGCAATAAATCAAGCAAGTATGTCGTCTTATTGTCTTCGCAATAATAATGGCTACACGATTTCAATATTTCACGTTTTAACATTTCATTAGGGCGACAAGGGCTAGAGGTTGAAACTCACCAAAAGTGTAAGTATCAAAATATAAACATACAATGAAGAAAAAGAAGAAGTGAATTAAGCTGAGTGTGAATTTTATCGATGAATTGAATTAAAAAAAGAATCTTTAATCATCGATAAGATTTTTTAATAATATCTAAAATATAATTAGTCAGCTTTTCAATTTCAATAAGTTGGTATGATTAAACTTGCAGTAATAAAACCTTTTCATGATATTCAGAGAAAAACATGCGAATGAAATTTTTTCTAGTTCTAGAAAATTCGCATGAATATTTTATGTTGTATGCATTAAAGATTTGATTCTTCTTATATAATTATGATAAAATTTCCTTTAAAGTTAACGCCGGTACAAACAAACAGCATTTACCAACAAGGAACACAGCAAAATTGGATCGTGAGACTGAGGAATTAAAACATAAGAACATTGACACAAACGTGGCTCGTCTTATTCAACAAGGTCGACAAGGCAAAGGATTGAGTCAAAAGGATTTGGCGACAAAAATTAATGAGAAGCCACAAATTGTCAATGATTATGAAGCTGGACGGTGAGTGATGAGAATTTCCTATCGAAAATGAATTTCACAATATTATTTTTCTTATCATTTTCCCCAATAAGTGGAATTCCAAACAACATCATTTTGGGAAAGATGGAACGAGTTCTTGGAGTGAAGTTACGTGGCAAAGACCTTGGTCAGACCTTAGCGCCTCCTACTTCGAAAAAATAGAATCGATCCGCGAAGAAGGAGGCGAACCAAACGTAATCATGATGGAATCGATAAATGCAAATAAATTCATCGTTTATAACGTCTTGTCATTTAATTCTTTTTTTTATTTTCTTGTACTTTTTAATGTCATTTTATATGTTTTTCCCTTTTAACATCACGAACCATAAACACAACATTGTGCAATTTAGATGATCCAATTGTTAATAATTCTTTGGTGTTGTTTATAATGCTGCATAAAGTTATTAAGAATTTAAATGGCAGTTCTTTTTTCGTCTGTAAAAAATTAAAAAATTTTCGCTTTCTACACAGAATGTCATTCTGAATTGCTTATCAATGTGTTGTGGATATCTAAATATAAAATTTTATTTAGAAATGCGAATAATAATTCAGAATTTAGATTGTGTTTCAATCTTTTTCGGATTTAATAAAAAGAATATATACAGGAAGAACTTTCACTGACATTAAACTTTAACTCTGATGTTAAGTTTTATTTTTCCACATTTAAAATTCTCTGTTTAACATGAAATATTTATGAGCTGCACAAGCCGCAAATGGAACCGTCCGTTGACCAGTGTGGAATGAATCCATAACTCTTAATTCATTTTCTGTTAATTTAAAATCAAAGATTTCAATGTTTTGCTTGATTCGACTTTCGTTAGATGATTTTGGATAAGGACAAGCACCAATTTCAACGAGATAACGAAGAACAACTTGTGCTGGTGTTTTGTTGTATTTCCTTCCAATTTCTTCGACTTTCGGATCAAGAATCGCAGGCTTAGGCAAAGATTTATCATTTTCGTAAGAATGAGGTCTTGTTAAAGGAGAATAGCCAGTGATTGTAATGTTACGTTCCTTACAGAATTCAATCAATTTCTTTTGATTCAAACTTGGTGAACATTCGACTTGGTTTGTGACCGGCTTGATGCGACAATTTTCAAGAATTCTTGCGATTTGTTCACTGTTAAAGTTGCTAACTCCAATCGATTTCACGAGTCCTAAATCAACAAGTTTCTCCATTGCTTTCCATGTGTCAAGATAATCAACATCAGAAAACGCCAAATTTCCGTCTTTATCTTTTGGCAACAATTCTTCTGGTTCTCTGTATTCAAGTCCCATTGGCGTGTGGATCAAATATAGGTCGATGTAGTCCAATCCCAGGTTTTTAAGACTCTTACGACATGCAGCTTCAACATGGATGGGATCGTGATGAATATTCCACAACTTTGTTACCACAAATATTTCTTCTCTCTTCAATTCTCCCGACGTAACTTTCTCGTTTACAGCTCTACCGATTTCATTTTCATTTTGATAAAAATATGCCGTGTCAATATGTCGGTAACCATTATCAAGTGCAATCTTTGTTGAGTTGTAACCTTCGTCATTTGTACTCTAAATAAACAATTTACGCACATTTTCTGATATGTCATCAAATTCTACTTACTAAATAAGTCCCAAGACCAAGGACTGGCATATGTTGACCATTGTTTAATTTGATTGTCGGTGCTAATGACATTTCTAATAAAAAATAAATTTAATAAGAAAACTTATTTAGAAGCTTATCAAAAGTCCTTGAAATAATTTCGTTCTTCTTCTACTTAGATGGCGCTTAGCTTTAAATAAACTGCAAACTAATCTTTTTCATATAATTCAAGATTTTCTTTAATTATTGAATGAAAATTTTTATTTTAAATTATTTTCCTTCACAAAACGAGAAAAGTACAAAAAAGAAATTAAATTTAATCTTTTCGCAATTGAACTCTTCGATTTTCAACTCCATTGTTAGTGATAATCGAGATGTTCACACCATCACCAGTATAAATGTCACGTTCAGCAGCTGAGATGAATGCATCGGTGACTAAATCAACAGCACGATCAACAGTGAGAGGAACATTTGGTTTTTGTTCCATGTTTTTCAATCCGATTTGATTGTCTAAGATGGGCTGTAATAAAGCTGCTGAAGATCCACCAGCTCTATATGTGTGACGCTCACAATGACCAATGGGATCATATGAGTAAACATATCCTTTGCCTTCGTAAGTTCCGGCGAGAATATTAGAAACGTAGTAAGGGAAAAAACGTCGTCCGTACATCATTGTGGACATGAGCTGTGCAAGAGCATTAAGACTGATTTCTCTGTTCTCATGAGCATCTGCATATTGCTGAACTTTGTATTTGAGGAAACTTGAAAGTGTATCAGAATCGCCCCAATTTCCACAACTTGCAAGAACAGCTTTCGACGTCATTGTAAATAATTTTGAATGATCACGCGAAAAAATGTTATAGCCAGCACTCAATCGAGTATCAGCTCCAATGACAGCAAAATCATCTCCAGCGATTGCAACGATCGAACTGAAAAAAATTTGTTTGTCATCTTCATTAAGGTTATTTTAAATTATTTGTTTTCTCACCCTCCATTGTTCTCATAAGGATTAAACTGATGTTGCACAGCTCCAGGGACTTTGTATTCAGGAAATTGATTCACTCCAATCATTTTAAAATGTATTTAAATTGAATAAATCCAGAAAACCGAATAATTTTTTTGTAAATAATACGAGAGCGATTTCGCAAGTTTCGTCACTTCGGATTGATGATCAAAAAATTTGAACTTAAAAATGTGCGGCAAATATGAATTTTATTCACTTTGAACTTCAATAACAAAAATTAACATTTTCTTACAAAATTAAAGGATAGTGTTTAAAGATTTCATCCTATTTATTAGTTTTAAAGTGCTTTCGAAATATTTAAAAATGAAAATTACACAATATGAAGAGTAAACAAAATTATCATCTAAACTTTACATTATTCTATTTCATATTTAATAATTCAAGATTAGTTGGGGTTTTTTTTTATAAATTCACTCTTATGTAAAGTTCAGAAGGAAGTATAACAGCTTTAATAGCTTAAAACACTCGATAACTTTGTGGATTAGCTGTAACAACCAAACGCTTCAGAAGAATTCTTATATGATCCCATTTGTTTTCCTCCACGACAGCAATCATCTCTTCTAAATACTCACGTTGCAATTTATCTTCATAAAGCTTCTGCAAATATTTAATCAATCTTCCATGATGATTTCGTGTAAACGAATGCCATATTGGAAGCATCAAATACTAATTAAAAAAAAGAAAATAATTCAAAAATTTCCATAAAAAGAAATAAAAAAACTTACTTTAATATCATTAAAGTCAATAAACTTTCCCATCTCGATTAAGAGATTGTCCAAATCATCACTCGTTGGCTGTTCAGCAGAAATATTCTTAACATTTTGAATTGCTAAAAGTTTTCCCATCGCTGTTGCTTTCTTCACAAAAGCTTCCAAAATTTGTTGCTTCTGCTTATCCATTTGTTGTTTAATCTTTGCAGAATCTGGTCGAACATCACTTTTCATTCCATAATACGCTAAGAGACTTTCCTGACTTATTCCATCAATGACAAGTGTAGCAAGTGAAACAATCTTCTCAAGCTTCATTTTCATGTCATCAACATCAACATCCTTAATTTGCTTCACAAATGTGAATGGCAATTGATTCTTCAATTCAGCTGCTCCCATTAATGTCTCGATGTTTTGTACCATCGCTAAATGAGCTCCACAAAAGCCTGGATTTGCCAATAAAACTTCTTTATAAAGATTATCGCCTTCTTCAGCATCCAACTTTGCAATTGTTTGAACTTGCAGATCACGAATTCCTTCTTTATATTCTTCCATCTTCGGTTTAATTTCTTTCGGTGGAGATCCGTTTGAAGGCTTCTTAACCGCCGGACCTTCAACCACAATATACTGAAAACTATGCGTGTCAACTTTCTTCCCCAACTCATCCTTAGCGAACGTGATTTGTCCATCAAACCATGAAGATTGTGGCACAATATTCTTCGTCAACTTCTCACTTGACAACGGCGCAATGTAAATTGCTTTCGTTGTTGCTCCCGTCATTGACAACGAAGTAATTTTCTTATTATTCGCAACAATTGCATTGTTGAATGATTTATAAACATCCAATGACAATGACGTTGAAAGCTTGAACGACGCTAACATCACAGCTTCATTTACCTTCTCCAATAAATCTTTCTTCTCATGACGAACTTGCAACTTCACAACGTAGTCGCCTTTATCCAACTTAAAGAAGCAACTTGACGAATATGCGTCACCTGATTGCATCAACATTTTATTGCTATCGAAAATCATCCAGAATTGCGATTCAAATTCTGATTCATAAAGAATACTGCTGAACAAAGGCGCATGAAGGGACAATTCTTGTCCCTTTGTTAAATGTAGATTGTAAGTTAAAACATTTTGAAAGATTTGACGTTGATTTGGAATCACGTCACGTTTTGTAAGTGCGGAAATCTTCGATTCAACCGGCTTCAATACAACCACTGAATGTTTCAATGAGATTGATGGCTGACATTCTTCCGCTAGTAATGAAGTGACATCAATACGATGAATTCCATTCGCTGCATGCATCACATGAGCATTGTTTGATTTAAACCCATGAAATTTCACTTTAAATTGAAGCTGAACTTCACCAAAGTTCGACCAATATTTGGCAATACAAATTTCAACAATACTGTCACCGACACATTTAAAAGGATGAAATGTTGGACTCTCACTTGTGACTGGAAGAACTTTTGCTGTCTCCATAAACTTGCAATAACGTTGATCAATAATTTGCATTGTGTGAACTAAAAACTTTCCCCCAATTTTATCCTTTGTGTCAGCTGAGACCATTTCAAGAACACCGAAAGTTGCATTTGATGGAACGACAATAAATTCACGAATGATTGTGTTTGGTTTGCAAAAGATTGTCGAAGGTTCCGGTTGAAATTCGTAACGAGGATTCAAAATCACATGCGGTTGCACAACAGTTATTGGCACTTCAAAAATTGAACCTTTCTCTATTCCAATTGCTGTGTCAAATGCACGAACACGACCACGATAAACCCCCGGCTGAAGATTTGTTGGATCCACTTTAACAATGAAGCTTCTTGACGAGTAACACAAATCAAAGAATTTTCCAACTTCAATCCAAGGATGGGACGGAACAAGCGCTAAGCGTAAGTTGAAATTTATTTTATCAGATGATTCTGTAAAGATAATTTAAAGGCAATTAATGTCAATTCTCAGCGACATTAAATTTATAATTACTGGCATATTTTTCGTTAAACATCAACGGCTCAACACTGACATTGAACTCTTCCGCTTTGTTCAATTGACCATTACGCATGTGAATGCCTTTAGCACCATTACCAACGTTGATAGCAAATCTCATTTGATTTTCCATCTCGTTTTGATAAGTTTTCAAATATTCGAAGCATCGTTCAACATTCAGCAAGCCATTTCCTTGAGCAAATTGATCGACATAAGATAAATGCGTTGCAGTGTTCCAAATCGCCCTCTTGATGCTGAAAGGTGTGTAAGTGATGTGAAGTTGCTTCAGACCGGAAATAAGAAGTGAAATTGCGCCAGCAACATGAGGTGCACTCATGCTTGTGCCGTTCATAAGTTGAGCCTTTGAATGTGTGTATTCAGGGACACTCGCAATGGCGGCACCTGGAGAACAGATTGTCACGCCACTTCCACCATCGATGCATGGATCGCGAGACGTCCAAGTGTAAACATTCGCTGGCAATTTCTGACGCAGTGCGTATTCTGCTTCCATCATTTCTGGTGACACATAAGCGCCGACACCAACACAAGAGTCAGTGGAAATATCAGGCGGCGTTCCAATTGTGCTTAAAGCAGGTCCATGATTACCAGCCGAAGCAACCCAAACAACGCCATATCGATTGACAAGTTCAGCCATTAAGTCGCCGATTCTTCCAGAGTTTGACCAACAAGCGTGTTCACCGTAAGACATGTTAATGACGTCAATTTTAGTTCCAGCGTCGCATAATTCCATGACTTTGATGATTGCTCTGATGAGACTCGTGCCAGTTTCCATCGATCCTAGTCGACCGTCACCGACTGTAAGAGAAACAATCTTAGCACCTGGAGCGACGCCATTAAGTTCTTCGTTTTGTGAATCGTAGCCACTTGCAATTGAAGCAACGTGAGTTCCATGAGACGTGCACATTCCAACAATTTCAAGAGTTTTCCCTTCATCATGGACGTTCATTGAGACTGTTAGATAATCATCAATTTTCGCCATGTCATAAGTTGTTGAATATTCTCTTATCATGACAGCAGCAGCAAGATTTCCTTCTTCTGTTGTGTCAATGATGCAGATCCACGATCCGTCTTTTGATTTAAATAGAACACAATCGAATGTTGTCTTCATATCGGCGAACTTCTTATCACAATTGTTGAGAAATTCTGTTAAAGCATCGTAGTTCTCTTTCACAAGTTTGTCTTTTAAACAAAGATTATTTAGACCTGAAAAAGAATTTTTAATTAGATTAAATTAATTAATTATTTGAAGAATCTTTTACTTGGATTTTTCTTCTCAAATTCAGTTATGTCTCTTGCAACTTCGGCGAGACATTTTTTGTTATGTTCATCGAACGTTTTCAGCTTGGTATCGGCTAAAATTTTGTCACGAAGTCGAGATGGATAAAGTCCCATCAGATCCTTCAATCCAAGACGATATTCACCCGTTGGATTGTTTTTCAACATGAAATTTGATAGTTTCAAGGATCTTCCTGATAATCCTACGATTGTTTCAGATGTTGATTGAACAACTGTAGCCATATTGACGTCGCCACATCCCGAACAATCAAAACGTTCAATGACTTTACGTGTTCCATTTGGCAAAAACTAGAAAATATGCAAATAATGAGAAAATATTTGAATTAGATATAAAAATGATACCTACAGTAAGTCCTGAAGCATTGGGATCAACTCCAGAATCCAAAATTGCTATTGTAACATCATCTCCATCAAAATTAGGAAATTTTGCAAGGAAACTTAAAACACCAGTCTCGGCTTTTGGCTTCAAAGATCCTATCGGATATTTTTCATTGTTATATTCACTCATTTCCGCTTTTGCAACAATTAAACTTTGAAATTATGACGATTATTTACGTTTAACTTTGCTTGTTCGCAATTATTTTTATACTAAAATGTTAAAAAATAGATTTCAGAATTTTGCTTATCATGAAAGGGCGACATCTAGCAGAATTTTGCTTATCGACTTTGGTACGTTCGCGCGGCCATCGCAATATCAGGGAGTGATTTTTGGGAGTGAGGAAAGTTTTCAGTGGCGGCGCTACGATCGAAATGTGAACACGGAGAAATTTGTGAACGCGGAGAAATTTTCTGTATGTTTTGTATGGGAGGTCAAATCCGCGCGAACGTACCAAAGTCGGAAATGATGTTTAAGTTCACTTAAAACTCTCTCATATGGCAACTTCATATGTTAACAAATATAATTGGGCAACACTGTCAGAAATTTTTCTTTCAAAACAAAACTTTAAAATTAATCGAAGATGTGGTTTGAGGTCATCCCATCTTTTGCCATTATTACAGTGGCTCTAGCAATTCCTTCATATGCAACATACCATATACACAAGCTGTGGATTGGCAACGTATGTATATAAAAAATGTCTTTTTTTATGTAATCGAGAATAGATTTTCATGTTAACATGAATGAAAAAATAATTGCAAACATTAATAATATCTAATAAATTTTCAGGCTTATCGTAGAAACACAGATCAACCATGGGAACGTTTTGCGTACAGACGTGACATGAGAATCAATGGGAATGTTTACAAGGGCCAGGTAAAGATCTGATCAATTTTTTAATAACATTTTTGGAAAAATTACATGAAAATTATTTTTTTAAGGGTCTTGAATCAATTCCTGACGAATAAGCTAGATGAGAAATAAAATTTAAAGCTGCAGAATTATTTATCAATTTGTTCATGATGAATAAACAGTGAAATTAATTATTACTGAAATTTCTGTATTGTTTACTTGGGACATCCATGACATGAATTGTTTTAGAATAGTTTCTTTTTACAGATATTTACAGAGATAATTGGTATATAAAACGTTTTTAAAGAAGTTTTTATTTTTAAATTCATAAGTAAATTAATCATCTGATCTTGAGTCGCTCCATAAAAAAATAAAAAATGATAACAAGTAGCGACAAAATATTGATGTAGCGGGTTTTAGAACTAATTCAACGAAACTCTTTTTGTATATAAATCGCCGCTCCGTCTACAAATTTTATAGTATTTTTCTATTTTTACTGAACTGCAACATGTCGACAGTACCAACGGTTAAGCTGAATAATGGATATGAAATGCCAGTCCTTGGACTTGGTACTTATTTGGTTCGTATCGATATAAATAAAAAAGAATTTTAATTAACATTAATATTATGAAATCAACTTCTTTCTCTAAGAGCAAGGATAACGATGGATACAACGCAGTAAAAATCTCCTTAGAAAATGGTTACCGTCACATTGACACGGCATATTTTTATCAAAATGAAGACGATGTAGGAAAAGCTGTAAACGAGAAAGTCACGTCGGGAGAATTGAAGAGAGAAGAAATATTTGTGGTAACAAAGTTGTGGAATATTCATCACGATTCCATCCATGNAAGTAGAAGAAGATCGAAATAATTTCAAGGACTTTTGATAAGCTTCTAAATAAGTTTTCTTATTAAATTTATTTTTTATTAGAAATGTCATTAGCACCGACAATCAAATTAAACAATGGTCAACATATGCCAGTCCTTGGTCTTGGGACTTATTTAGTAAGTAGAATTTGATGACATATCAGAAAATGTGCGTAAATTGTTTATTTAGAGTACAAATGACGAAGGTTACAACTCAACAAAGATTGCACTTGATAATGGTTACCGTCACATTGACACGGCATATTTTTATCAAAATGAAAATGAAATCGGTAGAGCTATAAACGAGAAAGTCACGTCGGGAGAATTGAAGAGAGAAGAAATATTTGTGGTAACAAAGTTGTGGAATATTCATCACGATTCCATCCATGTTGAAGCTGCATGTCGTAAGAGTCTTAAAAACCTGGGATTGGACTACATCGACTTATATTTGATCCACACGCCAATGGGACTTGAATACAGAGAACCAGAAGAATTGTTGCCAAAAGATAAAGACGGAAATTTGGCGTTTTCTGATGTTGATTATCTTGACACATGGAAAGCAATGGAGAAACTTGTTGATTTAGGACTCGTGAAATCGATTGGAGTTAGCAACTTTAACAGTGAACAAATCGCAAGAATTCTTGAAAATTGTCGCATCAAGCCGGTCACAAACCAAGTCGAATGTTCACCAAGTTTAAATCAAAAGAAATTGATTGAATTCTGTAAGGAACGTGAAATCGTCATCACAGCTTTTTCACCTTTAACAAGACCACATCGTTATGAAAATGATAAATCTTTGCCTAAACCTGCACTTCTTGATCCAAAAGTCGAAGAAATTGGAAGGAAATACAACAAAACACCAGCACAAGTTGTTCTTCGTTATCTCATTCAAATCGGAACAATTCCAATCCCAAAATCATCTAACGAAGGTCGAATCAAGCAAAATATTGACATCTTTGATTTTGAGTTGACCTCGGAAGACATGACAATCATGGATTCATTCAACACTGGTCAAAGATCGGTCCCATTTGCTGTGTCAACCAAACATAAATATTTCATGTTCAACATTGAATTCTAAAGATGGCAAAATGTCTGGAAAATAAAATTTTACAAACGCATAAAATATTTTCGTTCAAGTTTTCTATTCCTTCTTAGATCTTATTAAACATTATACAAGCTGACAGGTTTTTTGTTTCCACGATTGCTGTCAATTTTCGCTTTCATTTCGTAAAACCAATGACCGATTTGTGTGTTATCCAAACAGTCTTTAAAAGCTCGACAACCTTCCATACTGCAAAGAATTCCATACACTGCCAGATCAGCTAAATTCGGCTCTTTGTCACCACCCATGAAGCGCGTTTTCTTCTGCTCCAATTCTTTACTCCATTTATCACAAGCATCATAAAGATGAGCGCGAGGATCATCACCAAGTCCATGTTTTTTCGTGAGTCGTTTTGAGATCAGGTACATTGCGAGTGTGCCTACTTGTACCATGAGGTTTCGTTCCCATTGTGGGAAATAAACTGACCACTGACCAGTTTCAGAAAACCACTCAAAGGTTTCGAGAGCCTCTGCATATGTGCGGTAAACATTTGGACTAATTAAGTGAACTAAATGATTATCAGCCCAGCTGCGCCACTTCCTCTCTTCACTAATATAACAGAAAAAAATCATTTTTAATGTCAGAAAAATTATTGTTTAGTGAGAACTTACTCAAATACTTCTTTGCTGTCTTTTGGCTTTTTATCCTGGAACATCAGAAAATATTTGTTCGCAATGTCGTAAACGGTTCCATAAACGTCGGTAAAGTTCTGAACAGGATAAAACTTGACAATATCTTCAATATTGTTTCTTACAGGGTCGATGAGGAAACTTGCAAGTGCCGAAATTATAACACTTGAATCATTAAATTGAACATATTTTCCATCACGAGTTCGAATCAGCACGGTTGGAACCTTTTTTGATTTTGACCATTTGATTGATTGACGCAAAACTGCATCAACTTCAACGACAGAATACGAGAAGCCAGCATAATCAAGAAATGATCTTACTTTGCAACAGAATGGGCATGTTTGAAATTGGAAGAGAATAATGTCCAAGCCGGTTTTATCACTTTTATTGATAATTTTTCGCATGATTGGAACATTCGGCAACTCATCAAGAATTACAGTCGCTAACTCTTCCCGAGTTGTTTTCTTCTTCCCAATATTGTTATAAAGTGCATAGCTACCACCTACTGCACCGCCAATACCAACCTAAACAGAAAGGAATATAATTAATGAATGAAAGTGAAAGTAAAAAATTTACAAACCCCAAGCAATAAAAGTTTTAAAGTTGACGATTTCTTTTTCGGTTCGATTTTTGTCGCATATTGGCGGATTAAATTTATGTTTCTTGGTTGAAGAACAGCACAACGAACGATGTTTCTTGTCATTGTAGTGATTTTAAGAGCCGACATTATTGCTTTCTTTAATTTCAGAGAATTTTCAGTATTTTGATAATTTTTTTCTTAAAATCAAAACAAATACACTGCGCCATCTAGCGGGATTTTTTACATCGTATTTTATGTGACAAAACTTTCTAACGGTTCATGTTATTTTCAAGAAAATTTCTGTGAATGTAGTTTTTATGAAGTTTATCAAATAAATGGATATTTTAAACGATACTGATGTAAGTAACATGTGAAATGTTTTATACATTCTCATTGAAAATTAACCAAATCATAAAAATTCACCTCATATATCGAACAATCATTTTCTAACATAAAAATGGCGAAATTAGAAGAAAGAAAAATTATAAATTTATAAAAATTCTCCCATTCAGTAAAACAACACGATAATATAATGGATGGGCTATCAATAAACAGTTTTTTCGATAATGAAGGTGGAGATGTATGTATTTCTTGATATTTACTAGCGAAAACTACGCAATTTAGGATCTTCCGGATCTTTAATTTCCCTTTTTTCTTTCTTTCTTTTAAGTCTGCTAATGGTGCAGATTTCCTTGATTTAGATTTTACTTATGCTGATGCTGACACACACTTGAATGAAATCGCCGAACTTTACAGTTACACTGAGCACAATGAGTTTCAACTTAATGTTAAAGCTTTTGAGGATCAGATGGAAGTTTACAACCTTAAACCACTTTGGCAGCAACTTAGCAAGGAAGAGCATCAGGGAATTATCCTAAAATTAATGGATCAATTAGAAGTACTTGATGTTAATATGCGCATGAAAGCAGCGAGAACACTTCTTTACCTTGCACAAGGTTGTTGGGTTGAAGTGCAATCGGATGAAGAGCAACAAAAGCTGACAAGATACAACGTGATGATGTTGTATCGCCTGGGAGTTTTTCAAGCTTTCATTGAACTTTTGAATCTTGAAATCGAGAATGCTCATGTTGCAAATGTCGCCATAAGAAAGATTGCCGTGTCACTTGCTGATTCTGTGGACCTTCGTGTCATTCTTTCATTTCTCTACATCATAACTGAAGTAATGCGTGCTGAAAAGGAAAGAATTGAAACTGACGACGAATACAAAGATCTTGTTGAGACTTTCATAGCAGAGATCAGTCAACCAATGGGTGATGAACTTCTGGCAGTTAAACTTTTAGGAATGATCACGAGATTCTGCAGTGCGTCAGCTCCACATTTTCCAATGAAAAAAGTTCTTCTTCTGCTTTGGAAAGTGTCACTAGTGAGTCTTGGAGGTACAGACACACTTAAAAGACTAAAAAGTGAGTAGATAATTGTTTAGAAGAACATTTTCTAATATTTTGTTCGTTACAGATGAATATCGTGAAAAAGTTGGACTCAGTTCTGTTACTGAAGACACAATTGAAGTCTCCAAAACAATGCGTGCCAGTTCACCACCGCCAACAGTCGGTGCAGATGAAAATCTCAATCAGAAGCGCTCTCGAAACTTTCGACGCGTACGTAATGTTGTGATTTCAGAGGTAGTAAGCTTTAAATCCATTCTGCTTCTTCATCCTTATTCTTAAACATTTTATTCGTCTTAAATCGGTTAAAATTTTAAAAGATTTCTAAATATTCATCAGTTTTGAGCGGTGAACAAATATTTTCTAACGTCAAACGAAGTTTTGTAAGCTTTGTTTGTTGACTCCTCGTTGCTCAATTTAATTCAATTTCCCATCCTACATATTCATGAAAAGAATGAATTTAAAGTGAGTAAACATAGTTTTAACTCTTCGGAAATGCCTCATTGTCAACTGTCTTCTTCCTAACTAACTCTTTCTTCTGCATTTTCTTTTCTCAATGTTCTCACTAAAATCTTCTCACAATAACTTGAACAAAAACTTAATTAATTTTAATTAAAATCGTAGGAAAATCTTCAGGGTGATGGAAAAGATCATCGAAAAACTGTCTTCCTTCTTTATTTTCTTGTCGTTCTTTCTCTCTATGTCTCTCTTACTCTTTCTGTTGCATGAAGGATTAAGTGAAAAGAAAACAACATCAAAGATAGATATCTAATAATTTATTTGATTCCTTACAGTGTTCGTTACTTACATTCTTCATTATTTGCTCATTATTTGCATATTGCATAGAGAGTGTAAATACTTAACTAGATGAACCTTTTAGAATTAGAATAGATTCATAAAAATCAAATAGAATAGCGAATATGAAATCCATTTAGCACATACACACACCCACAACAAAAAAGAGAGTAATTTAGTAATATGTAATTGGAATTATCTATCATTATCCTTATTGATAACTATTCATTCTCATCACACTTATTCTAATCTCATTTAACTTTCGGTGTTTTATTGAAATAATTATTCAACATTTATGTTGTGTTTTCATGTCTTCTTTCGATTAATTAAATATTTTAATTAACTTTTTTCATGTCGTAATGAAATGAAAACATGAAACACAATGAAAAGTTGAATTGTAGTTTAATAAAATAATAAATAAAAAGTTGAAAAGTAGTGTAGCGAATAATAATAAATGTGGCTGTTCACTAATCAGCTTCTAATAATAATTAAAAAACAAAGCCAAATGTTACACTGAATAGTTGAATTAGTTGCAACTTGCAAGATTTATAAATATCGTAGCCTAATTTATTTTAAAGTGAACTTTATAATCATTAAATGAAATTAATTTATATTTTGTTGCTTCACAATTAAAATGTAGAGCTTGATGAAGCAAAGTTCATTGGATGAACAAGAACAATTGGGAATGGAACTTGAAGCACAAAATGCAGAGAATGAAGAAGATATTTCTGATTACTATCAACAATATGACGATCCAATGAATGGAGCAGACCGCGCAGACACAACAGCAACTGATGGTGAATTGACAAAACAAAATTCTCTAAGCAATACTCAACCAAATCATCCACCACAACATCCAACATTACCGTGGCAACCGAAAGTCAGGACGAAGGATATTTATCAGTTCTTGGATGTTTCGAGACAAAAATTTATCGGATATTCATTGCCAGATAATTGTGAGACAACTGCTGGTCTACCGAAGCCAATTTGTGAAGGAATCAGCATTCTTAAAAGGGTAAGAATTTTATTTTGATTCATTTATCTATCAATTTTCTCATTTCAACTTGTTTAGCATTTATATACAAGTCTCGCTGACGTACAAATCAAACGTGAAGAAGAAATTACAAGAAATCCTTTGACCAAAGGTGAAGAAGATGTTGACTTGAATCCAACTGAAGTTCTTTATCAAGCAATTCTACCAAATCTCCCTCAATACATGATTTCATTGTTGAAGATTCTTCTTGCGGCAGCACCAACATCAAAAGCTAAGACCGAAAGTATCAATATCATGGCTGATGTGTTGCCAGAAGATATGCCAATGACAGTGACACAATCAACAAAGTTGGGAATTGATGTCAATCGTCACAAGGAAATTATTGTGAAAGCAGTTTCAGCGATACTTTTACTTTATTTAAAACATTTTAAAATTAATCATGTGTAAGTAGAATTGAGTTAGAAAAAGTTTCTTTATTTAATTCTGTTTCATAATTACAGATATCAATTTGAGTTTATGTCACAACATCTCGTGTTTGCAAATTGCATTCCTTTGGTTTTGAAGTTCTTCAATCAAAGCATCATGACGTATGTTGGATCGAAAAACATAATTCCAATTATGGATTTCCCATCATGTGTCATTGGCGAACAACCTGAGATGACGTCTGATATGGTGATTGGTGACTCCGAGCCATATTCATGGAGAAACATCTTCTCATGCATAAATCTTTTGAGAATTTTAAATAAATTGACGAAATGGAAGAATTCGAGAATAATGATGTTGGTTGTGTTTAAGTCCGCTCCGATACTTAAGAGAACTCTGAAAGTTCGTCAGTGTTTGATGCAACTATATGTGCTGAAGCTTTTAAAGATGCAAACGAAATATCTTGGACGACAATGGCGTAAAACTAACATGAAAATTATCAGTGCAATTTATGGAAAGGTTCGTCACCATCTCAACGATGATTGGGCATTTGGAAATGATTTGGATGCGCGACCATGGGATTTCCAAGCTGAAGAATGTACTTTGAGAACTTGTGTTGATCGCTTTAACAATCGTCGATACTATTCACAGATCTCTAATGCGATTAGATTTCCTGATCAAAATGTCAACCATAATCAGAATAATGTAAACACAAACAATGAGAACGGTGTTTTTAATGGAACAGAAAGTGAATATAATTTAAATAATATCATCAACAATGCTTCGTTTGGTGACATAAATTGCATCGACGATAACTTTGAATTGACAAATGAGTTTAAAAAGAACTACGAAATGTGGTTAAAGGAAGAAGTTTATTGTTCGGAAGAAAATGCAATTGATTGGGAAGCAATTTTAAAAGAACCTTCGAAGATTCTCATTAATGAGATTAAAAATTCAATTCACTATACAACATATTTTATGAAATGTCCTTAAATGTTTGATATCGTCGCATGCTTTCTAACTATTAAACAAATAAATAAATAATAAAATTAGAGAATATTAATTAACTTTTTGTATTATTTATTTTTCTTTCCAGCATAAATATTTACCAATGCAGCATATATTTTGTATGCTTTGAAAGATCTCTTTCGCAATTTGTAAATATTTACATTTTCTCTTCCCGAGACTCTGTTAATATCTTGCACGTGTTTTTTCGGTTGTTTTCGTAGATTTTCGTCAATGATTTCTCAGTTGTTATGCTCTCGATTTCTCAGAGAATTTGAGTTTATGAAGAGTTTGGTTTCTGATAACATTAACATGTTTCTTAGAAGGATAAAAGTTAAAATTTTGGAGTAATTGGCTGAAAGTCTGAAAATAAGATTTTCCTTAAACCTAATTTATTTTCTGATTACATAACTCTTTGAACATGTTTTCATAAAAATATTATAAAAAATCTTACGCATGCTTGCAATGCTTTCAAACTTACTTCGTTATGATTTCTTTCAGATCATTCCTGAAATTGTTGAAAGCAACATCAGTTGCAGTCGAATCGTCGACAAAGTTAGTTGAAAAATAAAAACGGGAAGATCGCGTTGGGTAATATTTGTGAAGAGATAACTCATAAAAGAATAATAAGAAAAATAAGAAAGAAAGATTATTTGTGAGTTTATTTTAGTGTGGTGCTTCTTGAAGAGATAATTATTACTTCAGGGTGTGTATGTGATTCAAATGCATTAAAGATTTTGTTTCAAATAGTTGCAACTAGTGCCGAATTTATTTTATGTTAATTAAAATAATAACTTGAAAAATGTTAATGATCTTTAATTGAAACTTTGGATTACCATTGGAATATATCCTTAAGTTATCGATTACAGACATTACAGTGAATTTTAAATACTTTCGATAGTTGGTAAAACAATCATGAAAATCAAAGCGGAAACATTTCAGTTATCAACACTTGAAATTTCAAAATAAAAAGTTGAATTCATTCCATTTCATTTGTAACATAAAAAATTATCAGCTTCAGTTTCATAATATTTCGAACTTTAGGTCAAAAGACGATCGAGATTAACATACATTTTCATGCATTTATTCTCTTATCCCCCAATTCTTACACCACAACAGCACACATTGAAAAATCTCCGAAAATAAATTCTAGGAATTTTTAAGCATAATGCAACACATGGATCAGAGTCAGAAAAGAAAGAAAAAAGAGATTTCGACGTTCTTTACAATATTTCTCTGTTTATGTTCGTCATGTTTTTGAAATACATATGCTTCATAAATGTCTGGCGGTTCTTTGATGAACTTTGAATGTGTTAATGCACAAACATGCTTTGATTCTTTTTGTGTCTAAGTTTGAATCAAATTTCTATAATCTGAAGTTTCAAGAGTTCATTTCAAGAGAAATCTGAAATTCTTTCAGATATTAATTGTCCACTCGGATTTCCATGGGTGGACAGTGTCCAGTGTGGCTGGTGTCAGCCCTTTTTATTTTGACACTCGCAAACGTTGAAGGAGAACTTACGCCACCTTACTTCAATCTAGCAGAAGGTCGAAAAATTTCGGCTTCTTCAACATGCGGTGTTGATATTGACGGCCCAGAATTGTATTGCAAACTTGTCGGATCTCATACAGATGATCAACAAAACAAAACTCTTTTCGATTATCATGATGATCACTTTCATACTCAGGATCTTTCACGTCAAGGGCATGTAGTCATCCAAGGACAGGTGCGACTCTCATTGATTTATTTATTCAGATATGTGAAAAGTAACAAAATTTAAAAAAGTGAGAATGCGATGTTGACGATGAAGCATTTATTTAAATATCGCTTTCTTTCAAAAACATGAAACTGGTTTCATTCATCTAATAATGAAATAAAAATTCTTATCAACATTTTCATGCTTTAATGCTGTGAAGCTTCCAGTTTCAAAAAATCTTATTTCCGCTACGATTATTTTACATGTGTGTATAAAATTTACTTCTTATCGTGCAGCAATGTGACTACTGCTTACCAGATTCTCATCCGGTCGAGAATGCTATTGATGGTTCAGAGAAATGGTGGCAAAGTCCGCCGTTATCACGTGGAATGAAGTTCAACGAAGTCAACTTAACGATTGATTTTGGACAGGTGAGAAAATTATTTTTGATTCATAAAACATTGAAAGGAAATTTTTAAGGAAATTATTTTTATTAATTTATTGCTAAATTCAAACAAAAAAGTTTCTTTCTAAGACATCTTCAATCGTTAATTAATCTCTACAGTTTCTTTTACATTTCAAGAGACAAATGTAAGCAAATTCTTTCTCAAAAGTAAAAGAAAGATCAGTTCGATGGAAAAAGTAGTGTTTGTTAATGTTTTCAAAGTTTGATAAAAATTCTGTTAAGATTTCAAACTTTTGAGCTCTTTCTCGACTTTTTCTATTCGCTCCAGAAGATTGTTTTGAACAGAAGTTTTCTCCAATTGTTCCCGCAAAAATTGATTAACTCGATTAAGTTTATCGTGTTCTTGTTCGGAAGTTTTTATTTCGTTTTGCAAATTTAATATTTCTTGTTCCTTTGTTTGTAATGTCAAAATATAATGTAAAATTTGTTTTTTCTTTGCATCATTATTTAAGTTTCTTTGATCAGGCATTTGATGAGATAATTTCTGTTGCATACTTTGTTGTTTCAGATTTTTGTACTCCAAATGTTCCTCTCTAAACGTTTACAAGCAAAAATAAGAGTGCGGTGTTATTTAAGATTCTACAAAAATCTTAATTTAAATTTATTACTAACCTGAGCTGTTTTCTTAAAGTGACAATTTTATCGATCAGGATTTGGTTACTAATTACAAGTTCATAAATTTCCATCTTTTCCATTTCGTTGTTTGGTTCGTCCATTGTTATATTTCTGATCACGTTGAACATTTAACTTTACATGAACAAAACTATCAAATTTTGTATTTTACTCGATAAAAGTTTTAATTTGTAAGACTGAACCGCGCTTTGCATGGATTTGTAGTCTTCGTTGCTTCGATAGCTTTGAATTTGTTTAGTACACAACCTTAAAAGGATCTCTGAACTTTCTGTTCTAAAATATCGAAACTTTAGAGCTTTTCAAATTTAAAGAAAAAGCTTCCGATATACTGAAAAGCTGCGTTTACTAGAAAATTTCATAAAATTATGTTAAGTTTTCTATTTTATTTCTTAATTAATGACACAAACACATAATTTTATGATAAATTTTTTATTTATTTAAACAGAACGATTATAAACNACCCAATCCTTTATCCTACAAAAAAAACAAAAAGAATAATTAATTAATCAATCATACTTACAAATCTCCTTCGTTTTCATATTCCTGACAAGTTTCATAAGTTTCGTCTTCCTCAGATTCGTCTTCTTCATAATTCTCCTCGTCCTCTTCAGCAATGGGTTGCCATAAGTCCAAATCAAATCCATTGCTTGGAAATGATCTCCGTTTCCAGAATGGTTCATTATCAACCTCCCATTCGTTCATTATTCTCTCGAACTCGCCTGGTTGATAATCGTTATCTTCGATATATTCGTCTTCTTCCACTTCAGTTATTTCTTCCTGATCTTCAACTTCATCCTTTTCCATAGTTTTCAAATAAGTTTTGTAGAGTTGATAGCCTGCTAAACCAACTCCAGAACATGCCAACAATCCAAAAACCAACGCTTTCGTTTTCATTTCTGCTTTCTCCTGCTTGTTTCTACAAATAAACAATCACTTCAATTATAATTCTTTAATCACAAAGTTTTTTCACCTTTCTAGCTTGATTTTTCAAATCAGAATGAAATTTTCCTTAAAAATCATTTTCATGCTTACTGCGATTTAAAAAATATTTGTGAAAATTATGAAAACTGTGAAAACTAAAAATCCTGAAATCAACATNCCTCCTCCCAACCCAATCCTTTATCCTACAAAAAAAAACAAAAAGAATAATTATTTAATCAAACATACTTACAAATCTCCTTCGTCTTCATATTCCTGACAAGTTTCATAAGATTCCTCTTCAGATTCCTCACAAGTTTCATAAGATTCGTCTTCTTCAGCTTCTTCTTCATAAGATTCGTCTTCTTCATAATCTTCCTCGTCTTCTTCAGCAATGGGTTGCCATAAGTCCAAATCAAATTCATTGCTTGGAAATGATCTCCGTTTCCAGAATGGTTCATTATCAACCTCCCATTCGTTCATTATTCTCTCGAACTCGCCTGGTTGATAATCGTTATCTTCGATGTATTCGTCTTCTTCCTTTTCAGTTCGTTCTTTTTGATCTTCAACTTCATCCTTTTCCATAGTTTTCAAATAAGTTTTGTAGAGTTGATAGCCTGCTAAACCAACCCCAGAACATGCCAACAATCCAAAAACCAACGCTTTCGTTTTCATTTCTGCTTTCTCCTGCTTGTTTCTACAAATAAACAATCACTTCAATTATAATTCTTTAATCACAAAGTTTTTTCACCTTTCTAGCTTGATTTTTCAAATCAGAATGAAATTTTCCTTAAAAATAATTTTCATGCTTACTGCGATCGAAAAGATATTTGTGAAAATTATGAAAACTAAGAATCCTAAAATCAACACAGTAGGCTAATTTTGTTTTTATTTTCTAATCATAAGGAATTCCATGTCGCTTATCTGTTTATTCGTATGGGAAACTCTCCAAGACCTGGTTTATGGACGTTAGAAAAATCAAGTGATTATGGAAAAACTTGGTCACCCTGGCAACATTTCTCAGATTCTCCATCTGACTGTGAGATTTACTTCGGAAGAGATTCGCTTAATCCAGTAAGAAGAGACGATGACGTTATCTGTACAACAGAATTCAGTAAAATTGTTCCATTGGAATCAGGAGAAGTAAATTTATAAATATCAATTAATTGCTTGTTGCTGATACATTTCATTTGTATAGATTATCGTTCGATTATTGAATGGTAGACCATCATCCAACAATTATTTCAACTCGTCAACCTTACAAGAATGGACTCGAGCAACCAACGTGAGAATACGATTGTTGAGAACAAAGAATTTGCTGGGACATTTGATGAGTGTCGCTCGTCAAGATCCAACAGTCACCCGTCGTTATTTCTACTCGATCAAAGATATTTCCATTGGTGGACGTTGTGTGTGTAATGGGCATGCAAACACTTGCTCACTTCTTGACCCACGTGCACAAACGAGATTGTTAGCATGTTCATGTCAACATAACACGTGTGGCATTCAATGTGAACAATGTTGTCCTGGTTTTGAACAGAAGAAATGGAGACAAAATACAAATGCGAGACCGTTCCAATGCGAACGTAAGAAGATTTTAATTAAGAACAATTAAGTTCAATTTAAAATTTCTTAAATCTTTCTTCCGTTTAGCTTGTAATTGTCATGGACACACTGATCGATGTATTTATTCAGAAGATGTTGATTATAGAGGTGAATCTCTCGACATTTATGGACGATACGAAGGTGGCGGTGTCTGTCAAGATTGCCGTGATAACACAAAAGGCATCAACTGTAATCAATGTATGGATCGATATTATCGTCCATACGGAAAACATTGGAATGAAACTGATGTTTGTCGTCGTAAGTTTTCTTTTATTTTCATTGAAATTCAAAACATTTTTTCATTCTTTTCTTCTCAGCTTGCAATTGCGATTATTTCTATTCAACTGGAAATTGTGAAGAAGAAACAGGACATTGTGAATGTCGGCCAGAGTTCCAAGCTCCAAATTGTGATTCTTGTTCTGAAGGATATTTTGGATATCCAAATTGTCGACCATGTGAATGTAATTTGAATGGAACTTTGGGTTATCATTGTGAAGCGACTGATGGAAAAGTAAGAAATTTCAATCATAATCATGCAGCCAATTGCTTAACAATTTTCTTTATTTCTTTCTGCTCGTCTAGTGTCCTTGTAAAGTAAACTTTGGTGGAAACTTTTGTAAAGAATGTGCCCCAGGATATTTCAACTATCCAGAATGTCAATGTAAATATTTAATTGTCTATGCTTTCAGTTAAACTTCAAGTTTATTTATTTTAGTTTGTAGTTGCAATGAAATTGGATCAATTGGTGAGACGTGTGAAGAGTCATCTGGTCAAGTAATTCAATTTTAGTTTTATTCTTAACAACTTTTCATTAAAATTTCCCTTGCAGTGCGTTTGCAAACCAAACTTTGGTGGTGAGAAATGTGATGAATGTAAAGACGGCTATTATGATTATCCAGCTTGTGTTTGTAAGTTCAATTACATGAAATAAAAACGAACATCTAATAAAAATAAATTATTTATTTCTAAGATTGCACATGTGACATCAGTGGAACAGAAAAAGAAATTTGTGACAAAGCATCTGGAGGTAAATTCAATCTTGTCAATGAAATTATAAAATTTAATGAAAAACTTGTCATTTCTTTCGTAGAATGCATTTGTAAGGAAGGATATGGTGGACCACGTTGCGATCGATGTCTTCCTGGATATTACAATTATCCTGATTGCATTCCTTGCAACTGTTCAATTGCTGGAGTCATTCAAGCCATTTGTGATCATAATGGAAAATGTCCTTGTCTCCAGAATTTCGCTGGCAAACGATGCGATCAATGTATGACTGGCTTTTATCAATTCCCAGAATGTTTGGCTTGTAATTGCGACACATCAGGATCGATTGGCATCTCATGTAACAATGAAGGCCAATGTAACTGTCAAAACAGCTTCGATGGAAAAACATGTAAGGAATTTTGATTGACTTAAAATTAAATTTGAAATAATGAAAAAATCTTTTTAAGGTAACTACTGCAAAGAAAATTTCTACAACTATCCGCTTTGTGAATCGTGCGACTGTAATCCAGCTGGTGTCATTGCGAAGTTTGCTGGTTGTGGATCAGTACCAGCTGGTGAATTATGTCAATGTAAGGAACGTGTTCAAGGAAGAATTTGCGATCAGTGTCGTCCATTGTACTGGAATCTCAATGCAAGTAATCCTGATGGATGTGAAGAGTGCGATTGCTTCACTGATGGAACAAGTGGAGCTTTAGATACATGCGAGATTAAATCAGGTCAATGCAGTTGCAAACTAAATGTTCAAGGACGAAGATGTGACGAATGTACAGATGGAACATTCGATCTCTTCGGTTCAAGTCTTTATGGATGCAAACCATGTGATTGTGATATTGGCGGAGCTGCACATTCCATTTGCCATAAAGAGACTGGCGAATGTCGTTGTCATCCGAGGATAACAGGACGTGATTGCACAAGACCTTTGCAACTTCATTATTATCCAACACTTTATCAGTTTAAGTTCGAATATGAAGATGGATCAACATCGACTGGAGCTCAAGTTCGTTATCAATTTGATGAAGATGTCTTCCCGGAATTCAGCAAAATTGGATACGCGGTCTTCTCACAATTGCAAAGTGAAGTCACAAACAATGTTGATATTCAAAAATCTTCATTTTATCGTTTAATTATTCGATACTTAAATCCAACTTCAGAAGCAATCGTCGCTGATATTCTTATTCAATCCGACAACCCAGCTAATCTCGATCAACATGGAAAAGTTTTATTCAAATCAAATCGTAAGCCGGAATTTGTAACAATGTCGGGTATTAAAGGTGACATAGCAACACCAATTGTTCTTGATCCTGGCAAATATAGCATAACAGTGAAGACATCTCAAACACTCTTCCTTGATTATTTTGTACTTCTACCAGCCGCTTACTATGAAGCCTCAATCTTAACACGAAACATTGTGAATTCTTGTAGAGTTGATGTGGCAAGTGGATTATGTCGTCTGTACAAATATCCATCAATTAATGAATTCCATTCAATCACAAATGCTCGTGCAAATGGAGACTACGAAGCTGCTGAGTTTTATCGAAATTATGAACATCTTGGAAAGTTGAATGAAAATGAAATGCCGTTAATAACACCATCACAAAGTACACTCAATTACTTGATGCATGTTGATCGACCAGGACGTTATGCATTGGTTGTTGATTACATCACTGACGTACAATTCACAGATGCCGGCTTTTTAGCTGTTAATCAACAAGGTGAAGGTGAACAAGATGGAATAATTTTGATTTATCCGTGCTTGTATCAAATGGTTTGTCGTGGACCGGTTATGGATAAAGAATCAAGAGAGAAAGTCTTCTTCATTGATGTGAATGACACAAATCCAATATCCATTAATGGAGAGAATGTGCTTGGCGTTGCAATCAAATCAGTAACACCGATTCCATATGAACAATGGTCAACTGATTTTATTCAACCTCAACCAGTTTGTGTGCTTAAAGATGGTGCTTGTGTTGAATCAAGCTTCTTAACAGCTCCCGATTCGAAGAAAATTGAATTTGAAGCAGAAGATGAAGAGAGAATTGCCGTTGAGAATCTTCCTGACATCATCAATAACAACACCAAAGTGATTTATCTTGACAAAGACACACAAAGTTTTTTACTGTCTTCAAAGGTCAGCGAGCCTGGCCGTTATGTCATTGTCATTAAATATTATCAACCAAACCATCCAAAGTTTCATATTTTATATCGCTTGGAAACTGAACGACAAAATTATGACGGGAAATTTGTTCTCGATCATTGTCCATCAAGTTCAGGATGTCGTGGGGTTATAAGTCAAGATAATGGCTACTTGTGGTTCGACATCGACGATAACTTCTCATTTACACTTTCAAACCTTAAAGACAAGGGTGTGTGGCTTGATTACATTCTTCTCGTGCCAATTGAATATTACAATGAACGATTACTTGTCGAGGAAGAATTCGATCAAACAAACGAGTTTCTACAAGAATGCGGTCAAGATCATTTCAATATTCAATTAAATGCTTCTGATTTCTGCAAATCATCTGTGTTCAGTTTGACAGCTGAATATAATGTCGGAGCACTTCCATGTAATTGTGACATTGATGGATCGAGATCGTTTGAATGTGAACAATTTGGTGGTCAATGTTCATGTAAAGCGAACATTATTGGTCGTCAATGTGAAGGTGAGTTCAATAAATTTTGTTGTCATCAAGTTCAAGGTTTGGAACTCGTTTCAATGGCACTTCGATTTTATTTTATATTGATAAAAATTGGCAGCATCAGCCAACAAGAAAATTAAAGAGTTCCAAGCCGATTTCAAGTTTTTCTTATAAATTTCTTATTATCTCAAACGCATCTTTTTATCAGCTTGTAAAACCGGATATTATGGCTTCCCCGATTGTAAACCTTGTGATTGTCCATCAACTGCAATTTGTGAGAAGCAAACTGGTGAATGTATTTGTCCCGCAAGAGTCACCGGCGAGAAATGCGATCAATGTGTTCCATACACTTTTGGTTTCGATCAAATCATTGGATGTGAAGAAGTGAGATTTGTTTTCCTTTCCTTCTCTAATTATTTATCGAAAATGTTTCTTTCTTCTAACAGTGTAACTGTAATGAACAAGGAGTTCAATTCGGAAATCTTCAATGCGATCTCAACAACGGTTCTTGTGTTTGTGCATCAAATGTCGTTGGAAGAAGTTGTGACAAATGTTCTTATGGATTCTTCAAATTCCCTTATTGTGAACCTTGTCGATGGTGAGTTGAATCAAAATTATTCAAAACTTTTATATTTTAATTAATTTTTATTGTCAATAGTGATTTACGTGGTACAACTTTGGAAGTTTGTGATCAAGAAGACGAGGTAAATTAAAGCTTGAAATTTGATGACTTTACCTTTAATCACATTTTCCTTTCTCTAGACTTGCTTCTGTAAGAAAAATGTGCAAGGAAGAGAATGCAATTACTGTGCTGATGGAACATACAATCTCCAAGAAAAGAATCCCGAAGGATGCACAAAATGCTTCTGCTTTGGACATACAACACGTTGCGAAAATGCTTATCTTCGACCATTTAATGTTAGCATGTTGAGTAATGTGTCGCTACATACAATCAATGTTAAAGGAGGCAAATGGAATAACACAAACTGGTTGACCGACGAACCAATCATGTCGAATGATACAACAGCTCAAGTGCTACTTGGCGATGTTGATAACCCTGATTTACTCGATGGCTACACCTATTTCGGCATGTTGGAATTTTTCAGTAACCAGAACAGTCATTTGACAGCATATGGAGGATTTTTAAGATACAATCTTCTGTATACAACGCAGTTGTTTGGCAACGCCTTAGTCGGACCTGACGTGATACTCGAAGGAAAAGACATGAAGATCAAACATACAAATTATCGACAACCAGCTGCTGGACAACTTTTCCATGGTGCTGTTGAAATGATTGAATCAAACTTTAAAACCCTCTCGGGTGTGACAGTGACACGTGATCAATTTATGACCATTCTACGTGATTTAAAGAAAATTTATATTCGTGCTTCATATTTTGACAAAGGAATGATTACTTACTTGTCAGATGTTCAGTTGACACTTGCCGAAGATGATCCAGAAAATTATCATTTATATAAAGAGTTACCAGCTGAAAAATGTTCATGTCCCCATGGCTACACCGGGTTATCGTGTGAAGATTGTGCTAAAGGATTTTATCGCGATCCTGAAGGTCCATTCGGTGGTTATTGCATTCCTTGTGACTGCAATGGACATGCAGATACTTGTGATTGCAACACTGGAATTTGTCAAGATTGTCAACATCACACGATGGGGGATCACTGTGAGATGTGCATTGAAGGATATCATGGAAATGCAACATTTGGATCACCTTACGATTGCATGATTTGTGCTTGTCCATTACCAGTTGATTCAAATAATTTTGCTTATGCTTGTGATGTGTCACCAGATGGTTACAGCATCAGTTGCGATTGTAAGCCGGGCTATACCGGACATAAATGTCAATCGTGCGCTAATGGATTCTATGGAAGACCTGAAATTGAAGGAGAATATTGTAAGCCATGTGAATGTTCAGGAAATATTGATCCATCAATTCCTGGATCATGCGACAGTGTCAACGGTGAATGCATCCATTGTCTGAATAACACATTTGGAGCTGCTTGTAATCTTTGTGCCCCAGGATATTATGGCGATGCTATTCGATTGAAAGATTGCCAGAGTTGCATTTGCGATAATATTGGAACGGAACATTGCGATAACTTCGCTGGAACTTGTGTTTGTTTACCAAATGTTGAAGGTGAAAAATGTGATCGTTGTGCTGAAGATCATTATGGCTTTGAATCGGGTTATGGATGCTTACCATGTGATTGTGGCATTGCTTCGAACAGCACGCAATGTGATGATCATACAGGAGAGTGTTTATGTAAACCTGGAGTTGGTGGACGTCAATGTGACCGATGTCTGCCTGGATATTGGAATTATGGACCAGACGGGTGCGTTGAGTGCAGTTGTAACACGGAATTATCGCGTGGTTTAGGTTGCAATCCAGTTACGGGGCAATGTGAATGTCTTCATCAAGTTATTGGAGAAAAATGTGATTCATGTCCGCATCGATGGGTTTTCATTGAGGATTATGGATGTGAAGAGTGCGATGGATGTCATCATGGTTTGCTAGACGTCACTGATGCTTTGGAAGGTAAAATCAATCCAGTGATTTTGGAATTAGATTCGGTTGCTAAATCTTTCTACACAACACAAAAATTGAAGCGATTGAATGAAGAGACGGAAGAAATAAAACCAGAAGTTGAGAAACTTGATCCAAACACAAATAACTTATCAGACCAAATGAGTGAGATCGATAGCTTGGAACAAGATGTGAAACAACATCAAAAGAAATTAAATTACCTTAAAGATACAGCAAAGGAATTGAATAAAGCAAGTGACGATCTTCTTAAGACAGTCACTGAAGATAAATCAGATTATCGAATGGTAATGATTGGCGCTAGAAATACGATTAGTGAAGTTTATGCACTTGCAAATAGTTTGGAATCGGATGACAAGTCACAACGACTTGAACAGATTGTGAATGAAGCTGAAGAATATTTAGATCGTATTAAAGCTTTCGATCCTGAAGCACTCTTCAAAGGAACAGCAAAAGAACAACAATGCAAAGCTGATTCAGTTTTTGCTGATGTTGAACGATTTGCAGAGCCTGTGACGACTCAAAAGAATCGTTTGAATCAGTTTATCGATACAGTCGATGAGTTCAACCATAAAATTGATAACTTGCGAGAGAAGAGTCGAGAAAGTCAAATGAATTCACTTCTTGCTGAAAGTTTAAATAAGAAGAATAAAGAAGCTCGATTACCACAGAAACTCGAAACCATCTTAAACTTCATCAAAGATTCACAAAATAATCTGAAAGAAGGAAAATCTTATGAAATGGAAAGTAAAAAGCTTTTATCGGAATTGGATTTGTCATTGAACGATTTACGGAAGTTGGGCACTGAACTTGATTATTTGAATGAAAATGTCGATGAAATTATTCCGGTGAACCAAGACGAATATCTGAAATTGGAGCCTTTGGTGCAAGAAGTTCTTAGTCACGTTCTTATGTTGGGAGATAAGAAAGAAAATCTTTCAGCTCAATACTCAAATATTACAGCAAACTCTAACGATGCTATCAAAGCTGTCAATGCATATGCAGAGATTGACAATAATGTTGAGATTGCAAGAAATAGATCAAACGAAGCTCATGAAGATGCAAGTGCAGCTTTATTACTGACAGATGGAATGGCTGATCGTGCTGGTAAATCACATCAAGAATCGAGTGAATTAAATCATGAAGGCCACACAGCTTTATCAAATGTTCAACTTGAACTCAGCCCGAGCTTGGATAAATCATTGGAAAATGTTCAAGGTGTAAAAGATCATCTCGATCTGATTGGCGAGAAATTGAATGCAATCAATGACTCAGTTGATGCAATAAAAGTTGAACCATTAACTGATACATGGAAAGCCATTCAAGATGATGCAATAAATTCAGATCTTCTTGTCCAAAAATCAAAGAAAATTCTTGAACCAATTTCTAACAAACTTAACGCGTCCAATACATTAGCTCAGAAATTACCCAAGGAAGTCGAGGACACTAACAAAGACATTGCTCAAGCATTGAACCAAGTGCAACGTGTTGGAGATCTTGTTCCAAATATCTTAGGTACAATGGATGATCTTGAAGGGAAACAAGAGCGATTGGATAGCTTGAACAGTGCATTAGGTGATGGTTTAGACGATCTTAGAAAGAAAATTGATCAAGCAAGATCATTAGCCAACAGCATTAAACTTGGCGTTAATTTCTTGCCAAATACAACTTTAGAATTGAAGCCACCAGAGAATGTTTTGTCGCAAGTTTTCAACACAAGAATTTCAACTTATTTCCGAACAAACACATCCAATGGTCTTCTTCTCTATCTCGGCAATGAACCCAAACCTGGCGCACGTCTTAAACGTGATGACTTCATGGCAATTGAAATCGAAAATGGATATCCAGTTCTTCTCATTGATGTTGGCGATGGACCTGAAAGAATTATCAGCAACAAACTTGTTGATGATGGAAAATGGTACGAAGCGATTGTTGAAAGATCAGGAAAGGCGGTGACGTTTACCATTCGTGAAGAAGATGAAAATGGAAATGAACAATTAATTGTGAAAAAGGAAGAATTGCCAGGCGATCAAACTAACTTCGATATTGATGACAACAGTCGATTGTTTGTTGGTGGTTACAGCGACTATCAAATGCCTGACAGCATCAAACAATCATCATTTGAAGGTGAAATTGAAGGATTGAAGATTGGCGATCGAGATGTTGGCTTATGGAATTTCGTTGATGGACAAAATAATAATTTGGGTGCAGTTGAACGTGACAGACTTGTGGCGAAGGAAGCTAAACACACAGGATATCGATTCGGTGGAAATGGCTTTGTTGTTCTAGATGCTCGTCCATATAACTTCAGACAACGTTCACACATCAACTTCAGATTTAAAACTGGTCGTGATTCACCAAACGGTCTTCTCTTCTTCGTTGGTCATGACGATCATTATTTGTCATTGGAACTCCATGAAGGTGCAGTGCTTTTCCAATTTAAAATGGGACAAAGTTCAGATGTCGTTGAGATTAAAACTCCGAATCAATTTAATGACGACGAATGGCATCAAGTTGAAGCGACGAGAGATCAAGGAAATGGCGGTCTTACTGTTGATGGTCTTAATCTTTATCAACAGACATTCTACATCGCTGATTATTATGAAGCGCCTGATAAAATGTACTTCGGTGGATATCAAGATAGATTATTAAGTTCGAAAGTGACATCAAGAAGCTTCGACGGATGTATTGATGATGTTCACATTGGTGGCACGCCAATTGATTTATCACGAAATATTCAATCGCAAGATGTTCTTCCTGGTTGTCCAATGAAGTTCTCTTCAGTCGTTTCATTCGCTCACGATAGATTCGGTTATATTAAATCAAAGAACCTTACAGTTGCTAATAAACTTCACATCAACTTGAAATTCAAAACAGTTCAACCGAAAGGAATCATTTTCTATGGAATGAACAACGATCAAAGTGCAACGTTGTCTCTTGCTTTGGAGGATGGAATTCTTGTTCTCCGAAGTTCGAAGTTTGAGTTGAACACCGATACAAAACGATTTAATGATGGACAATGGCATGTTGTGACAGCAATTCATAATGAAAAACATTTAAGACTCAGCATTGATGATCAATACGAATACATGTCAAATGAAGCGCCACCAACTCTTTCAATAAGTTATGGTGAAATTTATTTCGGTGGACTTACAAAATACTTTACACCAGTTCGTGGTGCACTTCCTAATGAAGCATATTTCGTTGGATGCATTCAAGATGTCACAATCAATACCAATGAAGTGAACTTTGCAAGTTCAACTGATAAGATGAATGCAATATTGAATAACTGTCCAAGAGACATTTTAGACTACAGCATTTATGATGTGCCTTATTATTATCCTGATGGATCAACAGAGCAAGCTAAAGATCCACAAACTGAAATGATTGATGCAAGATTCCGTCCGGATGAACGTGAAAATGTTATTCCTGATAGAAAAGAAGATGAGGATGCTACAAGATATGAAATTACAACAGCAAGACGACCATCACAAGTAGAAGAAGGCGATGTTGTTGCAACAGAAGCACCAAGATTTGCAGATAAAGCCGCGACAACATCAACTACAACAACACAGAGATATGTTGAACAAACAACAACAACAGAACAAACGACAACACTTCGACCAAGACCAATTTACACAATTGATCAGAAACATCCTTTGTGTGAACTTCCAGTGATTCCCGATTATGATGTTGATTTTGATAGCGCTGGTTATCGATTTGGAACATCTCCCAGTAGTTACATTGAACTTGAATCAGCTCCTAAGTCAACTCGAGCTATTTTCGACTTTTCATTGTTATTCCGAACGAATCGACAGAATGGTTTACTGTTTTATGCTTCTGATGACCGTCATCCCGACTACATATCTCTGTTCTTAAAAGATGGATATCTAAACTACAAATTCTCATGTAATGGTTCAGCAATTCAAATTGTTTCAAAGAATCAATATGAAAATAACGAATGGAATTTGGTTGAGTTCTCGAGAGAACAAAGCGAATTAACACTTAAAATTCAAGATGAAAAGTTGACAGATTCATTGGTAAAGAAATGTCGAAATTTGGAATTGAAACGAAATTACTTCATTGGTGGAGCAAATAGTAAGATGATGGAAGACATCGATTCTAAATTGATTGGCAACAGTTTCTTCAACAAGAATCAATTCTTTGGTTGCATGAAAGAAGTTAAACTCAATTCGCAACTTCTCAACCCAGCCGTGCCACCAAGTGAAGGTGTTTTGCCATGTTCTGATAAGGTTGAGAGTGGAGTTTTCTTCGGTAAGAGTGGTGGTTATGTTAAATTACGTGAGAAGTTTAGAGTTGGAAGTGATCTCACAATCAGTATGGACATCAAACCGAGAAATCTCACAGGAGTTTTGACTTCAGTGCATGGAAAGAAATCTTTCTTCATTGTTGAGATGATTAACGGAGACATTCACTTCTCTGTTGACAGCAACGACGGACCTCGTTCAGCTATTTTCGTCCCTGATGCAGATAGAACACTTTGTGATGGCAATTGGCATACAGGTGAGAATATTTCTTACTTATTTAATCTTTGTCAAGAAATTATTTTCCTTTTTTCTTAATATTTACACAGTCACTGTCATTAAGTCACGATTTGTTATTTCAATCAACGTTGATCAATTCTCATCGGAGCCAAATGTTGGAATTCCCGAAAAACATACGCAACTTGATACAACACGTCCGCTATTTTTAGGTGGACATCCACATTTAGCAAAGATTCGAGGAATTAAAGGACGTCGCAACTTCCAAGGTTGCATAAGAAACTTCAAGATTAATGATGTCGTTGAAAATATCAAACCGCAGATGACAACAGGAAATGTTGAAACTGGCGTTTGTCCACTTTACTAAACTTCAATTTTTAATTCTTTTTTCTCATTTTACTACTAAAAAATCAAACTAAAAATCCATTTTTCTTTTTCTGTTAAATATTTTCTATCCACCTTCTCCGCATCCAACCGTAGTTTTGCAATAGTTATCAACAATAAACCGGAAACCAAAACAAATTTATTCTCAGTTTTTTTTTAAAAATTTTACATTTTTCAGTATCATAAAAAATACGTAAACGATGAAAACATGAAATGAAGAACAATCTTTATGAATTAAAGTAAACACGGAGTTTTTGTGTTGATAAATGAATTTTTGAGAAAAATGAAAAGAAGAATTTGATAAATCAAATAAAAGCCGACGAGATTGACCAGTGAAGACGAAGCTTGACAAATGAAAGCGCTAATTCAAAAATTAAATTGAAGAGTTTTCATATTAATTTATGAATGTCTGTAAAAGATTAAACACAATGAACGTGTCTGTTGGACGATGAAATTAATTTTTATTTTCTTATACTAAATAAATTGCGAAATTGTTCGAGTGTCAAGTGAAAAATAAAGTTTTTTCTCCTTTTCACGTTTAAAAACCAGCAGTTGGATAGATTTGAATTGCCAATCACTGCTGTATTGTAAATGAAATGAATATAAGTAAATAAATCATAACATATTTTGTTGCAGTGGTGAAGAAAGCTTTCTGTGAAAGTGATTTATTAAAAAAATAAATGCAAAAACTTCACCAAACATGCATCAATGCAAAATGTATTCGCAAATATTCTTTTTTCTTTTCAAAATTATCTTTAATGACTCGTTTTTTTTTCACACAAACTCAATAATTTTTATCAGCTTGCTGTTATTTACTTTTCATAAACTTGTCATGTACAAACTAATACATGAAACAGTGCTTTGGGCTAATAAGTTAACTAAATAATAAAGTTTCTTCTTCTTTTTTCTGTTTGTACAAGCCTCACAATCCAATACGAAAAGAAAGAGACAACAGATGGAAATTTGAGAGAAATCTGAGAGAGTAAAAAATTTATACGATTTTGAATGTTTCTCTCTCATTCTTGAAGACATTGTACAATGTTTGGCATTTCGACAGATATTTAAGTATCGATTTAAAACATTCTTTTAAGGTAATTCCATGAAAATGTTTTATTTAAATCATTCTTTTATAAAAATCCATAATTATATCTAATTAAAAATGTCAACATTCAAGTGTCATGATTTGTTTCTTAAATCTTAAACATTAAAAGAATCTTAAATTAAAAAGTTTTCGCTTCTCATCATCATCGCAATGATTGTACTATTTCAGTTAATATTTAAACTCAGCGGATACTATCCTATTAATTTTATGAGTTTCATAAAGTAATTTTAGTGGTCAATAAAATATAACAAATGGTTAAGAAACATTATTTGTACCAATTATTGAATAACAATAACCTTAAGTGCATATAAGTTTTATCACAGGCTTCATTGGGTTATAAAGTTTGCGATTAATAGAAAAAATCAATTTCCTTCTATATTTTACGTATTTATTATAATTCGAACGTTATGGGGTATTTGAGAGTCTTTAGCTTTATGTAGACATAGAACAGCAAGAATTAAGCAAAAACAAAATAAAAAATAATTAAACATTAAAAACCTTTAAACTAAGAATATTGATTACATGTGACATCAATTTCCAGATTCCGAGTCCTCAAAGTTCAACTAAATTTGTTTGTTTATGTTTGATGATGTGCAATTAAACAACATAAATGAATGTTGAAATCCACAGTTAACAATCTGTTATTTTTCTTCATTAAATGCATTTAAAAATTATTTAAAAACAATTAAACAAAACCACGATGATTAGGCGACAAATCATTGCTTTCAATTTAATTGAGCATATTTGACCTCGTCGTGAAAACGGAATGCGAAGAAAAAACAGTTTGAGTCATAAATGCAATAAGTGCGTAGTTTTATTCTAGATTTATTCACCTTTCAATTTTCGCTGTGATGTAACTTGATATTTGTTTTCATTTGAAGCTTGGACATAGATTTAGTAAATATTTTCACCTACTTAACTATGCATGCTTGCAGTTTGAGTATTTATACTCATTTTTAAAGCTTATTTGCATATAAATATTGAATAAATGTAATTAAGTATAATTGAAAAAGAAAATTGTGGACCTCTAATGATGCTTGATTATAAAAAGTTTAGATGTTCTCAATGTGCGTGATTGCACGTTCTCATTTCCATAAGCTACAAAAGTTTTCATAATAAAAATGCCAACTAAAACGAAAAATGGTTGGAGAGTGGAAAAAAATCAATTAATGGATGTGGAACATGAAAACGGAAAAGCCCTTGTTCGAGGAAGAATTTTCACGCTGCTTTGTGGTTTTCATTTTAATAACAGACATTTAGCAACGCTTCGACTAATGGACTTCTCTTTTCTTCTTTTCACCTTCACTTGATTTACACTCACAAGTCGCGAGTCGCCAGTCGATTACATTGCACGCTTATTGCTTTAGTAAATAATGTAAAGCTTTATAAATATTACTTGTTAACAGTTAATCCCTTGAATATTGCAACATTCATGCAGAACCTAACAAATAATCATTTATTAGGCAAATTTCACACGTGTATCAATTTTTGGTGGATGAAACAATTCAAGAAGCGACATTCCTTCCTTCCCAAATATTCACAACTTTTATTAGGAAATGAATTTGCAAAGATCGCTTTTAGATTCACATTTGTCTTACCAGCATTTTCTATTTTCCACTCAACAACATCTTGCATTGAATGTTGAATTGAAATCGATGTGAATAATCGAATAAATCGATGATGAAATAATGTGGCATAAGTCGTGAGGCTCAATTCGCAGCAGTTACAGAAAGATCCACGTGATATTTCACTTTGTTGCACAGTCATCGATTGAACTTAGAATGCAGTTTCGATTTCGACGGTATTTTGAATGTTTCAATGAAAGACTTGAACTGTTATGTTAATGAATATCATTTCACTAATCTCTCAAAATTGAAATTTCAACTGATGATGAACTGATTCGTTCCAATGTTGCCATTAAAGTCAAGGATTAATGATGATGACTATCAACATCAAGCCTTCTTTAAGACACCACTTGAAAACCTTTCAACCTTGTCACTTGAGAATTTAGATCGAAAACATCAAGAGAAGTAATTTGCGAAGAACTTTAAGTGTGAAATGCAATTAGGAATGATACATTTAACTTAAATGAGAGCACAAGTGAAAGAATGTTTCAGCAAGATAGTATTTTTAAGTATGCATAAATTGATTTTATTTTCAAACTAAGAATATTAGATACTTATTTTATTACATAGAATAGCCTTTTTATTGCTTCATAGTTAATAACTGGTACTCATTACAATTAACATTAAAATTTTCTTGATTAGCATTTACGTTTTTGCAATCTTAATGCTGAGCATGTTCATAAGAAAGCAAAAGCGTAAAATATTCCATTAAAAGCTTTTAAATTATTAGGGGAGGTTCCGGAGCAAATGAAATTTAGAGTGATATTTCAATATTTTCTTTCGATTCGAACACATTCGTGTCTTTTGAAATAAAATAAGATTTCATCATGAATACAAGTATTTCTTATGATGTTGAAGTGATCATTCATCTACTTTAACAATTTCTTTATGTTTGAGAGACATTAGAAAATTCAGCTTATGATTTTCATAAATTTATTGTTGTTATAATTGCCATGAAATATTTTTTTACTAGCTTGTCTATTTAGTCATCATCTTAAAGAGATTTTTCTTAAAAGTTTACATCAAAAAAATTTAATTCAAAAGCTTCAAAAACTTTCCGTCTACTTCATTAAATTATTTATGGACTTAATTTTTATATCATGTATTTAGAATAATAACAGTTTATGGTTGTTAAACTTTTAATAAGCGATTAATTTCTAATTACTCGGTATTCATCACACTCGAGGTCTGTTTACTTCTTAAAAATAGAAAAATGAACAAATAAAGGAAATGTTTAATGATTTGAAACTTACGGCTTCCTATTGAGGGTCACCATACAAACTCTGTCAAATAATTTTAACGTTGGGGGAAGTCGAAGCAACTGCTTGTTGCGTGGGAAAACTAGTGAACCGTAGAAGACTTGAAATTACTTTTTGGTATAAAGATGATCAAGGGCAATATTTTAATATTTCATCGGGACTAATTTGACCTAGAACTTACAATGTATACAATGTATAATATTACTTTTAAGTTAAATTTTACCTATAAGGTAAATCAAGAAGGAAATCAAAAGTAAGAAAATTTAACTTCAAATTTATAATTTCATATCCTTCAAATTATTGAGAAACTCAAAGTTTCATGAAAATAAAAATTGATTTCATTTTGGATATGAATCATAATGAAACAAATGAGCAGAGAGTAATTTAAAGCAGTGATTGTGATCCGTCATGCGCATCAAGCGGAAAGTGAAGTCACATGGAAAAATCATTGTTTTGTTCATTGACTTGTATTAGTGCTCAGCGATTCGGCCATTTTGAAGTCATCCAAAATATCTGATTCAATTCTCATCCATTTAATTTAAATCAATTCTGATCACAACAACGTTTAACAACAATGTTTAAATAAGACGTCAATAATGTCGTTTTCACTGAAAATTTACACAAGAGAAAATGCAAATTCGAATAAGGCGCTGCTGACAGAGTTTGCAATGTAATCTGTCACAATATTTAACATTTCACAGTATGAAGTCGAAATATTTTATTGCAGTTGAAGTTTTAATGCAAACACAACATCCGTTAATGTATCCAGTTTATCTTATTTTCACATTACAGGGAATGATTATGTATTTGAGACAAGTTTATTCCTAATTTGGCACCTCAAAGAACTGAATGTTGATCTAAATTTGACGTTTCAATCGATAGTCAAACGAAAGTAGACAGCAACAGTTAACACATCAACAATACAAATATTGTCTTGTCGCTGGGATGCAAATCCTTGACCCATTGGAGTTGTGCCGTGCTGTTATTAATTTAAATCTTAGAACGGAATGCTATACGAGTTTAGGATATAAAAAATCATACACAAAAAAAAGAAACATTAAAAAATCTGTTTCGGTGACTCAGCTGCCTTTGCCAATAAATTTAGATCAACAATGACTCGAGAGTTGTTTCGACGGCTTGAATTTTTATGTTTTTGTCCATTTTTGATTTATTGGTTCATTAATGACGAAAGCAAAGCAGAAATAATCTTTTAACAAACTCATTTATTGTTAAATAATTCATTGTTAGGAATTTAGAGTTCAATGGAGATTGCATAGAGTTTCATAGTCAATTTGATAGAATAATTAAGCGTCAACAGTATTGAATTCTGCTTTAAAATGAAGTAGACATAAAATTAAATTGTAAACTACAAAAATAATTCCATAAGTACACTTATTCGGAAGTTAAAAATTTTATGTTGCTCAAGGCAAAATTTCCTAAAGAGTTCGCCTACACAATGCTACAAATTAGGACTTCACAGTTGGTTTGTTATTAAACTTTTCTAATGAACAGAATTTCAATTCACTTTTGAACGCTGATTTGTGAACAATTATTTTAAATGTTAATACCGTTTGCGTTAGCTTTTAAGGCTCCAGAAGGATTATTTGAAACAGTAGAAATATGAATATAAGTTCTATGCGTTATTAAAAACAAATTATGAATTATCTTCTTAAAAATATAAATATCTAACTTAATAATTTTTCTAGAATTGTTGACCATTGTGATTTTGGTGTGTGGTCCAACTTTGAGTTGTTTATTTTATTACACTGTATGGCAGTAAGATTCACCAAATATGTTTTTATGACGAATAAATTATTGATTAAGCGATACCTGAACGTGAAATTTTTTTTCGTGTTTTATCGGATAATGTTCAGCGTTTTAATGTCGAGTCAACAAGTTTTTTTCTCTTCTGACTTTATATTCGGTATTATTTAACACTTTAAGCCAAGCTTTAAGCTTAAATACAGGTTTTTTTTTCTATCCAAAGAATTTTATTGCTATCGACAAATATCAAATGAGATATGATACTCAAACAAGGGAGTTGATTTTTAATATTACCGATCAATAAAATGGTGAGAAAAATATTTATTCTAAAATTAATGGCTTTTAATTCAATGTCACAAGTTTGTATAAATAATTCATCTTTCATGCTAAGGATTGAAGTAAATGCTACAGTATGTTGCACCTGATGTTTTATGGTTTTATGTGAAAAAATTATTTAATTATTTATTCATTCTTCATTAGTTAGACATTCCTGACTATTTCAAATTTAAATCTTTATTAACAAATATTTGAAACGGTGTAAAACATAACTCTAAATGAAGAATATGATGGTAATTAACATAAAATGAAAATGATATATCAAAAATATTTAGTAAACATGATCATAGAAATGTGCGAAGTGGAACGTTTGGCATGATTTACTAAAACAGTTTCTAATTTCATTTTTTATAAATAATTTATAATAAAATGCAATTAAAAACCTACTCTTAGTCTCATACTAAGCCATAATAAATAAAAGTATAAAAGTTGCAGCATTAAATTTAAAGTTTCTCTAGTGGAAACAATTTGAATAATTAAAACGAAGGAAATTTATGCAACACTATGGAAAATGAGCCACGACTCGTGGTGATGAATCATACTGATAATTTACACATTATAAAGTCAGCCCGCGTTTCATTCCAACGGATTATCATAAAAGCTATGGTTAGTTGAATTGAGTAAATAAAGATATTACCTGGAACACTCTTCAGCTGTTATTAAGAAAAATTATGTTGATATGTATGTGTCTGATGCGCGACATCGATGGCATTACCAGCAATTATCGTCATTATTCATTGTTGTCTTATTGTGTTCTTTCGTTTACAATTTTCAGTGCAATCTTCGCTCTATAAAGCAAGCAAGCAAATAAACGAACGCAGACAATATCATTTATTGTATCCTGTCTCACGCCAAAGTAGTCCCTTGACATTAGTCGTGTGTTGCTTTCGTATGGAAACATCACATTGGTGCCGAAGAACATACACCAGGCCAGAACATCGTTTAGAATGATGTGATGTGAAAAGTTATGAGAAGAATAAACACATAAAGATTTTTTTATTAAGCACATCGAGCTATCAAAAGGCAATTGATTTCCTCTTTGTTTGAGAATCAAAGGCATTATTGTGGCAAGACATGTATGAGACAATAAAAAATCAAATCGCCCACAAAGAGAGCATAAAATAATGCACAAAGATAAGAGAATTGTTTTATAACATCGCGATGTTTCTTTCTTCCATAATTGCATGTTAAGACCTCAACGCGAAATCTTTTCTTTTTCTTCTTCCTTTCATATATGTTGCGATTAAGTTGTTTTATTATTCTCAGCTTTTCAATTCACATACACACGATAATTTAGTAATTTTAAGCTTTAAAATCTATATTATTAAATTGATAAGCGTGAACGATGCAAGTTAGTGTGTAAATCATATGCGTCAATGGAATTTGTTGAAAAAGTCAAAAATATTCATTTTCACCGAAACGAATTTTTATTTCAATAAAGTCGAGTGATCTTTTCAACAATTTTTTTAATGTGGGATGATGAATAAATATCGATGAATTTGCACTGGAACAAATAAACTCAATGAGGGGTTGATCGCAAGTCGTGGCATGAAGGCAAGAACTCATAAAGAAAATAAATAAGCAACATATCTATTAAATCTGTTATTTTCTCCGCGATAGTTAATTGATATGTAAAATACATGGTCACATATCATCAGTTATTATGCGGTCAATAAGTAAGTATTTATAGACTGTAATAAAGATCTTATTTTATTATCCCATAATGTCTGATCATAATAAATTTGTTGTGAAAAGAAAAGTCATGAAGTCTGCAAATTGAAAACAAGAAATCGATATTTCAAGGATTTTTCTTTTATGTATATTGCAAAGCTAAATATGTGACTAATGATGTTGATCAGATATGTACAAAGCTTGCAAAAATGACCTGCATCGTCTTATAATTGATAACTTAATGAATTTTCTCAACTAGTTACAATATCCGGATGTTCATGCATGAATCAAATAATAAAACTCATTGAATAAATGAGTAAAACGTTTTACAAATGTACGTTTGTTTAGTTAAATCTTAAGATAATTAAGTCAAGATTAAAAATATCTCCCACTGTTCACTCTTTAAGTGTGTACATATTGACTAGTTTGGAAAGATCCACAAAGTATTGATCACTCAAACCTAAAAGATGTTCCTTTTGATTGAAAAAAAAAGATACATTGATTTCAAGTTAAGCTCGTCCACAAACCACCTGAATGAGTTTCTAAATTCATTCATAACTTTTTGAAGATTGTAAACCAACACAACACGGCGCACCATTTCTCGGAGATTTATGCAAATGAAGCAAGTTGCTTCTCTCATTAGACTTTCAAATAGGTTTTCTTAAATCGCTTAGTCATCGAAAAATAAACACGAGAAAAAATATGAACATGAATCAAAAATTTGTTTTTAACACTTTTGAATTATTTAAATTTATGATAATATTGATTATTTTGACACGTCTGGTTAGTTTCTTTGGGGAGCTATGCTCAAATGATGTTTTATTGGGAGAGTTTGATATATTTTTGTTTGGAATTTATTTGTTTTGTATAAAATCTAAAAGGTAAATTTATCTTCTTTAATTACGTCATTTAGCAAATGTTCAAACATTATTTTCATCATTCAACATTTAAATTCTCGATGTCTAATGTAAACAGTTTTAGAAAATATTTTGGAAATTAATTTATTCATCTCTTTGTGTGTTTAATGTGGTTTGTAAGGCATGCTGCTAATGTAATAAAAATCATAATCCATCAGCAATCTGTGGACTAATTTGTTTAATTCAATAATAAAAAAATCGATATTAAATTTTTATGGCCCGCAACTTCTGGATCGATTTATTTTATGAGAGCCTTTCAATCATAATCTTTACAATTAAAGCGCAACCAAACCAAAGTGATTTGATTACTTTTATGGAATTTCGAGATGTAACTCATAAATATCACGCTCATGAATAAAATCGCTGATTATCGATTTGAAATCATTGACAGAGCATATCGCTTTGAACATTAAATAGTTTCTATTTATTTTTAAATGATACGTTGACCTTTGATTTATTTTGTTTTTCTAACTTTTCCCATTTTCGCTAAAATCTTCATGTTTAAAGATATATCATCAAAGCCATCAATAAAGATTAAATTTAATATTTTGTGCGTTATTTAAATATCTACATTAAAATGTGATAAAGTATTTATAACCAGGGCTGAAAATTTATTCCGTTTGTGTTGAATTACAAGGTGAATTATCAAAGTTTGTTTGTCTTTAAAAGAGATTCATAAAAAATATTATTTATTTGCCATCAGTCTTTCGGATGTTGCAACAGAGTCTTTCGTTACAATTTCTCGCTCGTATTTCACATCCCTGAGCTAAGAGTATTTGATTTAGTCTAATAAATTTGTTATGCAAGACGTCATTTGCATACGAATGTGTGAATCAATATCAATAAAATATCCTGAAAAATATTTAGTTTCACATATAATAAAAAATGATGACTTTCAAATTTGAACAAGATTTTTTTTCTTTATTTTTATCTTTTAAACCATTATTATCAAAACAAACTAAAACACAATTTGATTGTAATACTCTAAGCTAAAAGCTATTTTGAAATTGAAAAAGGTTTTTTTTCTGATATTCCTTTAAATAATTGAGGAGAGCTTAAACAACTACATCAAGATGCTTTTCTTACACAATTTTAACACTTGGTGAATGTAATGAAAATAATAATTCTACCAATAATTTCAGCTAGCCAACTATCTATCTAAATAAGTTTAGGAGGAAATTAAAACAATTTTTGTTAAAAGAAGTTTTTAAATAAATGAAAGGAACATTTTCCAATTAAGAAAAGTGAAATATAAATATTTCCATTCAACTAGTAAGTACGTGTGTTGGGATATTTTTCTTTTTTTATATGTAAATATTTTCCATGATTGGTTGCCTTGATATTTATAACAAAAAGATATAAAACAGAGAGAAGCAGAAAGACTTTTGTTTGTGTCTTTTTTTATGTCACTTTTTGTACTTTTAGATTCATGAATCGTATTTAGAGATCAAATTAATTATATATTTTTTGTCATTGTTGAAGGAAATGATAAAAAGTCTCCAGATATGGGAGAATGTTGATTTATTCATGGCAACATAAGAACACGTTTATGTATGTAGCATATTTTTATATATATTTTAAAATTGTTACGAGAAAAACTATGAGAAAAATAAGTACATAAAAACTAATTCATTGACATGGTAACATCATCAAATTTTGGGTGAGTTTTGGAATGTTTTTCTTGTGCGTGATAATTCTATTGAAGCATCTAAATACATAATTATTCTGATGATCACACTGCTTACTAAGTACAAACATTTATTTTTATACATCAACTTTCATGAATAAGTTTTAAAAAATCACTTTTTTATTTTTATTTTTTTCAGCAATGAACATTTCTTCTTTGGTGATTAGATACTTATCAATAAAAAAAAGTTTAATTGTGATTCTAGGATGTATGTAAGTTAATTTTGCAGCCTAAACACCAACTTTAAAGTTGCTTACGTATGAGCAAAAAATTTTACGTCAATAATAAAATTGAAGCGATTGAAAAGGAAAATATCTGCTCATGAAATCATTCGAAGGCATCATAAATCCATTATGTTCACTCGAAAGATTGATTTCGTTTGAATGTAGGTATTTTGTGAGTGTAGGTTTCATGATTTTATCATACACTCGATGCTTGTAATCTATTAAAACTTTACCTTCTTCAATGTTTCCCGAGGCAGCGTTTTTATTTTCAATTCTACAAAAAATTTCTCTGATTCTATCTCATTTAGATTCATTTGGTATTCATTAACGTAGAATGAATAAAATAAACATCAATTAATATTATTTAAAAGTAATACACAGTTATTTCGTTATTATAATTTATTTCGGGCACACAAGCGGCATCGTTAAGTGAATGCGTAAAACGTCTTTATGATTAGACAGACAATCATCAATGGGTTTTGAGTTTCAATGTCATGAAGTTGCTTAAGGTTTTTATTTATTTTTCGGTAAGTGACGTTTCATGTGAAGCGCCAGATGATCACTTCGTGCAAACGATCGCTCACATATGGCACATTTGAATGGTTTGGCTCCAGTATGCTTGCGGTAATGACGTGTCAGCTCATCGCTTCGTGCAAATCTCCACTCACATTCCGGCCATTGACATGAATAAGGTTTTTCACCTAAGGAAGCAAAAAAGAAATAAAATAAAAAAAGAAAACATTTAGTTTGCGTTAAAAAATGTACATAAAAGACGACACAAACTTTTGAGTAAAGCCTTTTTTTGTTTTCAACAATAACGCAGAATTGTTGAAATTTGCATAAAAAATTTTAAACCACAGGAATGTCATTCATACTCTTAACAAATTGCATCATTACTCGTACAACTGTTGTTTTATTGTCATGCATTTTTTTTCCTGCAGTAAATATTTATTTATTTAGCCTATTAAAGTAACACGTGATGGTTTTGGATATTAAAGAGAGAAAAAAGAAGTTTTAGAGCCAACAACAATCATAAAATTTAACCGAAAAATCTATTTATAAATTAAAGATGATTCATCGCAACATCTTCTGATCTCCAGAAGTTGTTGTTTCACACTTTCCACAAGCTGCTGACCATAATTCATAATTACTTCTTCATCTTATTTTTTTCTTAATGAATTTTCGATACAAAGCGCCATGGGTGTCCAAAAAAGTTTAAAAAAAGGAATTGTAAGAAAGAATGAGAAAAGAGTCAACTAAAAAATAATATTTTTCGCTCATTTAAATAAAAATGTTGGTTGAATTTATTTTCTTAAGTATCTTTATAACTTCCTTTATGGATGGCTTTAATAAGTTGAAGATTCATAGAGAAACTTTATGAAGAATAGAAGTATAAAGAAGAGGGTAAAGATAAGGGGACTCTTAAGTGTAAGAAGACAAATAATATATTGAGATCACACACGAGCTGAATAAAATAAGTTGAAGACGTTTCATTCATGAAAAAGTTGTTGTGACAACAGTTTCAATATTTTTAAGGTCACAATATCAACGGCATGAAAGAAATGTAGGAGACAGAAATGAATGAAAATGTCATAAATTTTCGGATCTTTATTTCCCATTTCTCGATTTGATTGCGTTTTAACAAGAAAAGGTATTTTAATGATATGCTTGAAGAAGCGATAAAACCGTCACGAATTTTCATTTCTTCTCTCTATCGATACAAAGTGAGATTTTATTATCGAAATTAAATTCCCTAAGGAACTCGATCTGAAGAACTGATTTGCATTTTGATGATTCTCGGTGATTATAAAAACGAATAATTGTCAAAACAAATTAGTGAAGTCGATTTCTGTTAATGGTAATTACCATTAGTTGTGAGAGGTGTTAAGTTATGCAAATCTCTTCATAGATGTCAAAACATTTCAACCCGTATCAATTTAAACCATCATATTCAAATACTTATCAACATTCCAAACATTCATGCGAGAGTCAATGAAAGAAATGATTGCCTGCATTCAACTTTATAGGAAACAAGATCTTCCAAATCTGATGACTAAAAAATGCGTGTAAGAAATTTTCTCACTTATCAACATTTTTAAAACCCTTTTAAGGTAAATTATTCCAACTCATTACGATGCAGAGTGTGTTTGCAATCGTCATCGATTTGAAAGCTTTCATGCGTTGTATTTATGATTAATGGAAAGAATAAAAAGTTTCTGCATCATTTTCCAAAAGTGACTTTCAAACACTTTTTTGTTTAGTTTAGTGAAGAAAAGAAAGAAAAAAATGTCTTCATTATAAGAGTAACACTTTGAAAGGTGAAAGAAACGAACGAGACTGAATCAATTTCCAATCATGCATTCATTTAACTGCACAAATCGAAGTGAAAAAGGTAATGTAAAGATAAAGTTATGTATGTCTGTTTACAATCTGTATCGAATGTGTAAAACTTTATCAGAATACTAATTAATGTTCCGTTTGAATTTTTACAAAGAGTTTCGACTTATCATGCTCGTACTGAAAGCGTTCAATAAGGTAAAAGTGATTTTTATCACAGTCGAGCAAGTTGTATTAATTCCAACTATTAATTATTAAACGCGCCTATGCTGACTAATTATAGACCTTTTCTACAACATGAAAATTAAATGAAGTCATAAGAAAAGGCATAATTAAAATCAAGTTGCAGAAATAAATTTTGTGTGATCTTTGAAAAAAGATTTCTGATAGGCGAAAGTTTTGTTTGATTGTTGAAAGAAGCATGAGTTACATGACATGAAAACACTTACAATGCGATTAAGATGTTGAGAAATTTTGTTTTATTATTATTTTTTTAATAGAAGGAAAAAACGAAAATTACTTATGAAAAAATGATCATGAAACATGATTGATTTGTATGATCCAGTTTTAAGTTCACAAGTGAACAACAGCTTGAAATTGGAATGAAAGAAACTCATGGGGGATATTTCCATTAATATCGTGAGTCTTTATCGCACATAAATTAATTATTCTGCATGTTTGCTTTTCAAATCGACCATTGATTAAATTGTTGACTTTAAGTTTCACTCCCTGAATATTTAGTTCGAATTTTGATTTAGATATTTAACATGAGTTTTGAAAGTGAATATGACGAGGAAGTTGAGTGAAATGTCAAAAGTTGAGTCTTTAAAGCACGATTTTTCACGGTACGGGTAAGTGAGTGGTCAGCTTTTGCCACTCAATGGACATAATTATGTCACTGTATTGTTCTCGGCATGACCTGAATTCGCCACTGTTTTGTCGATAACGAAAGGTTGAAATCTCATGCGCTACCGCCGTCATTCGCTTCACAAACAACTCCGATTGAATCGCATTCCTTTTGACGTTTGACTGTATCGAAGTATTTTTTAACAATCCAATCCATGAACCCATATTGTATAATGCATCAAGACATAAATGTGTCTGACTTTTCTATTGAATTTACAGTAATTTGATTGAAAGCCTGTCAGAGATTATATTGACTAAATCAATATTACGTTAGCGAAAAAAAAAGTACAAAAGGGAAGTGCTGCCGATGTTTCAGGAATTGAGAAACATGGCCTTCAGTTTTACGATCAATAAATCGCCCAACATAATCTAAGATTTCATTCAGACTTATTTGAAGCATATTTACTCACCGGTATGAATTCTTTGATGCGCTTTTAGATGTGAGCTCTTCGTGTATACTTTGGTACAACCTAATAAGAAAGAAGAACAAAATGTAATGATTAAATTGTAGAAATGAACAAATATAATGAAGCTTCAGATTTCAGATTTCAGATAAAGCTTCTTTTCTTCTCGTTAATTGGAGGGTCGAAAATTAACCGTAGTGAGTTTGATTGACTGTAAATTGATTTAAAATTATCGTAAGGTTGTTTGTCATCGACCGTTTGTTGTCGATCAACGGAGGACAAGACATGAAAGAGAAGGTAATAATCTTAAAGAGCGCAATTGGTTAATTCGACAAAAGAAACACAAGCCGAAAGTGTAACAAGCCATGAAACATAAAAAGGAGAAAAAGCACTTTTGAATACGCGTGTCTTTATTAAGACAGTCATAATGAAATAATCTGTTAATTCACAAAGCGAAATTATGTTCGAAATAATTAATCATGTATTGCCGCTACATCGCTTAGCCCGTGGCTAATTTTGGATTGATATTTTGTGTGTTGCTAATAGCAAGTTGCAAATTTGTTGCATTTATCGTGGACAGTCTTGTGAGATTAAATTAAGTTTAATTAATGTTGACTGTGACTAATCGAGCGAGTCTCAAAACTTAAATGTTTTCATTGTTTGTGCTTTGATATTTTGATATGATTCAGTAGAGAAATCAATTTCATTTGATTTCGTGACACATAAAGGCTTAAGACAGAAAATTAATGATCGCTTTTGGGTCTCACAAATATGAAAAAGAAGAAGAGAATTCAAACAAAAGTAAGGTCATTCCGATGCTTCCAACAGTGTTTTGATTTCATCAAAGTCTCTCGTCAACTTCATTCATTTGAGTTCATTCATAAAGAGTTCATCTTTACAATATTTGAACGAAGCAAGTGACTGTTGGAAGTGCTGCATGTGTGAATATTGAATATTATCATGTGAAATATTGAGTCGTTTACAGTTCAACAACAGCAGTCTGTTTAAATCTATGCACGTTTTTACGTTTATTGCTGCCTATTTCATCGCATCACAAAAAGCCTCATACGCGTTATTTCCTTTTGAAATGTGCGCTTAATTCACTCTCTTTGTCTTTGTCTTTACTCTTGCCTTTCTTGTGCTTTCATTTAGTTCTTAAATATTTACTTTTATGATTAGACGATTGCTGTGAGAAAAGTTCAAATTAAAGTTGGAAAATGTTCGAAACGAGACATTCGCTTGTTAACTAATGGCAGACATCTAGTGAAGTGAACGATTAATTTTAGTAGCTTTAATTATCACTCAACTATGACAGTTTGAGGAATTTCTGTTGTTGATTTCATCCGGTTGCAAAAATAATATTATTGAGAAGAAGGAAAAAGATTAATTGCGTTACCTTTTCAAATTGAAGAACTTAACATGAATGCTTTGCTTATTAAATGTGAATTGTGAAGAAAAAGAAAAGAAAAGAGCAATTCAACTTATTACAAGTTAAAGTTTAAGTAAGATTAAGATATTGTCACTTTGATGCAATTTACTTCTCTTCATTTCTGCATTCTTATACAAAACACATTAAAGCACATAAAAATCTCATAGTTTAGCAGCTCGTTTTGCGACATTGTATCACACACATTTCTGTTGTAAATCTGAGCATTTATAGATCGTAAAGTATTTGGATAATTACCAGCGACTTATTCGATGTCTCCAAGAGATATTATCTAAATGAAATTAATGTCGCGACCATTAAACCACATTGCGAAACGTAAATAAATGAAATTTGTGATCAACATACGAATGATCATAATTATGATCAATTTGAGTTGATATTACAAAAGAACTGTAAGATCGATATCAACAATCAATTGATCCAAACTCATTAGTATCATGAAATCTGAGTAAATGTAAGAAAAAACATTCATTAACTCACCAATAAAATCGCAATGATGAATGCGTCGTTTCTCTAACTCAGGATTATTTCTACGATTGTACTTTCCAACAATCGTTTTCACACCCGAGCTGGTTAAAATTATTGATGAATGATTGGTGGTAATTGTAGTCGTTGACGTTTTCTTAATGACTATTTTATTACTCCTATTGTTATTATTTGTATTTTCACTCTTAACATTATTCAAGTTATTGTTGTTATCGTTGGAATTGCCATTGTTCAGCACAGTAAGATTTGAATTTGAAGGCTGATGCTGATGATGAGATGATAGTTGAGGTGATGATTGATTATTATTTGCGGGATGAATGCTTATGTTTTGCATATGATGTTGCTGTTGCTGTTGAATATGATAAGGCGGGGGTGGAGTTCTTCGCATAGGTCCCTAAAGAAATGAACCCCAATGGATGACAAATGAAAAGAAGCTCAAACAATTTATCAATGACAAAAAGAACTTACTTGAACAGAGTTTCCTGGACTCCCAGGAGTTCCTTCAGAACTGGGTGGCGTAAGAGGTGGCACATACATCAACCGACTAATTGGAGCACATAAATTGCTTTGTGTCGAGTATTTATTACTGTAAACAGGTGCCTGATGACTTGATGGATGAGTTCCTTGTTGCCAATTGTAATAATTATTCGAATACTGTTGATGTGGTGGTATGTGACCATGATGAATATTGAAATCCTGGTGATAGCCATTCAATTGACTGGGATGATGCGACTGAGTGTTATTATTATTATTATTACTATTATTGTTATTATTGTTGTTGTTATTGTGATGATAATGTGATTGTACTGAGTACGAGTTGTTGTTGTTGCTATGATTATTATTATTATTGTTGTTGTTGATGTTTCCGTTATTATTGTGACCTAAATGACTCGAATTTATGTGAATGATATTGTTGTTATGATTTTGTTGGTAATAACCCTTTTCTGTCTTAATTTCTAGCGGACTAAGAAGAGGTGAAGAAAGTGACTCCAGAAAAGTATCATCCGACGTTTCTAATTTAACTTGAGTGGCTCCCGTGAGAGCGCTTAACATTATGGCATTTTCAGGATCAATGTTTTGAATGGAACTCGTAATATCCTCCCATAGTGGCGGTCTAAGAAACGGATCTTCATTTTCAGGGCACAGGTCTCGCTTTGTTCCACAATAATATTCTTTAACCGGACCATAATGATCGTAGCTTCCACCATAAACAGTAGCTGACGTTGGTGATGTGTTGTGTTGATTTGGAAGAATCTCCAATTCAACCTCCGTGTCGAGTTTATTCAATCGATTCATCAGTTCATGCCGAAATTCAATATCGGTTGACTGTAATAAAAAAGAAAGAAAAGCAAAATGAGTGCCTTGTAAATTAGTAAATGTGGATGATTGAATTTATTGCATACATCAAAAACAGAAAAAAGATACACGAAAACGCTACCGTTCGTACTTATTGAGCTTTTTTCCTTGCTTATTGTACTGGCTTTAAAGCTACATATATTCAATGAATTATTTATCACGCTACGCGATTTATCGCTTCTTCTCGTTTTATTGCTTTACAATCTGTGAATTATCGTGTTTTTCTTGTTTTTTCTATACTTAAATGTAAGAAGAAAGAGACCAAACTTTACGGCACATACTAAATGAGCGGCTAATTTTATGAGCGCATGGTTAATTAAAATGAAGTTTGAGATATTGATTTTTTCTGATCCGAAGAAAATTGCTTAATTTTTATTTTATTAGACAGCAGCTCAGGTTTATTTAAAAATTCGGCTTCCAACCTCAGCCAGCAAAATTTTACTGCTTTAACGGATCTTGAGACAATCGCAATAAAACTTAATTGATAAATTTTGTTCAACTGCATAAAAGTCACAACGAAGAGAAATCTGTGTGAATTGGTCACGATTTTGATATTTCCATTCGAAGTGATCTTTTTTTCTGCGCGCAAAATTATCTACAATATTTTTGCATTCATGCTCAAAGTCGAGTTGTCAGATGAGAACATGTAGAAAGCAAGCACTATGAATAAAAATAAAAATCTTGCTTAGTTTACTTGCTGATCGGGTCATTTAGTTTAATTTTGCATTTACTCTGATATTAAAATATTGTTTAGGAGATCATTATATTAGTGAGATTATTGCTTGCTACGGAATAAAGTTCACAATTAAATCACTCTTTTGAACTTATGTGCTGCTGCTGTAAGCTTAGCGCAATAATGGTGGAAACAGATAGCATAATAGCTTGATTTTTTTTTTAAATTAAAGCGAAATTATAAATTCAATTTAACAAACGTTTTTAAGACGACATTCCAGAATTTAAAATTATAAAAAAAGAAAACTTATACATAAAACGTAGATGAAGGAAAATATAAATGCAATAAATTGCATAAGCATCTCATAAGCGCTTATGGGGAAAAGTTCACGTTATGTTTTATATTTGATTGAAATTCACATTTCAATTGGAAAAACAAGGAAGACTATAAAGAATAAAACTTCTTAAGTCATTTCTCATGTGGTTTCAAATTTAATCTAAAAATTTTTAATATTTCAAAACGAAACATTAGCATTCGACAGATTATGGTTTAATATTTTGCCATAAAAAATAATTTATAATGATTCATGTCAATTCAATATCCATTAGATATTAATAAAATAAAGATAATTGAATTTGCATCTCATTAATCAACACGAAAGAAAACGAAAGTAAATTAAAAGCATTTACATATCTAAGCGAAGGAATAGATTGACGCAAACTTAAGTAGAAAATATTTAATATCTCAAATCAAAATGTCACTTTTGTGTTTATGATAAATTTAAAATTCATTTTGCTTTATTACTTAAAGGCTTTAAAATAAATTCATATTTCTTTCTCACAATAATGTCGCCATTTGACTTGTGCTTGGTTACTGTGAAAGTCTAAATTGTAAAAATATCTCAAGTTTCGTGTCAACAAGCTGTTAACATTAATTAACTTTTGTCTTATTCAAATCTTTGCATACTAAATAATTTCCAGATTTTTTTCTCTGATTTTGTATTCGAATAATTTAAGCAGATTTTTTTTCTCGTATCGTAAATTGGATTTAAGCCATAGATGGAGCTTCGAGCAATGATGGAGTTAGTTAACTTGCTAACCGTTTCTCTCGTCACTAGTCAGTCTACAAATCTTCGGGATTGCTATTGTTATTTCTATTATTAATGTAACGCCCGGTCTTTGAATTTATTTTTCTATTTCTTTCTTTCTACAACCTTCATAAGTGAGTATCGTTGCCGCATAGTTCATTAGGTCAGGTCTATCACGATTACTTTTCATGAATATTTTCGCTTTCAATGGAGATTTAATTTATAGTACGAGCTTGAGATGCTGGTTCACGTGGCTGGTGAAAAAAGCAATAAGTAGTATGAGTATCTATTAGAAAAAAACTTATCTTGCTGCTTTAGTATTTTGTATTTTCATTTAACTTTTTCTTAACATTTTATATTTATTCGCTGTTAGAAACAGCGGACACTTAATTGACTATCAATATAAACTTGGTGATCCGTAACGTATTTAATCTTCCTATAAAATTATATGGTAGGAACTAAAAAAAGAAAAAAAATTAAAATAAAAAAAAAACAACAAATTGTTACAAGCACAAAGTGGCGCTTAAAAAGGCATAAACATCAGCGGACAGCTAGAGGAATGAATTGGTTCGAAATTGCAATAATGGAAAAGAAGAAAATAAAAACCTTTAAAGAATTAGTTTACTTCTAATAAATCTGCTTATCGAATCAACACGATTCTGGGTTGTATTTATTTGCTCAGATACTGTTTCGCTTGTTTCTTAAATCATTTGCACAATGGAACAATAAAAATTAGTTTGCTTGACTCATTTTAATTGAAATTGGATAATTTATAAGATCATTCGGAGATTCAAAGCGCATTTGAAACTGAGCATAAATTGTGACTGCAGTTGTAATGGAGTCAATGTTTTAAGTATGGCTTTGATCCAGTGCAGTCTCATTAAAAGCTCAAACTACAATTTAAGTTGGGTTTAATAAATAAGAAGAGAGAAATGATCATTAAATTTATCCCCGGCGGATTGAAATTAATGAACTTCTTGTTAGTGCTCGATCGAATGATTGTATGACGTTTGCCATTGATCGTCTGTCGTTTTTTGTGTTACTGGCATTGAAGTCTCGAAATTTTAAAGAAAATATTTTTCTTCGAATCTTTTTTTATTGATCAATAATATTAAAAGTCAATTTCCATGTTTGAGCATCATATCTCATTTTATATTTGTCGATAGCAATAAAAATTCTTTGTTGAACGGAAGAAGAAAAAAAACTGAACTCAAGTTTAAAGTGTCGAATAGTGTCGGACGTGAAATCTTAAAAAAATAAGCTTGTTGACTCTACATCAAATCGGTGAATATCATACGATCAAATAGAAGAAAAACATATATTTCACGTTCAGGTATCGCTTAATCAATAATTTATTCGTCATAAAAACACATTTGGTCAGTTTTTGTGTCATACAGTGTAATAAAAATAAACAACACTAAGTTGGACCACACACCAAAAAAGAAACATTCAAGATATACAAATATATTTGATTCTTTAAAATTTAAATCATTAGATATTGCACTTAAAGCTTTTGCTTGATCAGGCGATCGATTGGAAGTTCTGATAAGTATCCACACAGATAATTGAGAAAGATGAACAAGACAAACTAGATTTTTATGTTTTTTAATAGATGATACTTTTGTGTGCTGATATCTTGAATAGTGAAGGCGAATAACGAGCTTACTTAAATCTGGAAATCTGACATTCACTAGAAAATTCATTTTAATGAAAAGAAAGTCTTGTTTTACAAAATATAAGCTAATTAATTTCCTATTCTTGTTTTTACCATTTATACTTGCGACCTTTGAAAATGCAGCAGATTTCTTCCCGTCCAATGATACCAATAAATTGATTTTAATTAAATAAATATAACATAAAACAGGTTTAAATACTTTTCTTAGCATTATAGTGATTGTGGAAACAGGAAGATGTCATGAGACTTTATCATGTCGCGTTATGCAATGGTCGCGAGCGAGAATTAAAGCAAAATAGGATTGTTAATTGGATAGAAATGCGGAGAAAATGAATTATTTGTTGTTGGTATCACTGAAAAACTTATAACAGGTAATTGGTAAATTAGCTTTTGGTATCAATCAGTAGCCTGAACTACTTTATTCCACATCAGGTTCATTCGAGAAATTCAAACTCGACTTTCCTGATGTTAGTTAAGAATATAAAATGAATCTTGTGCCAATTAATGCCAATTTTCGTTATCATGAATTCATTAAAGAAATTATTTTTCATTTGAAGTGAGAACATTAATACTTATTAAAAAATATTTCTAAGAAATTTAAAATAAAACACGGTGGAATGAAAGAAAGTTTCATCAAAATGTAGGTAGGTGTATGTAGTGAAAATAAACTTTTTAAAAAATTGTATGAATAAATTTGACTATTGCGTGTTAACAATCGATTTCCACTACTTTCCGCGAAAACCTTAATTTTTATGCTAAATACATGTTAACCGAGTTTAACAAATGACTGCACACTTAGCATAACTTTCATCAACAGAATGTGTCTGACATTTAACCATATTTTGCATGAGGAAGCGTCTGCAACCTATCAGTGATTCTCTCTAGACCATTAGTGGAATTGAATTGAATAAAACATATTTTTTCATTTACTTTATCTTTTTGTTTTAATCAAGTTCGTGTCGAAATATTTTATCATGACTCATCGTTAACCAAGTCATCATTCTACCCTCTACACTTTCGATCTATAATTATGAAAGTCATAGCAATGCCAACAATGATATGCATCTGCTTCTCCATAAAAACCTTTCTCTCCCTCATCTTTTTCTTGATTATTATGGAAAGATTCTGAACGTTGACCTCTCGACAAATATTTATACATCGCACGCGATTGAACCACAACAGCAGTTATTTTTTTTGTTCAGGAGAAACAACAGTATTTAGCGCCTTTTAATTAAATAAATTACGTGGTTTAATGCTTATACGCGCATTTACACATTTAACCCTAATGAATAATTTTAAAATGTTATAAGGATGTCTTTTAATAAACATTCGAGGGTGGAAAAGGTCAAATTATTGAAATTATTTCATGTTGTACCTTGTTAAATTATGAAATGATTTTGGTTCAGTATTTTAATAAACATGAAAGAAAATAATAACTTATTTAGTAGAAAATATAAAGATTGTTAAATTTTCCATCTTGATGTTTAAATCATATTCATAAAATTATATCTAATAACAAAACTCAATACAATTAGCAGAGCAACTTCAAAATGGCGGGTACTACTACAAATCAATGATCAAAACAATATGTAATTTGCTGTGCGACTTCATTTTTTAACTGATGCGCATGACAGAGTACAATCACTGTTGCTTCTTTTGTTATTATTCGTTACAATTCGTTAAGCTTATTCAAATGAAGGCAACGACATGAGAGAATGAAATGAACGAAATTCGTATTCAAAAATTGTTCGATTTTATCATTTTATTTAATTTGAAATGATCTTACTTAGTTTGTTCATTTCATTCATGTATGAATATATCTGTAGATGAATACTTGAATTTTTGTAAACACAAGAGAAGAAAAGGTTAAAATGTTTAGAGTTATCTCTATTGCAATAATTGTGCAACATTAAGTTAACAACATAAAAATAACTTAACTGTAATATAGAAGTTGGATATGATTGCAAGTGCAAAGCAGCTCAAAATAATTGTCATCACCCCATAAATGGGATTTTAATGACATCGCAGTAAACAGTTATATAAAATATTTAAAATTGAAAACAATAGAATTAAATAAGATTCTCAAATATCATTACAAATTGCCTATTCAACTTTATGTTTTCTTTCCAGCAAAGTAAATAATATTAAGTAAAAAATCAACGAAGTTAATCACTTCAGAAAGTTGAAACTATTTTAACAGTAATTGCACTCGCAGCATAAATTTAAAAAGGAAATTGATTTATAAGCTTTATCCCTCTTTTTCTTTTGTTTTTCTTTTGCGAGATTGCAACCATAAATACAATCTATGTATGGTTATGAATATTTTACATTTCTCAACAATTTTTCCATTAAAAACGAAGCGACGAAGACAAAATAAGATTAATCATCAACTCAATTGCAACTTCATAATGAAAATCCAATCTATCGACTTTTGCTAGATCGCAAAACACCCACAATATTAGTCATTGCAAAAGCAGCAAATTACATTTCATTTCTGCTCATAAAATTGTTTCAATCGTAAGAATCAATCTTTCAATTAACGATGCAACACGAAAGAGATTATTTATAAAGGCTTCGTCATTAATATTATTGCCGCGAATGCCACTTGCTTTAAAAAAATATTTAAATAAAGTAGATAGGTGTTGTGCAGTTGCCTTTTTTTCGTTATTTTCTTATAAATTATTGAAACAGAGTTTTAATTATTAGCAACTTCAGCACATATATCAAATACATTTTAGTTACTCAACACTATCGCGAACATAATTCTGTCACTATTACAGCACTTTAAAGTTAAGACAGTTCTCCAAAGCAAAGTCAATATCGCTTTCTTCATTTGTGCTTTATTATTTGTTTCTTATTTTTATATTTTCTTCCATCCGCTCTTTCTTTTTTTTCATAAGAAGTAAAATAATAAGAATCTCCTCAACATGATTTCAAGTTGGGAAGAAAACATTCGTAGGCGGTTTATTTAGTTTTTGTTGGTATCTTCGTATCAATATTGAATTCTTATTTATTAAAAAATTATAAAGAAACACGAAAACGTATAAAAGAAGATTATAAAAGTCACTAGACACGCGGCGATATTGCCACGTTATGCCTTATGAGAAATTAAATGACTTTGCGCGTGGGTTTAATCTTCTTCATTAATTAACGTCTTCTGATAATGTCTCTGAAAAAGCCTTTAATTCTTTTCCATTCTTTGTAATGATTTTCATTTTTATAGTAAATGAAAAGTGTGATTGAATCGCTGTTCATAATGATCAAATCTACTTTTTTAATTAATCTCTAAATTTAGATTATCAACAGTTGAAATAAATATTGCAACGATTTATCATTCCCTGGCATATTTATTTCAAATTCTTTAAAAATCAAACTCAAGTTAAAATTTCAAATCATAAAGAGTTAAATATTAATGAATTAGATGAAATTAAACCTTAACAATTCTCATCGAAAATTTACTATTTCAGCGACACTCCGCTACATGAATAATAAATTACATTTCAGTTCACAGGTCGAGTATTTCAAGAGCACAGATACTTGAAGTTTCCTCAAAAATTACTACTTGTGAAGTTTTTGATCCGAATTCTCAAGTGATGAGGTTGAAAGGTTTTCAAGTGGTGTCTTAAAGAAGGCTTGATGTTGATAGTCATCATCATTAATCCTTGACTTTAATGGCAACATTGGAACGAATCAGTTCATCATCAGTTGAAATTTCAATTTTGAGAGATTAGTGAAATGATATTCATTAACATAACAGTTCAAGTCTTTCATTGAAACATTCAAAATACCGTCGAAATCGAAACTGCATTCTAAGTTCAATCGATGACTGTGCAACAAAGTGAAATATCACGTGGATCTTTCTGTAACTGCTGCGAATTGAGCCTCACGACTTATGCCACATTATTTCATCATCGATTTATTCGATTATTCACATCGATTTCAATTTAACATTCAATGCAAGATGTTGTTGAGTGGAAAATAGAAAATGCTGGTAAGACAAATGTGAATCTAAAAGCGATCTTTGCAAATTCATTTCCTAATAAAAGTTGTGAATATTTGGGAAGGAAGGAATGTTGCTTCTTGAATTGTTTCATCCACCAAAACTTGATACACGTGTGAAATTTGCCTAATGAATGATTATTTGTTAGGTTCTGCATGAATGTTGCAATATTCAAGTTAATAACTGTTAACAAGTAATATTTATAAAGCTTTACATTATTTACTAAAGCAATAAGCGTGCAATGTAATCGACTGGCGACTCGCGACTTGTGAGTGTAAATCAAGTGAAGGTGAAAAGAAGAAAAGAGAAGTCCATTAGTCGAAGCGTTGCTAAATGTCTGTTATTAAAATGAAAACCACAAAGCAGCGTGAAAATTCTTCCTCGAACAAGGGCTTTTCCGTTTTCATGTTCCACATCCATTAATTGATTTTTTTCCACTCTCCAACCATTTTTCGTTTTAGTTGGAATTTTATTATGAAAACTTTTGTAGCTTATGGAAATGAGAACGTGCAACCACGCATGTTCAGAAACAAAACTTTTTTCAGCTCACTTAAGTTTCTAAATTACATACACTCAGTGAATCCCTTTTAAGACAAATTTTGCATCAACGATGGCTTCATAAAAAATTTCTGTGGTTTCTGACTAAACAGAAAATGGCTACAAATAATTTCATGAACTTGCTAGCATAAATTTTTAATTTGTATATTTATGTGTTTTATTATTTATTTTATGTATTTTTTTATTTAAGAAAATTATATTTTGATTTTACTAGCCTAGATGTTGTTTCAATGATTCGTCGTGGGTTTTCATACATAGATTAATGAATTTGATCATATCAATTTATTTTGTATTTAATATCTTTTTTTATACGTTTATAAAATAAAACTGAATTAGCAACTACGATATTGTGGGTAAATAAATATGAGAAAAAAATTATTTGAAAATGGTGGAAAATGTGATGAAAAACTTTCGTCAAATGACTCATGCGCACAAAAGAGTTTATTGAATTACGTTTCAATTTGTCTACTTAGTCAGTGAAATCGTTTGATGAAGTTTATAACTATTATCTACTTCAAATATATTTATTGCATAACTGACTGAAAAATGTTTCGCGCATGGAAGTTAACCATTTGAAACAGCAAATAACAAGATCAATAAAATATAAAAATAAGTATTTTTTCTTTTGCATCCAATAAACATTCTTAAAGGCAGCATAAAAATTTATTTATTACTCCAAACACGTTGGTGGACAAGCGGAGAAAAGTGAAAATCTTTTAGTGCTGAAAGCTTTTAAAAAACTGATCCAGGAATTTATTAGATTCAGAAGTTTTCACTTCCATCGGACATTGAAGTCTCCAATAGCTTTTATGAACACTATGTAATATGTATCCATTCACATGTCGGCATTTATCACATTAAATACAAACGAATGGTGACGGAAAGCGTAGAAAAAGAAATGAGACTCTGTTCGAATTTTTATGAGACTATCAAATTTCATTACGAAGCAAAATGAAAGGCAAGAAAATGTTGTAGCTAACAACGTTTTTGTTACAAAAAACAAAGTAAATAACGCACATATTTCATGGTTCAAATTATGGACATTTTTCTTTGTTATGTAACGAGGTCATAAAGCTTTTTTCCTTAGCTTTGTTTTGTTTCAGGACAATAAATAAAGTATTTTTATTTATCTACCAAAAAGCAATAATCTTATTTCAATAAATATTTTTACAAAAATTTATGAACACCTAAAAGATTTCAAGTCATTTGTTCGCTTAAACGCAAAATTATTTTTATCATTATGTCGTATAATGAAAAGTGTAGGATAATTGTGTTGTCGATTATTAAAATTCTTTTCACGTTAGAACATTAAATGTATTAAGGCTTAAAGGTTTTTTCTTCATCTTTTTACTTAAACTATTTATATGATCGTCATAAAATTGCATTATAAAATTTCTTGAAACGATGTCTGCAAAATGAAATTTAAGTCGCGAGTAGCACTCAGTCGTTGTTATCAATAAAGACGCGGGAGATGTTAATAAATTTTAATTTCATATGTTCACATCAAGTTAGGAATGTTGTGTAAATATTGAGAGAAATATCAGTAAAGAAATACTCATCGCAAGCAATTTTCGTATGTACAGAATCTTATATTTTTCTTTTCAATAATGTATAATCGAAATCCAATATTGATGCTTGTGGAATTTAAATTTATTGATTTTACGACATTCAAAAATTATTTAATCAAAAATTTATTACACATGTCTTGTGTACTGTTAACTTGAATTATCTTCGAACTTGTAGGACATCAATATAAAGAAAACTTTAATAACTGAATAGAAGCTTTTAAATGAACATTTTTAATCAAGGTGTAGAAAAAAGGGTCATGGAAAATTACTAATTTATTGATCATAGGCATATTAAGTGAATGAGAAATATCAAATTACAGGAAAGGCATGGAAATCCATAAAAGCGTCATTGCTTCTAAAACTATTTTCTGATAATTTACTTAGAACAAGCAATAAATCCGTCGGAACTTTTCATGTCTTTTGTTTCTTTATGAGCTTCGTAAATTTTCTTATCGTGATTTCGACACTTCAAAAGCCGTATCGGAAATGTTATATTTATATCCATAAGAAAACAAAAAATAAATCTTGCGTCAAGCTTTTTCCTATGGCAAACAGAACTAAAATAACTTTAACTTAGTCATTCAACACAACACATGCTACAGACAATCGTTCTCCACTCTAATTGCTCGCTAAACAAATTGCAATAAATATTTATGTCATTTCGGAGATAAAGCGAAGCTATTATTCACAGAACAATATTGACTTTAGAGCATTTTTTATCATGAAACGTCGCTCGATTCATTTAAAATTTTTTCAACGGAAATGACACAAATTGACATGTGGAAAACAAATATCCGAGAACTTAAAGCTTATATTAATAAGCCTTTTTATCTGAAGTAAAAAACACTTATGAAAGCTGAAAAATTCTTATGATATTTAATATAAGAACAAACATATAACAGTTATCTGATAAATTGCTTTAAAACATAATTTTTTTGAAGCAAATAACTTGCAAGACATGATTTTGATAACATTTCGCAATACTTTTACGTGCAATTTCATATCAATCGTCTTATCACTCCACGACGTCAAATATAACTATCAAACTGTAAAATTTATGTTTACTATCATCAAGTGTTGATAACGCAAGTGTAACTCATTGATTTTTGATTTTTGAACGAATAATTTTGCGTTTTTCGAAAATATCTTGATAAAGATTTAAAAAAATTCAATGACAGCAAAATTGTAAAGCTCACCTGCATTACATAAAAATTTGACGACGGAACTATTTGATCTCCTACCGCATCCATAAACCTTTTTATTATTGTCCCATAGACTTATTGAATTTATGCTGCGTGCTGGCTATGTTTGATTTATTCAAAGTTCAGCATTGAAGAATATAAATTTTATTTATCTGCTATTTAAAAGTAAAACCAACTAGAAATATTTCAAATTCTTGTTACACTTTGAGAATATTTTTCTTCTCATGAAACACTTGATGACAGGAATAATTTATTAATTATGTTGTGCGCTTAATTCAATTAAATATGCACTGATTTAATTATTATTTATTGATGTCACTTCGTCTTATTAAGGTTTATTATAGAACTTTGCAATTCCTGATTTTTTATTCATCCAATTTCTATGCAATGTTAACTTATGAAAAGCTGAGATGTTGGAAGAACAGGAAACATTAATCTCAGCAACACATTAAAATCTTAAATACTTTATGTTTAAAATTGGAGAGCGATTTTTCTTTCTATGTATAAAATAAGGCTGCACAACTTTTTTCCTCGTGTTATCAAACACGCTTTCTTATCATTTCTGATAAATTTTCACTTATTATCTTGGATATAAAGATAAAATCCGCTTCATATATTAATTTGAAAATATTATTAAAAAAACTTCTTTAAGTTCATGAACAAAATTTGAGCTTCTTTATTAATGGATTTGTAGCTTATGCGACTTTAAGACCTCACGCTGAAAAAACGGTTTGATCAGATACAGCGACAAAATATAACTGATCGGATAAACAGACATCGAGGGAGAAACCGTTTTTTATTCAATGAGTTGGAAAGAAAACTAAAAAAGTAAGCAAAACAACCGAAGGTAAAGCGCATAGAAATATTGGAGAGGCAACACAAAGTCAACTAAATGGTTAAAGCAGTGAGAGGCTTTTAGTTGTTTCTTCTCTGCTCAACAAAACTCGTCGAAAAAGGAAAGAGTCTCTCAACTCACCGATGGTTTTGTATCTCTTTTTAAAAAACGTATAAAAGATAACAACACACAAAACCACCTGAGTGAGAGAAAATCTTTCCTTGTATGAAACACTTTCTGATAACAATCAAGCTAAAGCTAAAGTAAATAAAAAAAGAGTAAATTGAAAAAATGAATAAGCGTGTAAACATTTTAGTTTCCTTTAATTCCAAGCTTTACTTTAGATGATAACAATAACCGGTGACATCATAGAGAGCATTATAGAGAGTTATCTAAATGCTTTTACAGTTTGTAAGTCTTTAAAAGATTATTCTGTAATGCAAGTAAATGTACATGACATAAAAAGATTGTTTGGGAAACATGAGCCTGCTGGTTGTTACATGATAAATCCCCAGGAAAATTTGAATTCATTAGACAAAAAGCATGTTTTTATGTCATAAATTTTATTAGTTACTTTTTATCTCTTTTGTTAAGAAAACTGTAAATTTAAATCGAAAAAAGAATTTAATAAAAAATGTATACATTTGTCAAATTAGGTATTCATCAAGTGAGTGGTGAGTTTGATCAAAGTAATTTGCATTCTTTCAAAGACAATAAGTCAATAATATTAATTTGAATCACAAACACATAATGCAGCTACGTGTAGAAATGTTTTTGTTTATTTTTCAATCTCTCCTAAGATTAATATTGAATATTAATAACCGATTACTAAACTCGAACTCATATAGCAATTGTTATTTATTATATTTTAGTTAAAAAAGAGTTTAAGAGATACATTAACTTATCGAAAGTTAACATTAATTGCCTCATACTTCTTAATTGTGACATTTTCAATGTTTAACATGTTCATTGAAGTTGCTTAACAGCATGTTTGACATTTATGCTGTTCACTATTATATTTGTTTTTCATTATGCTTCTCGTTTGTTCAATTGTTGAAGCTGCTTCTTGCATATGATTTGTTGGAGTAAAATAAATTTGCGGATCGTTTACAATGTTTGGAATATTTCTTCTTCTTTCTTAAGCAGTCAAAAGATATCTGCTGGCTATTTGCAAGTTGTATTTTATGAGATATTACTGCAAAAGTACATGAACACAGTCAATTCTTTTTCTTTTAATGTAACTTGCGTTTCCAATAATCAATCACTTCAATGAACGAACGGTCACGCTCATTGTGTCTAACCAGCTACTCGCATATTAGTTGAAATTAATTTCCTATTTAATTTTTAAATTAGCTCTGTAATTTTTCACACAGAGAGAAAAAGTTTCTTGCTTCTTCTCCTTCTTTTACAAAACAAAACCGGCTTCTTTATTTGCCTTTTTCGGTATTCATCGATCGTTGACTACTCATATTTATTTTTTCATTCACATTTAGCTTTTGTCTCTTTTTGTTATTTTCATTTTTTTCCTCCTGAAATCCGTATTTGAAAGTGTTTGGATTTGTCGACTACAGATATTCACGTTTGTGTCATGATATTCGATGAATTGTTCTTTTTTTATTTTTTGATGGCATTTATGCCTCGTGTGATATACTGAACATGGATTTATGGCATTCATGTTTACAATTAATTAAGCGACTTACTTTTGACTGCTTTGAGGAAAATTTATTGTAATATTTTCATCGACTATTTTGTTAGTAACCTTGAGTCAGCCACAGCTGCATTCCACGATCTTTCATGACTCATGCAAATCTCATACGAGACTTAAGCTTTGATGTATCAAAACACAATATTGAAAAAATGCGAAATAAGTACTAGGTAAGTTAAATCAACAGTAGTTTCTTTAGTCACAACTTTGAAAGCATTCTATTTTGACACTTTCTATGCAATTTTGTTCTCATTTATCATAAATACAAAGTATTATTCAACTGGTTGACGTTCATGCAGTCAGAGCGTCATAAAGAAATGTTTCGTTCGTTTCGAACACAAAGTAAAAAACAATGTAAAGCTGCCATCGAAACTATGGGAATTTTTACTGTAGTACTAAAGTCATTAATAATATTTAACATCACACTGAAAAAAAATGCGAGGTTTAAACAAGTTTCTGTGGTCCTGAAATATTTTCGAATCTCAAATTTCAACTGTGAGTATTGTCGATTTATTTTTAGCTTGATCTAAGCTCATGAAAAAATAATTTGTTTTATTTCGATTTCAGTGATTTACGAATTCGACAGTTCATTTCAAATGACATTCTCTTGAATATTTGTTATTCAAACATCATTTGATAAATGTTTTTTCATAATTTTGCACTAAATCTTACTGTTTACTAATAATCATCACCGTTTACTAATTTTTTTGTGTTGAGAAACATATATCAAAGACTATCAACAGTTATAAACTAAATAGACTAAACAACTGCTAACAATAAGTTTCATGAAAATTCAAAGACAAAGCAAAATTTGCAAATAAATTGAACTGCATGCTCGTCTAACAAATAAAATAAAAATATTTGTTTTATTATTCATGTTAGGTTCTTGATTTATTAGTCGAAATTATTGCTACCATGTTTGACATTCATTTTATTCTGAAGACCCAAGTAATGGTCAAATGATCACTCAGTTGAATCATCAAATATTATTTGACTTTAATTATAAAATTTATAATCAATTTTATTCCAAAATAAATTAAAAAGATTTCGAATGACAATGAAAGCAATTTATGATTGCATCTTTCACGGTAATTATTTGGTTTCGTAAGCTCATTTCCTAAATGTATATCAAACGGGAGACATCTCAAGCAGAAACAATTTCTCGAGTCATTAAGAATCAACAAATTAGCATGTTAAGTTTTTACATCGAATCAATGAGCATGAAAACTGTCGTTACTATAGCTAGCAATGAATTAAAAAACCATTTTTATATTTGACTTAAAGCATTTCCGCTGTTGAATTGTTGAATATATTTCTCCCTAATCAACAACAAGGAGTTGAGCAAAAAGAAGGTGATATAAACTTGTTGCGCAAGTCACGAAGATGTAGTGAAAAGTGCTGCTACAATTTTTTGTGTCGTCTTTGTCTCATTCGTTATCTGCAATCGGTTAGCTATAATTCTTGTAAAGTTAAATATAAACGGACACTTCACTCACAGATAGAAATCTGAAAGTTTTATTCTTGTCTGCATTTTTTTTCAGCATGTCTGCTGCCAGCGCAAAAGCTAATTGTTGTCAATTGTTTTTATTATTCATAGTGTAAATTTAAGAATTGTACAATTTGAAGATCATGAACGCCTTAGCAGTAATAGCGATAATGATGGAAGCTAAGATAACTCTCTTTTTTATTGCGAGGGAGGACAATGTGCTATACAATTAAATCTGTAGATATCTTTAATCTCTTTAATTAAAGACTTTTATATTGAGCGGCCAAACCCACGATAAGAATTGCATAAATATCATGTAAGAAACTTTGTCACTTTTAGTAATTGAGAAAAACGATCAGACAAAGTGTCACCACCAAGAATGCTAACCAGCTTTGATCATTACCAATGAGTTTGTCAATGACATCATGAAATGCTATTTTTTTTATCTTCTAACTCTCGACCATAGCGAAACATTTTCTGATTAAATTTTTTTTTCGCGTGCCATGTAGCAATAAATATTCTGCTTATGCAAATTTTTGGGAAGCCTTTCGTGCCAATGGAGTTCAGCTAATTTTTATTCGTCGTCCATAAGTCAAGTGTCATTCAGTTAAGTGCGACTTATCGGTGTGATGCAAAGCTTGAAAATATATAAAAAAGGTATTAATAAAATCAAACAATATCTCGTTCTTATATTCAAAAACCAATTTGTCATCTTTCGAATTTTTTAAGGAATCAAAATGTAAATCTTAAACCCATAGAAATTTTTCAGCGTAATGACATGTTGTGATTATTTGAATCAAAAATAATAACGAACAACACAAAACTCATTCGAAAAAAAAGCGATTTAATTCTTGAGATAATTTTCTCAGAATTTTTTTCTCTTCCATCATGAGAATAATTCATGAACATGAATGACTTGTCATATTTTATTACGTCTTTTATTGATTCCAGCTTCTGGGCTTAAAAACATATCGAAATCAGTTGTCTCAAAAGTGGATTGAATGAGATTTGTTTCTGATGATAATAAGTCTTTTGTGTGCCATGAAATATTATATTCTTGCAATGAAAAGGAACCACAATAATATAACGAAAGATTTCATCTTAATACGCTTTTCAGAAATAAAACTTTGTAAAGCATTAATCCAGTGATACATCAAAACACGTGGCTTCAATTCAAAATGCCTTTTAAATTCATTTCTTGAGGTGAATAAAATGGAATTTTTAAGATTTCATTTCATTTTAAGGAAGCTTAAAAATTATAGAAAGTATTAATATAATTAGTTGTATTTGGAATCCTTTAAAAATAAACTTAAAACAGATTAAAATGCAAAGCCATAAACAGACTTTTCAATAAAAATAGAGGAAATTGATATAAATTTTTATATTCATAGCTCATTGTAGCAACTGAAGATAATTTAAATTTCAAAATAACTTGCTTGTGGATAATTATCCAAATACTTTACGATCTATAAATGCTCAGATTTACAACAGAAATGTGTGTGATACAATGTCGCAAAACGAGCTGCTAAACTATGAGATTTTTATGTGCTTTAATGTGTTTTGTATAAGAATGCAGAAATGAAGAGAAGTAAATTGCATCAAAGTGACAATATCTTAATCTTACTTAAACTTTAACTTGTAATAAGTTGAATTGCTCTTTCCTTTTATTCTTCTTCACAATTCACATTTAATAAGCAAAGCATTCATGTTAAGTTCTTCAATTTGAAAAGGTAACGCAATTAATCTTTTTCCTTCTTCTCAATAATATTATTTTTGCAACCGGATGAAATCAACATCAGAAATTCCTCAAACTGACACAGTTGAGTGATAATTAAAGCTACTAAAATTAATCGTTCACTTCACTAGATGTCTGCCATTAGTTAACAAGCGAATGTCTCGTTTCGAACATTTTCCAACTTTAATTTGAACTTTTCTCACAGCAATCGTCTAATCATAAAAGTAAATATTTAAGAACTAAATGAAAGCACAAGAAAGGCAAGAGTAAAGACAAAGACAAAGAGAGTGAATTAAGCGCACATTTCAAAAGGAAATAACGCGTATGAGGCTTTTTGTGATGCGATGAAATAGGCAGCAATAATCGTAAAAACGTGCATAGCATTTAAACAGACTGCTGTTGTTGAACTGTAAACGACTCAATATTTCACATGATAATATTCAATATTCACACATGCAGCACTTCCAACAGTCACTTGCTTCGTTCAAATATTGTAAAGATGAACTCTTTATGAATGAACTCAAATGAATGAAGTTGACGAGAGACTTTGATGAAATCAAAACACTGTTGGAAGCATCGGAATGACCTTACTTTTGTTTGAATTCTCTTCTTCTTTTTCATATTTGTGAGACCCAAAAGCGATCATTAATTTTCTGTCTTAAGCCTTTATGTGTCACGAAATCAAATGAAATTGATTTCTCTACTGAATCATATCAAAATATCAAAGCACAAACAATGAAAACATTTAAGTTTTGAGACTCGCTCGATTAGTCACAGTCAACATTAATTAAACTTAATTTAATCTCACAAGACTGTCCACGATAAATGCAACAAATTTGCAACTTGCTATTAGCAACACACAAAATATCAATCCAAAATTAGCCACGGGCTAAGCGATGTAGCGGCAATACATGATTAATTATTTCGAACATAATTTCGCTTTGTGAATTAACAGATTATTTCATTATGACTGTCTTAATAAAGACACGCGTATTCAAAAGTGCTTTTTCTCCTTTTTATGTTTCATGGCTTGTTACACTTTCGGCTTGTGTTTCTTTTGTCGAATTAACCAATTGCGCTCTTTAAGATTATTACCTTCTCTTTCATGTCTTGTCCTCCGTTGATCGACAACAAACGGTCGATGACAAACAAGCTTACGATAATTTTAAATCAATTTACAGTCAATCAATATTTTCGGTTTTATTCTGTTTGCTTAATTAGATATTTAAGAAGTAAATAATAAAGTAAATAAATTTTAAAATGATGTAACTAAGTTTATCGAATATTTGTGATTTTATTAGCTGTTTCATTAAATTATATTTCAGTAGCTTTTCCCTAACGTCCATCAAAACAAAGAATTGAACATTTCAGGGTTGAAATTTTTTCTCGAATTAAACTTTTGAATGGCTTTAAAGATACAAAATTAAGAATAATTGGATTTGCTTTCAATCCTAATCTAATAAAGATCAAATATGAAACTTTGAAACATTATCCTACAGGTCACGACAAACCTACTACGCGTCAAAAGACAGACAATTAATTAGTTAAGAATGAAACAAAGACTTTTGCCAAATAATTAATAACATATTCAATGTGAAATGAAAACTTTGACTGTAACATTATTGAATATGTTTTGAAATCAAATATTGTAAAGAATTTAACTCATTTCAAATTCTAACATTTAAGGAAGTAACAAGTTTGATTTTAATTAAATTTAAAATAACACGCTGTGACTAATTAATTAATTTAAATTATTTTCTTTTTATGAGTGTCTGTGACAAGAATTTAGAATCAATTTTAATTTTTAGTAAAACAGCATTCTCTATGAAGATGATGCTAATTCCATCAGCAGTAATTTGATATAAAATTTATTCCGATTCACCAAAAGTCTCGTTAAAACTACTAAGGAAAAATTAAAAAAAATTTGACATTTTTATCACTTCTACAGGCATGCCATTATAATATCTTAAAAATTTTAAAAGCCAAAGAATCAAAAAGGTGAACAAAAGATCCCGAAATTTATTAGCTTTGATTTGAGTTTTTTTCTTTCTTATAGTTAGCCTGTCGAAACAGGTTGGCTTTAATATCAAAGCGGATGACAAAAGTCATTCAAAAAAGAAAGAAAAAAAACAATTTCTTATGAATGAAACATTTCGTGCTGTTTTCCTTTGTGATCTCAATTTAAGTTTGTATTTTTAATATTCTTAAACTTTGGTACTAAATAAATAAACTTCGTATTTCTCATCATCTTAAAAAGAAATTATTTATGTATTTATTCGAATTAAAATAACGTGTTAAAAATAAGCTCATAAAGCTCGTAAAGGAAGTTGAAAATCACTCGAGTATATCTAAATTGTATAATTGTGTATAAATGAATGTAGATGAGCAAATTTTCAATAGTTTGTCGATAGAGGCGACTCGATTAAGTGAATTTAAATCACATTTTCCGCTTTTCTTTTCATAAAAATTTCTGCATACATTTAAAGTTTAAAAATTCAATTTTCCCTTTTCAAAAAGTAAGAAAACAAATTTGATCATGTCGACAATGATTTCTGATTGGATGATGCATAATAGAATTAAAGAAACATTTTACTTAAAATGTTCCGTGTTGATCGCATTTGAAATATAAATATTTATCTTTCTTCGGAAGAGTTACAAAAATTTTCGATACAATTTGAAAGTCTAATAAGAAACAAACTTCATTTGCATATCTTGAAATTATGGTGTTTGGTTTGGTGTGAGTTTATGTCTTTTGAAATTATGAATGAAATTCGAAGAGTCATTCGCGTTGGTTGATCAACTTGAGATTTAAATCGATGAATTTTCATCAGTAAGACAAGACTATGCAATGTTTATTAATGTAATAAAGACCTCCTTGACATTTTTCCCTTGAGCTTTGGTCAATTTCAGAGCACAAAACCAATTGGTATAAAGATGAATTCAATCAAGTGTATAATAGATTATGATTTAGAAAATTGAGCTGAGTTAATGAAATTTGTTTTACCTCCATGTAAATAATAGCTTTAAAGTTTAAGCCATCAACTGGAAAGCATTTGTTTTACCAGAAAATTGAGTTATGATTTAAAGATATATAAGGTTAGAAGAAAATGTTATGCAAATGATTGCAGTACAGAAAGCTGGCCGCATACAAGATAAATATTTTTATGCTTGCTTTTATAGAGTTTAAAATACGTGCATTAAACTTGAATTTTGATCAATTGATAAAAGACTTTCAAACCGTTTAGTCAGACTTGAATATTATCACCATTTTCATCTCCGATAAAATCAATTTTATCCATGATTACATATAATTTTCCGCAAACAACTCAGTGCCCATCAATCATTATGCAAATTAAATTGAGATTGATGTGATGGAACTCACATGACCAATGCTAATGTATGCATATAATGTAGGATATTGATCTATCAGTTAAACTGTTTATTTATAAATAAAAAGAATTAGTGACATTAATTTATACAATTAAGTCATGTTACACGTGGCATTTCATTGTAGTGAGACAACAATTTAAATTTATTATTTTTTTGCTGCTTCATTACAATCTTCTTAATCCTTTATGTTTATTGTTTCTTAATTCAGCAGACAATACAACCGTGCAATTGTCAGATATTTTTTAATTTAAAAATGCACAAATTCATATGAATGTGACAAGTGGAACTGCAAATAAATGAAGAAATTATTAAATTCTTATCACATCAATTTTTATCTCATTCAAATAAATCTAAATTCGCAATACCAAAATAATTTCTAACATATCTACATGGTTCACGCTTATCAATTTAATAATATAGATTTTAAAGCTTAAAATTACTAAATTATCGTGTGTATGTGAATTGAAAAGCTGAGAATAATAAAACAACTTAATCGCAACATATATGAAAGGAAGAAGAAAAAGAAAAGATTTCGCGTTGAGGTCTTAACATGCAATTATGGAAGAAAGAAACATCGCGATGTTATAAAACAATTCTCTTATCTTTGTGCATTATTTTATGCTCTCTTTGTGGGCGATTTGATTTTTTATTGTCTCATACATGTCTTGCCACAATAATGCCTTTGATTTTCAAACAAAGAGGAAATCAATTGCCTTTTGATAGCTCGATGTGCTTAATAAATAAATCTTTATGTGTTTATTCTTCTCATAACTTTTCACATCACATCATTCTAAACGATGTTCTGGCCTGGTGTATGTTCTTCGGCACCAATGTGATGTTTCCATACGAAAGCAACACACGACTAATGTCAAGGGACTACTTTGGCGTGAGACAGGATACAATAAATGATATTGTCTGCGTTCGTTTATTTGCTTGCTTGCTTTATAGAGCGAAGATTGCACTGAAAATTGTAAACGAAAGAACACAATAAGACAACAATGAATAATGACGATAATTACTGGTAATGCCATCGATGTCGCGCATCAGACACATACATATCAACATAATTTTTCTTAATAACAGCTGAAGAGTGTTCCAGGTAATATCTTTATTTACTCAATTCAACTAACCATAGCTTTTATGATAATCCGTTGGAATGAAACGCTGGCTGACTTTATAATGTGTAAATTATTGTTATGAGTCATCGACTTATGTTTTAATTTACATTTTTTCACATGTTATTAGATCAACAGGAATATCGAAATTTATGATTTATTTTTTATGATTGAAAACTCGACGATTTTTATTAAAAATCGTTGTTAACTTAGCGTTATATAAAAAAAATTGAAAGCGTCACTAAATTTTATTACATTTTCGATTTATAATTTATATTGAAAACTTTTTCTACACTTCAAGCTTGTACCTTACAATAAAACTTTTAAGAAATTATTCCGATTTTATAAAGAAAGACATTTAATGGAGATGAGAAAGGAAAAGTTTGAGAATTTTACATTTTAAAAGAAAATTTCTTTTTGTTTCAAGGATTTTCAAATGCCAGGTTTGAGGCGAGGATGATTCAAAAACATGTTTTTCTTTGAATGTATTTCATAATGGATGAAAGGAGTTCAAAATTGCCCATAGAAAAGTTTCAAATGTAAATATAGCAATAAACAATTGAAAGTTCAAAAAGTCACTAATACAACATGTACATGACGCCTTCATTTTTGTTTCTTTCACTTTGGATGTTGAAGTGAAAGAATTATTCAATCCCTCGATTCAAACTAACATGGAAATCATGAATGAAAAAAAAAGTTCCATGTTTTGTTCACTAAATTTAAAATGTACGAACAAGACTTTCTGCTTCATGGGAGATCGCTTTTAACAAGAACATTTACAACAATTCTTCTCACACTGTTTTTAATACAATTTCTGTTTAAATTAACTACTCATTCAATTGAACAACAATCAAAGTATTGTTAAACTTGCTTTATTGTTACATGTTTTCTGATCGAAGAATTATGAATTATTTATATTTTTTCTTGAATCTGGTTTCTGATCGTTTTCATCTCATCTTTGTATTTTAAAAAGTCATTTCCGTTTGAGACTTATCGGATTATGAGACTGATTTTTCCTAAGAAATTTATTTAAACTTTAAATGTTTGTGTTTATAAAGTAAATGTTTGAATGAATAATTAACAAAATAAGTATGACGTCATGTAAATATCCAAATAGATTTATTTAGAGAGTTCTTAAAATGGTTTTTCAATATCCTACTACAGCCAGGTTGTAATGTCACATTACATTCTTATCCTTGAGATGGTATAATTTATAAGTTATTTCCATGGGAGCAGTGCCTAGAATTGTAACTGGTTATATTCAGATAAGAATTTTTCAATTAATTTTTAAATTCTTGACATTGTTTTTACAACTCCTTAATCGTATTAAAAGTTTTTATATGACAAGATATTATGTTTGGTTAAAATATGCATAATAAAAAATGAAATCATTATTATGTAAGTGAATTATTTAAGTTTTACAAATTAATCACTAAGTAAATGGAAAAAAATGAAATAAAATATCAAACATATTTATTCATGATTGTTAGATCATCAAATGACAGTAAATGCTGTTAGGTTATGTGCACTTTTCACCATTAAACACAATTATTCGTGGTAATAAGTTACATTTAATATGACATTGTTCATAAAACTTCTGACACGTGGTGATATATTTGCTTCAGAACAATTAAAATTGTCTACTTAAAATGAAGTTTTCTTGTTGTCTCTTTAACTCTATTTCTCTTTTATTCCATTTATACATATTTATACTCGTTAGATATCTAATTCTTTTGAAGTACGATCTTTGACATTCATACACATGTATATACTACCGCGTTCATTTCATCATCGAACATTTTTATTAAGTTAGCAAAGTTTGGCGTTCTTTGTTGTTGTTTTGATTATTCGTTTCATTTTTACGGTCTTATGCTATCTTTTACTTTAGTAATAGTTCAATAGGTCATATTTCTCACGACTCTTTGTGGTGGATACATTTTCGCTTTCAATTATTCTTTAATAAGTTCATAAAAATTACTGTTGTTAGTAACAAAGATAATATAATTCAACAATTTGCTTATGAGACCAGTTGACTACTAGATTTTTCATGATTGTATCATAAGCGAGTAGCTACAACAAGGAATGCACGAAAATAAATAATAGTTGAAATGATACACTTTAAAGATTTAGCAATGTAAATTTTAATTCAAATATACGCAAGTTGACATTATAAAAGATGGAAGCGTCTACCGATAAAACTCAACAGTCATTTAAATTGTGAAGCTTCAGCACGATTCTCAATGAAATTGCTTCGCTTTTTAAATGGTTTGCACAATGGAATAATAAAAATTATTTTATCGAAAGAGTTTAATTGAAAATTGGATAATTTATATTATTATATGGAGCTATAATGTTTTGCTAAAATCCGATGTTAAATCCATCGCAAAAATCTAAAAGGTTTTAATTCAACCGATCAATATACTGCTTGTAAGCTTAACGGACTTAAATCTCATTAAAACAAAATTGACTATCATCTTGTGTTTCAATGAAAATAATTTTTTAAAGAAAATTAATCACTGGTGGAATTAAATTAATGAATTTCTTGTTGGTAGTGTTAGCTTGAATATCAAATGTTACAAGCTTTTTAAAGCAGTTGAATTGTTTGGAATAGCAGAAGTTAATAGTCACTTCTTTCTTTCTTTTTATTTTTCATTCGCTCACTGAAAAATTAGTTACTCAAGTTGTGTCAATAAATGTGTCGAAAATCAGTCTCACGCTCGTTTGGACCACACAATGTGAAAACCTTTTCGAAACATTTTCCATAAACAAGAGTCACATTTAATCATGTTTTGATGTAATAAAGAAAAACATTTTATTTAACTGTATAAATATTATGAAAAACAAGTTGCTTCGTTTGCAAAACTTTATTTAATTATTTAATTAAATAACGTCCAACATGAAACTGGTTGCATTGAAAAAAAAAGTCAAGATAATATAGAAGTAAGAAATTTCATATATTTTCACGATAAATTGCTATAGAAAAATGATTTAAATGAAGAGAAAATATTTTTAACTCATTAAATAAATCGTCAATTGAAATGTGATCTGGTTGAAGAAATATCTAACTAGTTAACAAAATAACTTGAATATAAGTTTCTTGAACTTCATGCTAACGACATTAAATAAAGGGAAAGTTTAGCGACTTGAACTTTTTCTACTTCATTCATTTGTGGAAATCAATAACGAGCAGGGAAAATTTATTAGTAAGCCATTGGCTGTTGATTAAATATGAACACTTTTGGTCAATATTTCATAGTATTTATCATGAAACTGGCATAACCAAGAAAGGAAAACAGAAATGTTATTAATGGAATGAAATGTGTAAAAGTAAAACACCAAATGAATATGCGAGCATTGCGTGTCTGAATTCGATTTTCATTATGTTCCATTACAATGTCCATTTGTTGTTGGAGTCAAATACACAGCGTGAAAACATATATTAAAACAAAATTCTCTTTTATGCATGCTAACAAAAACACCGTCAGAACTAATTTCCATTAAATGGTTTGCAGGATAATAAAAAACCATCAATTAATTGCCGTCAAAATGAATTATCAACTATTTTTCATCACCCGCCTCAGTCGTTAAAAGTTACGATTTTTGTATTTTTTGCTATTTGACCCTCTCAAATATTCCACCTTTCAGAGAAACAAGCGCCTTTTCATTGAGTAATTTGATTCCATCTGCTACGCGAAAAAAGGAATCATCATTGTTAAGTTACCTATCACGATGTTCTTCCCCTAAAAAGAATCAAATTTACTGACAGAAAGAAGTGTCAGTGAACCTTTAAAGACCATTTCAAAAATTCATCACGTGTAAGAGATAAATAAAGTCACGTTTTACTTTAACTTTGACACATTGAATTCAAATTTCATAACTGCATCATGTCGGCTATTTGACTTCTTTTCTATTTTCTTAAATAAATAATAAACAGTGAGTTGAAGTATAATTTTCATCTATAACTACCTACTTAGGAATTTTTTATGAGAGCAATGATATAAATAATTATCCTCAAGCAATCAACAACATTTGACATTTTTATGCGTCTGTCCACACATCTAAATAAGCGTCTTACTCCTCAATGAATTTCACATCGTTACACATGAAGTTTTTCAACTTATTTTGTTTACTCACCTAATTAAATAACGTGGACACAAATACGATGTTGTCTGTTCGTAAAATTGAGACTTGTCTTCCGCACATTAAGTTTCAATTTAATTGACATGTTGTGGATACTGTGCAATAAATATGAAGTTTACATTTAACGATTAATATTAAATCGAATGAAATTTTTAATCATTTATAAATAGCAGAAATTTGCAAGAAGAAAATTTATGCGTTTATCGATCACAAGCAACTTTTCATAGTAGCAGTTTGTTTCTATATTCAGATATTGGCGCAAAACATAAAATATAATTCATGAATTGAATTAATATGTAAAGCAAGTATTACAGCAGTCGATAATTGAGTGCAAATATTGCTGGCTAACCTCAGTAAATTTCAGAAACATAATAAATGTGCTAGCATAGCAAATAAGCTTGTTGCTTGTTTGAAGATCATTCTGAAAGATTTTTCGACGTTAATGAACCAATAAATCAAAAATTGGACTAAACATTAATTTTGAAACAGTTGAAACAATTTTTTGACTCATTAAATATTGATTTGAATGTATCTATGGTGGTAGCGAAGGCAGCTGAGTCACTGAAATAGTTTTTAATGTTATTTTAATAACTCTTGCATTCACCTTTTGATTCGGGTTGATTATTAACAGCATGACAACAGGTCAAGGGCATACTTCCGCCTTCTCCCATCCGCGAGGCAATAAGTCACAATGACAAAACAAAATATCTAATCTCTTAACCTAATAAATAATTGTGTTGCAATCAGAGTAAAATCATTTTGAATGAGAAACTTTTAAAATTTTAACACTGCACAATATGTATTGAACATGAAAAAATATCTTTACTCACATAAATCAAATTGAAATATCCTCCAAACAAAATGCAATTGGAATACTGTTGATCAATTAGTGTTGATCAAATCACTTTCATCATCTGTTATAATAAAAAGAGAATGTCATGATTAATCAAAGGCTTTGTCATTTATATTTTAAATATCTCATAACTTTCATAGTGAAAACATTCATCTAAGTGAATTTCGCAATTTTTATTTTGCATATAAATTGAATTTAAGGTTGTGAGACGCAAATGTCTTCGAGACATACATAAATATAAAAGAAGATGAATAAATTGCAAAGTTTCAAATAATATGTACGGATGGAGTTTGCATAATAACTCCAACGCACGAAAAGTATTCACAATGAATCGAATGCACCCAAGCCCCGTTAGAAAAGACTTTTTGAGATTTTTGCGAAACTCTTTAACAAATTTATAAGCTTGTAATATTTCGTTGACATCATAAGCATTTTTAAATTTTTCTTCTCCTCCCGTAAATGCATTTCTCATGCCTGACAAACAATTAAAACATGGCACAGATTCGTTTACTGTTTGAACAATGAAGGATTCTCTTTCGACGAGATTTTGCAATATTTCTCTTTCCTCATTTTCATCCTAACAAAGACTAAGACTTCATTTGAAAGCAATTAATCATGTTCTCAACAAATTACGAGATTAATGACTTAATTTGTACAACAATTGTCTAGGAGGAAACGCTAAGATGCCATTGTGATTCATTCAAGCAAGAAGTGAGTGAGAGCAGAGAAAAAATGTTGAGTAGGTTAAGAAGTCAATGATGAGCTAGCAAGCGGTTGCAGATGCGGCAGTTTGATATTTGCGTGTTAGATGTCTTGAAATCTTTGTAGGTAGTCTCAAAAAAATCACATTTAATGCCGTAAAGTAAAATATTTCTGTTCTTGAAATGTTGAAGATTATTTTATTTGGAATAAATCCTTGAATATCATCAGTTAAAATTTGTTTCTTTTTTCGAGTCACTTCATGGTTCAATAGATTTCCCACGCAACAAGCAAATTGACTTCCCCTTAGATCAATTTGGAAGCGCAAGCGGTGTTAAACGGTGACCCTCGACCGGAAGCTAAAAGGTACAAGCTAAGAGAGTCGCGTAGCAATAAACGAAATTATATATGTAAAAGCAAGTAATTTGAAATTCACCGCTCGTCATGACTCAAGTATTCTCTCTTAGGTAATTGTCATTATTCCGAATTGGGCATATAAATTGATTACTGTTCAACCAATAAATTATTTGTCTACACAAATGAATAATTTTCATTGTCATAAAAGGGGGAAAACAATTGTTGACTGAAATAACATAATTCATGTTAATATGAATGGCAAATTAGAGTAAAACCAATTGAACATTTGGAAGTCATAAAAAAAGTTTAATATCAAGTTTATATTAATAATTTGGATGCTAACCATTTAAATTGGGATAAAGTCTGTGAATTACTGTAATTAAAACCTTGTAAAAAAGAAAAATTCATTAAAATTCAAAAGAAACATTCTTAAACTTATCTGAAAGGATAATTTTTTATAGTTCACTTGTTCATAGGCAGGTGTAGACTCGTTTTCAACTTATTGTGCCATGAAGCATCCTGTGAATTCTGCTTTTTAATTTCTGGAGTTATTTCAGATATTTACATTTAAAGCTACAAAAGTTATGCAACTTCTGAAGATTATTTTATTTCCAATTTTCCTTGATTTTGAGTCAACTTTCGTTTACCATTCGAATCTTGAAAAGTTTTCAGTGAAAACTGTAAGAAAATAATTGCAAAAATTATATTTTTTATAATAAGAAATTTATGCTAATGAAAATTGTATCAGCTTGTTTAACAATTCCCTATATTACGACATAAATTATAAATAGACGATAAACAATAATTATTGAAAATAAAAATCCATTTATTCGTTTTTGGTGAATTCTTTTCAATTTATATTTCATGATTAATTGAATTGAGACGACATTATTCACGCCAATCAATCTCGCACATTTAACAAAGCATGATTCAATAAATATTCTACAAGATTGTTCACAACATTTGAATGATGACATTCCAATTTGTTATGATCAAAGTGAAAACATAAAAAATATCTCGAAATTCAATTAAAATCGAAACCTCCTTCAAAATGTGATATTTCAATGATTACAATGCGGAAAAAATTTGAAAGTCTTCAATAAGCCTCTTGAAAAAGTCTTGAGCTCATTTGCAAATCTCTTTTACTTATACGATGCGATCTTAATTTATGACAATATGGAGAGAATGCCTCATTTGAATGTACAGAAAAAGCACATTTCATGTCGCTTTTTATATGTTTTATGTTTAGTTTCATAACAAGCGCTTTTCGTTCGTTTCTTAAAAAATTTAACATTTTAAATTTCACTCGAAGTAAAAAAGAATCTCAAAACTTCATTGAACAAATCCAATTGATATTAATAAAAAATTAAATAAAATGAAAAAGGAAATAAGCATGAATGAATCTTCTACATCGAAATCAGGTTTTGTGTAATCAGAAAATACCGAGAGGCAAGCAGAAAATTCAAACATGAATAAGTGCAAAAACAAAATTGGTCTATAACAATTAAGCAGCAGGAAAAGAACTCCCCAGACAAGCGAACAATATTTAAGGTCAAATTAATTAATTAAAATAAAAGAAGGTAAAATTACGATATAATTAAATGAAATGAAGCGATATCGCGAGATTTCTATGTTTCAAGTTTTCTGCACAATTATGAGAGTGACGCAAAGCAGTAAACCGCGAGACTCACTCGTATGGTTCACGTTAATTAATCAAGTTTTACCTTTGACTGAGAAAATGAAATTTATTAAAAGCAGCCTTGAACAGTCCAGCTGCATTCCGTTTTATTTTCTCATGAGTCATGCAAATTGTACATTTAAACTTCGGATATTACCTATTTTTTTAATTCAGCTGACTTGAAGAACAATATGGGGATTAAAAATAAAAGTTCAATTGTAATCATTTTTATTAATCTTATTCTCATGTCATGAAGTGAGGTATTTGTTTTAAAAACATTTTTTATTTTACGTACTACGTAGTAAGAACAGAAGAAATAAACATCAGGAAACGAGTTTAAGCAGAATTTACAACACTCAAATTGATTAGTGGCTTGCGTACAATCTAATTCTCACGCATATTAAAGAAAAGAATTTAAATATTGTCACCATAAGTTGCTGTCTCGGTTTCAATGACAAGACACCGACGAAAAATTTTACAGTTTCTCACTTTGACATAAAATCATTAATTTTATTTATCAAACTTGCTATTTAGTTACAAGCGATTGCTTTTTTTGGATTTAAAATCTTTCTTAAAGACACAAAATAAATTGAATTTCATAGACGTGAGAAGATAGACGAAACTGTTTAAAGTATAAATTCTAGTGATTTTATTTATTTAGGAAACAAAAGAAAACAAAGCAGTAATCAACACTTCCAATAAAGGTTGAGTTCTTTTCAATATCTAACTTGCTTTTGATTTCTTTCTTCAGAGATATGTAAATTGTATTTTGTTTAAAAAAAAAGAATGACGCGAGTTAATTTATGAAATTGATTAATTTTTGCGAGCTGGATGCGCATTAGTTGCAGCTTTTCTAGATGGAGCGGCTGCAGCAGCACCACGTTCGACATCTAAGAAAGCGAAAATAATTATTTAGTAAATTAAATTCTGATTATCTTACGATGTACTCTGGATGTATTAATAACACCTCGTGATGATTGTGGAAGAGAAACTCGAGATGAATTTGTAGGAGTCACACGGGATGCTGTAGTACGATTGATAAGACGAGGTCCTGGGCGTGTGTTTGCCGCTCTATTGGGTACTAATGATGATGCTGATGCTGTTGTTGTAAATGGACGAAGACGGAGATTTCTGGGAATTGTCACTTGAGTTACAATTCGAGAATTTGGATTTTGTGGCGCTCGAAAAACAGGAGCCTCCACACCTGGCATTGCCTCAACATCAGCAGTCTCCGACAGATCGATAATTTCATCTTTAGGGCCTGAGACTTCCTTGGAAACCTCATTTTCGACAAGAGAAATATTCTTTTTTATTTCACCAGTACAGTTAAGAACATTGGCGAATATTTTCTTATAATTAGCTACAGTTTTACGTAACTCTATGAGTTCTTCTTTTTCTTTTAATTCATCTGGTTGAGAACCAACAGTGTCGTTCAAAAATGCACTGTTTGATTGGCTTACACTTTGTAGATGCAAACGAAGAAACTGATCTTGGACAGTGACAGAGAAACGACATATTGGACAGGTTTTAGATTTCTCCAACCAAGTTCTGGAATTTTTATTGGTAAGATCAATCATGTAAATAACTTATAGCATCTAATATTATATTTACAGATAAGGAACTTACTTTAAGCATGAACAATGAAAAATATGGCCACAATTTAAAGCGACTGCATGCTTTCCGGAAGACTCAGACGATAAAAAAGTTTCGGTACAAATGATGCAACCAAACATGTCGAAATTAAAATCACAATATTATTACACGTTTGAAGAATAAAAATTTAACGTACTCTTTTGTTCTTCTCTTTGTGGGATTGTGTGTTTAGTAATCAAAGAGTGTGTTCAGTATATATATATAGGAGAATAAAGCCTCGTGTTACTAAAGAGAATATTTATATTTATCCAGTGTTTTATTAGTGTTTATATTAGTTACAGCACGATCTCACATTTGGTGTCAGCGGTGGGATCGTTAAAGCTTCAAGTTTTGCCTGGATAAATACCAATTAGGTAAGAAAATGCGAAAAGAATTTTCGCTTTGCTGAATGGCGAAAAAAAGGAAATATCGATTAGAGATCGAAATCCTTGCATAAGAAAGGAAATGTCGCTTATAGAGCGAAATCCTGTATTGAAAATCAAGGGAAATGTCGATTAAAGATCGAAATCCCAGAAGCTAAAGGAAATATCGATTATAGATCGAAATCCTGTATAGCAAATTGAGGGAAATGTCACTTTTAGAGCGAAATCCCGTAAATTAAAAGGAAATGTCGATTAAAGATCGAAATCCTTACGAAAAAAAAAAAAAAGGGAAATGTCACTTTTAGAGCGAAATCCCGTGAATTAAAGGAAATGTCGATTAAAGATCGAAATCCTATGAATAGAAGGAAATATCGATTGAAGATCGAAATCCTTACGAAATAAAGAAAAAGAGAAATGTCACTCGTAGAGCGAAATCCTTGCCTATAGTAAAAAGCCCTTTATGATTACGCTAAGTAAAAGAGCGATATAAAACCGAAATAACAAATTAAGTAAAGTTAATCATTGTTGAGAGCGGTTTAAAATATGAAATGTGTTTGAGAAATTGTGATCAAAAGTTCATTTTCTATATCTCAGTAAAATTAATTCAATTAATAAACCGTAAAAATGAATTACAGAATTATTTGTAATGAAATAAATAATGAATGAAGAAATGATGATTACAAAGTATCGAAAGATTAATAAGAGCGATTATGAAATTTAAGTTTAACTATTCAATTAAGAATATTCTTGCTCTTAAATAAGAACTTACAGCGGAAATCAATCAAATGAAATTAAAAGAGATTAACAGGGCGAAAGAAGAGGTTAAAATAGAACGAAATATTTTAGCAGAAAAGCAAATGATGGAACAAAATGCAATTCAAGTCAATTATCAATTACCTCTCGAAATTGTCAAAAACGAAACTTTAAAACAAATCGTTGATCAACCTCAAGCATCGTTTATTGAAGAAAATATTTCAAATCAACACGGAAATGAGCTGGAAGGTGACGGCAGTCAAAATGTGGTTGTTGACAAAGATCTTCAAAGCGAAATTAACAAAGAAGATAAACCCGAAGAATTGTCTGAATCAAAATCAGAATTACCAAGTGAGAATTCTTCATCGAAAGAAGAAATTGAACCGGTGAATAATGTTTTACAAATAGAAACTTCTCCAATTGAAGAAGATCAACCAATGGAAGTGACAGAAGAAATATTTACATGAACCACGTAAAAGATGATCATCACGAAGAAAGTTCAAAATCTATCCTTTTGAAGTCCATTGTTCCATATGATGACGATTCATCATCGTCTTATCAATTGCAAGTTGAGTTAAAAGAGGTGCCTCACATTAATGATGGGTGGAATGGCTTTAAGTGCTAGTTATGGAGTTGGAAGAGCTGGTTTCAGACTTCGTGATCGTGCAAGTCACAGTGAATCAATTAATCCTTTTAAAAATCGTGAAGCATTCTGGGTATGGCTTGGATTGGGATCAGAAATCAGCACTTTTGGTACAATTGGGCTAGCCAGCACAAAAATTTTGAGTTCAATTACACAAAGTGCAGCGATTGTTGAGATAACAAAGAGGTTCGCGACAGCTAGCCGTGTTATGAGTGTTTTTAGTGGAGCAGCACGACCTGTCACAGACAGTGCAAAAGCTCTTCTTACAGGATACGAAATTTTTACTAAATTTCGACATAAGTCAACAAACGCCGTTTTAAAGCTTCCTAAATCTGCGCTAATGCAATTGAGTGAATCAATAGATGAATTTAATGAAACTAATATGTTGATGATGTCAATCACTGAGGGATTTTGGTCAAAGTCAAAGATAATGTATGTGTCGCCAGAAGAATTTCAAACCATGGTTCAAGCTACTATCATAAACCATATGGGAGATAATTGCAAAAATCGTAAGCTCTTCGATGAACTTGTTGCAATGCTTCAGAATGATGAAGCTTTGATTAAAACATATAAGAATTTAAATGAAAACATTGATNCGACAAGAGAAATATTCTTTTTTATTTCACCAGTACAGTTAAGAACATTGGCGAATATTTTCTTATAATTAGCTACAGTTTTACGTAACTCTATGAGTTCTTCTTTTTCTTTTAATTCATCTGGTTGAGAACCAACAGTGTCGTTCAAAAATGCACTGTTTGATTGGCTTACACTTTGTAGATGCAAACGAAGAAACTGATCTTGGACAGTGACAGAGAAACGACATATTGGACAGGTTTTAGATTTCTCCAACCAAGTTCTGGAATTTTTATTGGTAAGATCAATCATGTAAATAACTTATAGCATCTAATATTATATTTACAGATAAGGAACTTACTTTAAGCATGAACAATGAAAAATATGGCCACAATTTAAAGCGACTGCATGCTTTCCGGAAGACTCAGACGATAAAAAAGTTTCGGTACAAATGATGCAACCAAACATGTCGAAATTAAAATCACAATATTATTACACGTTTGAAGAATAAAAATTTAACACTCTTTTGTTCTTCTCTTCACATTAAAATGCTCCTTTCATAGATCGACTTTTTTTCGCGGGAGTTTTTAATCTTTAATCATGGGGATTTGCAAAGATTAGTCGGTTAGAAATAAAAATATTAAAACTACATTCAATTTTTACTAATAAGTAATGAAGTTTTTTTATAGAAGTTTAGTAGACGTTATCTAAACTTTAGTCTTTAAAGAAGGAGACGTCTGGAAGAATTAAAATTATTCAATAAATTTTCTTCAAATAAAACTTCTTCTTATGACTCAGTAATTTCCATTTGCTTATTCTTAGAATGAGAATATCTGATCTCGTTTAAAACGTTTGGGATATTTTAACAATAAAAGTTTAAAGATTTCATAAAAATTATTCAAAAATAATTAATAATTATTGATCTCATACGATTGGACTAAACAAACAGCAATTACACGATTGACTAAAACGAGATGTGTTTTGTATGAAAAGTGGGTCAGCCGCCCGGCGGCGACGAATGAATAGAGAAATGAAGTTTCACTACCATCTCATAGATGGCACTACTTGTTACTCGTTGCTGTTTTAATTTTCTGTTTCGATTGAAGAGAAAATAAAAAAATTATGAAATAACGATTTACATAATATCTAAATGAAAATATTTCTTGTTTAATATAATAACTACTGATAAGATTCAGTTAAAGATCAAAACGAATTGTATCATTTCTTTTATCTTTAATTATTCACACAATCTAACATTAGTGCTTCTGTTTAAATTATGAAACCTTCGAAAAGAAGATGCTCGAGGCTCCTAAGTGTTTATCAAAAAAGTAAGAATATTTGAAAATTAGAATAATTTTATTATTTCATATTTTCTTTACAAACACATATCTAAATACCTATTTTCAATTGCACTGATAATTGCGTTTCATATAATCAATCAATGTGCGATTGAGTGTTTAGAAAATTACTCTCTAATGATGAATTATAAATTTAAATCTACGTTTAACAAATATTTATAATACAAATGCACATCGAAAATTTCATCGTTCTAAGTTTAACTGTTGTGAAGTGTAGATCGGAAGAAAACTTACAATAAATTTCACAAATTACTCAAAATGTTTGGAATTTATTTCATATTTTTGATATTTTTTACTTGCTTTTATTTCTTGAAAAAACATTATCGTCAGTTACAACTAACTGGTCAATTTAATGGACCACCTGGACTACCAATAATTGGAAATGGATTAGAGTTGGTCAATAAATCTCCGATTGGTGTGTAGAAAAAAATAATTTCTCATTTATCGTGATAAATGAATCAAATGTGTGCTTAATTTTCCAGAATTTATCAAAATAATCGAAGATTATATAGGAAAGTATGGAAAATTCATTAGAATTTGGCTTGGTAATCAACTTGTCTTCTTTATGACTGATCCGAAGGATATCGAGGTGAATATTTAAGTGGAGGAAAATATTGTGGAAAATTGAAATAAAACTCCTGTTTTCAAAGGTCGTCTTGACAAGCATGCAGTTGCTTTCAAAGTCCACTGAATATGATTTTTTAAAACCGTGGCTTAATACCGGCCTTTTAACTTCAACTGGACAAAAGTGGGTGAAACGAAGAAAAGTTTTAACGCCAGCGTTTCACTTCAAAATTCTTGATGATTTTATTGAAGTTTTCGACAAACAAAGTTCTATTCTTACTGAGAATTTAAGAAAGCTTCAAGGTCGTGGAAAATTCAATATATTTCCTATAACTGCGCTATGCACACTTGATATTATTGGAGGTAAGCAATATTAAAATTATTGGATAAAAGTTTCAAAATATTTCTCGATAGAAACTGCCATGGGGATTTCTTTCAACTCTCAGAGTGACAACAATTCATCTTACATTAAAAATGTTAATGAGTAGGACAATTCATTATCTTAATTAGCCACTCGGTTAAAAATTTAACATCGCTAATCTTTATAGACTTGCGGATATTATTCATCGAAGATCTTACGATTTTATTTCACGTTACGATATTCTTTTCAAGTTCACACCAACGTATCGCCGACAACAAGAGTTAATTAAATTGCTACATGACTTCACAGACAAGGTTATCGTTGCACGCCGAGAAAAATTAAAAAACAAACCAGTTTCTCAGCAAACAGACGATACTAATGATATCGGAACAAAGAAGAAAATGGCTTTGCTAGATTTATTACTTCAAGCGACAGTTGACGGAAAACCTTTGACGAATGAGGATATTCGTGAAGAAATCGATACATTCATGTTTGAGGTAATAAAAATTAAAATCAGTTCACTATTTAAACTGACTAATCAGTGAATTAAACTAATTGCGAAACAAATTAACAGGGCAATTGCAATTTGTGTAGCACCCAACATCCGCAATCTTAACAAAACAAAAACTTTGTTCGATAATTTTCTTTCCTGCTGACCATCTAAAACTTGCATAATTATTTAAAGTTTCATTGCCATTACAAATAATTATCGTAAATTTTTCTCGTATTAAAATTGTTAATTGCATATTATTATTTTCTTTATCTGCTTCTAAAAAGGGCCATGATACAACAAATAGTGCTATTGCATTTACACTCTATAATATTGGCAAATACAAATACGTGCAGCAAAAATGTTTTGATGAAATTAAACGCGTGATTGGAGATGATCGGAACAAACCGATAACAATGAAGTATTATATTTAGAATAAAATTAAAAGTTCTTGGAATTAATTCATCATTTTTTAGAGAATTAAATGAATTAAAATATTTGGAGCTTGTTATCAAAGAAACATTGCGATTATACCCTTCAGTGCCATTGATTGGAAGAGAAGTTGTTGAGGAAATGAAAATAAGTAAGCATAATTTAAAATTATTCATGATAATGATAATTAAACTTTATTTATTTAATTTTGTTTAGATGAGAAGATTATTCCTAAAGGTGCAAATTTGATCATAGGCCCATATTTTATGGCACGAGATCCTGAAATTTGGACTAATCCCCTTGAATTTATTCCGGAAAGATTTGATACCGAGACAACGGCTGATAAGCTAAACCCATACGCTTATATTCCTTTCAGTGCAGGTAATATGCAAAGATTAATGACACGGATAAACTAATAAATTATCAATAATTCACAACATAGGCAGTCGAAACTGTATTGGACAAAAATTTGCTATGCTTGAATTAAAGTCAACAGTATCAAAAATGTTGCGTCATTACTTTATCAGCTTACCCAGAAATTACCAGCCGGAAGATTGTCTGGAAATCGTAATTAAATCTAAAAACGGTGTGATGATTCAATTAGATGAACGAGTTTATTAATGAGGAAACAGATAAATTCATTGAAAATTGTTTTTATTAATATTCTGTTAATTTAGGTAATTTTTACACTCAGGATTTTACGAGACAGTGCTCAATTAATTATTTTTAAATATTCTGTTAGGTATTTTATTTAATTAATAATCTTCATTTATTGGAAGACGCTGTACGTGTCATAGCTTTGTTCATCATCATCAGAGTAGGGAGTGCACGACTGTACACTAAAGCGATAAAGAATACAGGAATATGAATTCCAACTTGTTTCGCTCCCTTTGTCTCATCACCTGAATGATGAAGGTTCCACTTTCAGTAGCGTTCCACAGGATTGTATATTCCTGAATACTCTTCATTGTTCATATTTGACAAATTATGCTTATTATTATAGCTTTGTTTTATGAACAAGATTTAAATAAGAATTCGAGACATTAGAAGCTAATTTTATTTTCATCATTCTATTGAATTTCAAGATGAAAAAAAATTAACGTATCTCGGGTGGAGNGAAAACTGCATAAGTTTCGTTCCACATCATTGACGAAGCGACATCATCAAAAGAATTTATTTTTTAACCATTATTAGGTCTGTGACCCGAAACGTGAAGGTGTGTGTAATGATAGAAAGTAAAAGGAATTAACTATAACTGCCTTAGGGCACGTAATGCGAATGTTTTATTTTATTTATTTATTGCATTTGAGCTGCATTAACGGGCATTACCCTTAAGCTGCAGCAAATAATTGTCATTAACAATTTTTTATATGATTACATAAAGCTTTTATATATGATTTTGTACTTGTTTGCATGATAAAGATTAATGTTTAACAATATTTGTAATCATTTGTCAATTTGTTTTCACAAAATTTTATCAAATTTAGTTTGTCATTATATTTAAAGATTTTTTATAAATGTTGAGATGTTTGATTGAGAAAAATGCTGCTGGTTAATGCACATTGGAAGCAAGCTCCATGTTACTCCATCATCCAACATACATTCCAGCAACGTAGAAAAAAACTCAATCTATGCTAAATTATTGGCTTGTGATGATTCTTGGGTTGATAATCGACTGACGTATTTGATTGAATTATCATTTGGTTGATTTCTTAGCCAATTGTCGTTGTTTTGTAATTTGTTGAATGTGTTCATCAGTCTGTTGAAAAGAGAGAATTTCCCGACATCCGTTTTACTTCCTGTCGTTTTAAAAACGTCATTTTTTCTTGTTATTGAGTTGAGTGGTGAGAATTTAAAGTGATGTAGATATGATTGTGAGTCCATAATGTTATTGAAAGATTTTGTTGTGAACTTCACATCAGCAATTTTTCTTCTTAACTCCAGATTGTCCATCTTGAACCGTTTCTCAATTTCACTATAATTAAGTGAATCATCTTTCTTGTTAAGACATTTAAAAGCAAGAAAACGTAGGAATTTATGTTGGATACTTTCTAGTTTGTTTGTTTGAAGTTGTGTATGAGGATTCCATATTACCGATGCATATTCTATGTTGCTTCTTACAAGGCTATTATAAAGAGTGATAAAAGTATTTGCATCTTTGAAGTATTTTCCATTTCTTATAATAAACCCTAACATTTTCCTTGCCTTTCCAGAGATGTAGCTAATGTGATCATTAAAATTTAACTTGTGATCATAAATGACTCCTAAGTCGCGAGTTGAAATTTTTCTTTCCAGTTCTTCACCTTCAATATGATACTGAGCGCAAATTAAGCTTGATTGTTTCCTCGAGAAGCTCGTTACGATGCATTTTTTTGCGTTGAGTGTCAGATTGTTCGTCTGTGCGTAAGTTATAAGCTTGTCGATGTTTGATTGTAGAATTTGTGTGTCAAGTGGCTCATTAATCTCCTTAAAGATTTTGAGATCATCAGCATAGAGGCAGAACTCCGCATCATTAAAAATCAACATGTAACATGTACAGAATAATTATCCATCTTGAAAGTTGTAAGTAACTTTTAAACTTCACTCTACTAATTTCGTGCTAAAATAAAAATGTGTTACGAGCAGACAGTGTGAAAATGTTAAAAGTTTTATCGTAAAAGAATCATAACTTGAAGCACATGTAGAGAACAACAACACCTGTGTCAGAAACGCGAGAATATGAAAGATGGTGTAGGTGTAGACGAAGTAGGGTAGCTGGTTAATTATCGACCGCTCGAAAACGCGTTTAATTATCGACCACTTTTTCCCTAATTTAATTTAAAATACTTTTAAGGCTTACCGAAGGAGACGTTTTTTTAATTATTAACCTTTGGACCTTCCTCTACGGTTATGCATTAATACATTCGCTCAACTAGGCCTTGTTTGCTTAAAAAATGCTTTGTATCATTGGTCGGTCAAAAGCATAAAAAAACACGGAAAAAATGTTAAGCGACAGCCCGACAAAACGAAAAACTCGCGGTTTTTTACTTGAAAACATGCTAAATTTTGAAGCGAGAAATATTAAATAGAAGCAAAAGTTTGTTTACATTTTGCAAGTAAAATTTAAAATAAAATTGAAATTAAAAAATTAAAAACTAAAGTGTTTAAAAAGTTTAAAAATATCAAAAAACAATTGAAACAAAATGTTTGAACAGGAATCTGGATTTGTTGACGTTGACTTAAATCCGGAGGAAGATGATTTAATTCATGAAAGGTAAATAAATTTTTTTCATATTTTAATTCAAACCCTAATTTTATTCTACGTTTTAAAGGGAAATGGAAAAAGAGAACGGAGATGGCATTATGAACATTGCTCGAAGTTTCTTAACTTATCGTCGATAATCATCAAACAAAATTAGTTTTTTTTTCAACTGTTTTATTAATTTTTCATTCATTGTCATAAAACTTAAACTTGTTAATAAAATTAATTAAGACTTTTTATTTAGTCAATTCTTTCTTGATCTTGTGCTGAGACATTTAGCAGCTTGACACGAACATAATCCATTTCTTTTTCTCCAACATAATCACGGTTTCCTTTATCTTTTAGCATTTAAATAATTATTTTTGTTTTCAAAACAATAACAGAAGCAAACTCGCTTTTGTTGTAAATCTAGTTTCGCTTCCCGGTCGATAATTAGCCAAGGGAAGCAAAAGTGGTTCGTATTTAGATACGGACCACTGGTCGATAATTAGACAAGGGAAGCAAAAAGTGGATCGCAATTAACCAAAGCTAGACTTGCACTCAATATTTAATTGTAGCTTAATTAATCAATGCTAAGCGTTCATTAAAAAACAAAATGCTGCCCAAATAAGTACATTTTCCAAAAGTGCAAGCATTTTTTTCAAATTCGTCCCATCACCGAATTTATTAAAAATTTAATAAAACTCCAAAGTGCTAAGCCTTAAATGGTCGATAATTAAAGAACTACCCTACCTATTTAAGTTCAACGAAATGGATAACCGTTTTAAAGAAATTTACTATAATTTTAGTTCACGGAACAACCACCAGAAGGCGTCAGC
>CVRI01000042.1:74293-94273 GCA_900005825.1 Clunio marinus | reverse complement strand
TTCCCTACACGACGCTCTTCCGATCTATTAAAAAACAAAATGCTGCCCAAATAAGTACATTTTCCAAAAGTGCAAGCATTTTTTTCAAATTCGTCCCATCACCGAATTTATTAAAAATTTAATAAAACTCCAAAGTGCTAAGCCTTAAATGGTCGATAATTAACCAGCTACCCTAAATTTACAAAATATATTAAAATTAAAAAATTGAGAATGAAAGTTTTAAAGTTACCGATGGAAGCGAGATGTCTGGAAGTATGATCGGAAACATTTTTCCAAAGATGAGCGATTTTTAATAGGTACTTTTTGTTTTGTTATCTCTTCCAATTCATGTTGAATGTCAAAAGACTTTTCACGAATAAATTCGTTTGCAATCTCGTTGAACTTTTCAGGTTCATCTTCTTTCTTTTCCTCAACGAGCAGTTGCAGTTCTCTTTGAAGTTTAACATTCTCACAAAAGTTCAGATACGGAATTCCAATTCTATCATGCTTCTCACTCGCTGAATCGTAGCCATTAACCAATGACTTTAACAAACTTTTTAAATCGTTCCATCGCTTACCTCGTCAATCAAACGACGACTCGATGTGTCGATGTCTAAACCAACGTAAGTATAATTTTCTTTCATTTCGGTTTCGATTTTTACATGTTGTTTAAATGATGTTGCTTTTAATAAACTGAAAGTAAAAAAAAAGTTTAATTTAGAAGATAAATTTTTTTTTGTTCCGAAAGGAAGAAAAAAGTCAAGGAGGCCATGATGCTTTTCATGTTCGCCTCGTTTTCGTTTTAAAGTTTTCATATTAAAACATTTCGTAAGACTGATTAAGAAGTCTCACGAAAACTTTTAAAACTTTAATTAAATTAAACTTACCTTTTACTTTCATTTTTGATGTTAATTTTTTTTCTAAATTTTTTTTGGGCCGGAGCGTTTGTTATCTGACGTCTTACTTCTTTGACTGACAAAATTGAATGAAAGAGCGAAATGAAATCAATCTTCTTGAGTCCTTCGATGACTTTTCAAATAAATTCATTGGGTAAGAATCATTGATCATCATTTTCAATTTAAAATTGTCAGCCGTTGAAATTAATGATTAATGATGATTATTGCATGAAAAAGTTAAATGATTTAAATCGCTTCAAGCCGTGAATGAACTAAAGAAACAAAATTTCAAATGAGCAGAAAAAGACATTTTTATTTTTTATGCAAGTCTTTGACCCTTTACAAGATTAATGTCAGAAATTAACCTAATTGCATGAGTGCACCAGCAGCTGAACATTTCTTAGCATTCGAACGGCCTTTAATCAGTACATGAGTTACAACATGACAATGATCTTTCAAGACGCAGAGCAAAAGTTTAGTAATGAAAAATTTACTTGAATACTTGTTATTGAGAGATAACTCTACTTAACATCATAATGTTCATGATCATGTTTTTTTATAAGACCAGAAGAAAGGTCATCATTTGAATGCAACTGGTGTTAAGGTTGATTAGGATTTATAGAAATGTAGCTAGCGTGTGACTGCAGCTAATTGCAAGTTCACCTCATTTGAAGAATTNCGACATTTCCTTTGTTTGAAACAAGACTCGCAACAACTCTTCAATTTCAATCTGGTTCAAATCCGACTTTCGACTTTCTGTTGACCGACCGACTTCAACTTTAGACTTTGACTTTCGACTAACTTTCCAACGCGACCGACTGACCTTAGCGACATTTCTTTCGATGCTGACTTCCGAACTTCGTACTTCAGGTGCTGCAACTTCAGACTTTACGACTTTGTTGATTGACAAGTGCACATCTGGAGTCGAAGATTTTCCAAAACTCGGGTTGGAAACTCCGAAAACAGTCCAACCAAAATGCGTACGACAAGCGACTGGATCATCTTGCTGACCGACAAAACTCTGAACTGGAACCAGGTACTTAGAATGACGAATTCCAATGAGAACTTTTGGAACCGCATTCTCGAGACTGGGGATCGGCAGACCACGAAGATGTCTAAACTTAGACTTGAGTTGAGCGACGTTGTTTGATTGTACAGGGAGATCAAGGTTTTTCAGGGCGTAAACATTCGACAGCGTATCAAATTCACCTGTGACACCTGAGATGTTAATGCGTGTGCGTAATGACTTCTCCTTCCTCCTGATTCCCTTAGTCCACTGCAACTCCAACTCTTCGTAGTCCCCAGACAATCCCAAACTTTCAACTAAACTTTCATCTATCAACGTCAACGAAGAACCATCATCAAGGAAAGCGTAAGTTTCGATTACGTTTCCTTTTTCTCCTTTCAAACGAACTGGAACAACTTTAAACAAAGCTTGTTCGGCATCGACATTATTCATTGTGAATGAATTCCAACGACGACTGTGCGACTCGACCTTTCCGACATAAGCAACTGACTGTTCTGCTTCGGAATTCGACGCCACTCTCGAATCCGAAACAGAACTTCCACTGTATCTCCTATGTAACATCCGATGGTGTTTTTCGTCGCAACCATTCAAGTTGCAAGTTCGAATGGTTGGACACTTCTGCCATGGATGACATTTCGACGACAGACAACAAGAACAAATCCGACGTTGGTTTACAAACTTCATTCGTTCTTGCGGCTGAAGAGCTCTAAACTCTTCACAATATCTCATCGTGTGCGAACCCTTACATTTAAAACACGACAACGACGACCTTGAATACGACTTCGACTGCGACTTTAACCTCGACTGCGACCATAACTGCGACTGCGACACGACTGATGGAAGCGACTTACATAATTTATTCGACTGGGGAATGGAAGATTTTACGGACGACAAAATATCAGAGGCAAGAGCGGAAGATGATGAAATATCCTTGACGCGATCCAACACTGAAACCTGCGAACTCTCAACTTGCTTGATAGCTTTGGATGCCAAGATGTTTTGCTCTGCTTCGAGCAAAGAAAGCGCTTCATCTTGTTTTTCCAACTGATACGACAACGACTGCAACATTTGCATAATTTTATCTTCCATCTTTCAACGACAAATGACGCGACAAATCGATTAATAAGTTCCTAAACTTATTAATCTTATCAAATAAAATGATGTCGTCCCGGGATCGTATGATGCTCTTAAATAAAATCGAAAATACTACCAGATTGATGTTGATGACAATATTTTCTAATGTGATTTTATTTCTACAATTAAAAACGTTACAAAACTTATAAAAGAAAAGAGAATTTAACTTACGATAAGATGACGACTTCACACTTGCACTGATCCCGACGACTTGATATTAAATGATTACAAAACCTAATAACAAACTAACATTAATGACATTTCAATGATAATTCAGAAGAAAATTACCACGTGGAAATAAGATTAATTTCTTTCTTATTTCCTACGACTACGACGATTCTGACACTGAGAACTGAACTAAAAATATATGAAAATTAACTAACTAATAACTGACTAAATTTAACAATCCTTACAACGACTATTTGAACGACTTTAACTAATTTTACATCACGACAACTAAACTTGATCCTTTCATCATACGATCCCGGGACGACAACTCTACTTAACATCATAATGTTCATGATCATGTTTTTTTATAAGACCAGAAGAAAGGTCATCATTTGAATGCAACTGGTGTTAAGGTTGATTAGGATTTATAGAAATGTAGCTAGCGTGTGACTGCAGCTAATTGCAAGTTCACCTCATGTCTATCCTGAAAATGAATGAAAAATCCCATGAAAATTAATAGGTATCAAAATATTTATTTGATTTGATTGACAAGTATCTGAAAGAAAAGCATGAAGAGTTCGTTAAAAATTCAAATTCAGCTAATCAGCTTTAAAACTTTGAAGCAAAAGTTTTCTTTCTCTTTCTAGTTGAGGAATGATGCGGAAAATAATTTCAAGTTATTTATTTTTAAACCGTCAGGCAATCGGAAGACTACATTTATCCAACATGAGTTTAACAAATAGAAAAGATTACAATTTTAAACATCTTTTTGATGGAATTGATTTTAATGTGTATGACACGGAGGTTATCAATTTATCTGCGGGAACGCCGGGAGAAAATTTGCTGAAAGATTGTTGTGAGATCTTCAAAACTGCCACAGATCATCGAATGGTGAGATAAAAATAAACATACAAAGATTAATAGCAATAGTTCTTTTATTGCGTAAGTATTTCTTATAAAATATGAGTCTAATGTTTGATAAGATGCTAAGGAGAACGATAAGCTTTCAACGTCTATAGCGATAACGTTTGAAGTGAAACCACAATTGGAATATATTGTTTTGGAACTGGCAACGGAAACCTCTTTTGTAACTGAATTCCCATTCGCGGTTAACTATTTTAAATGCAATATCTTCGTAAGGCGGACCTGCGTGGAATTTTAAAATTGCGAAGTCAGCATTGTCGGTACACGGTGTCAAGAAGTATTGTGGAGTTGAACTTTTGTTTATTAAATCAGGAAAGAAAATGTTGAATTTGTATCCTTGAACAATCTTCGGTGGCGGATTATCCATATCATAATGTGTTTGATTGTATTTATTCCATTCAAATCCAGTATGAACTCGATTAAAGTATCGAGGCTTACGTGGACGATACTTGTCGGACCACAGATGCATTTGTGGATCTAATCTTGATTCTACTGAGAATTCAGCTTCATCGTCGTTCATTCCCTTGCGAGCTTCGTTTCGTAACAATATTTCTTGTCTTGATAAGGAATTTTCTTCGTTTTCTTCATCAATCACTTTAACTCGTAACTCTTCCAAACGATTTTGATTCTCTTCTTCAGTTATAATTTCTGTTCCTGGTTCTAAATCTGAAGGTTTCAGGAACTTTGGTGAATAATTTCCTTTATCGTAAAGTTTAAAGCATTCTTGAATTAAATCAGTTTGAACATCTTTGTCAGTTGAATGATGACTTGAATCTTGAGATGATTCGTCAGTGTCAGTTTCAATTGCTGCTTTTGATGTTGATGGTTCCATATCATGAGAAGTGCTTGGTTGTGGTGACTCTTGATGTTCTCTCATAGAAATTTCTTCTTCACTTTCTTCTCTTTTGACTAAAGTTTCTTCTTGTTCCTGTCTTAGAAGTTCAAGCTTTATTTTTAAGTTCTCTTGGTGGCGGTCTCTTAATCGAGCTCTTGCCATATGGGCTTTTAATTGTGATAACAAACTTTCCCAATATCCAACGTCGAGGCCATCGGTTTGATTTGAAATTTTATGTTCAATTTTCGTTTTAAGTTCGTTCAGTTGTGTAGTTGATTTTCCTCGAAAAATATCTGAAACATCTTTTGCCACACTTTGATGAATTCCTTCACGTTGATTTCTTTCAGACTCTTGCTTTTTAAGTTTCTTGAGGTCATCGTCAACTATGACAGTCAAATCTTCCCAATAACCAACATTCTCGCCTTTTTCAAGTTCGTTATAAACTTTGATGTCGACCAATAAATCTTCTAAATCATCAATGCTTAAGCCACTAATGTACTGATATGGTTCATGCATTTGCATTTCGATCGATTCCTCTAAGTTTTGATCATTTATATATTGAGCAAGCAAATCAATAGGTTTTGCTCTTCCATCTTGAATTCTTATTTTACTTCGTAGGCGAGCTTGCTCCAGGTGGAATGTTTCTTCCTGTTTTTGCCATTCTTCAAATTGTGCCGCTTCTTTTGATCTCTGAACTTGATACATTTCATCCTCTCTTTCCTGTCTTTGTGCTTCCCTTTCTAAACGACGCTTTTTCAGCTTTTCAAGTTCCTCAACATTTTCCTGTTTTTTTCTTCGATTTAACTGCTCGAGTTCTTTTCGAGTAAGGTTTTTAAGGCCTTCTTTTTCCATTTTCTTCCCCCATACAAAAGTAGACGATCTGTCTTCTGTTTTATCTCCCCAACCCATGTTTATAGCTGTTTCTAAAATGGTTTAACAAATTAAGGGTTGAGTTAAAAGGTGCTTCTTTAAATTTAAATGCTTTCACTACACCTTAAATATCGTTTTTAATAAACGTTTTTGAAAATGTTTTTGTTACACTTTTGTCAATAACAAGAAACCCCTCAACTTGTTTGCATCTTTAACAGAAATTTGAAAATAAACCGTTACAAACATATTTGTTATATTTACTCAGGAATATGAGCTGAATCACAATTCATTCCTTTTCCAATATGGACCTGCAATTGGAAGTATTGAATTCCGCTCTAAATTAGCAGAGTTTTTAACAAAAGGTTATGGATCGAAAGTTGAAGCATCAGACGTAGTATTGTCAGCTGGAGCAACCAATGGAATTCATTTGATTCTGTCAACACTAATCGATATGAATGGATTTGTTTTTCTCGATGAAGTTACTTACATGATTGCTTTAGAAGCTATTCAACAGTTTTCAAACATCAAAGTCATTCCTATTAAATTAAACGATGACGGTGTTGATATCAACGATTTGGAAGAAAAGATTAAAAGCAATAAATTTAATTCAGAACATAAAATGTTTTGGGGAATGTACTACACCATCCCAACTTTTCACAATCCAACAGGAATTCTTTTCTCCAAAGGTGAATTGAAATCGAATTTTTAAAAATTATCTATTAAAATATTATTTTGAATAGAAATCAATGAAGCCTTGATAAGTCTTGCACGAAAATACGATATTTTAATTGCATGTGACGATGTTTACAACCTGTTGCCTTTTGAAGCTGAACATCCTCCAAAACGTTTATATGCTTACGATTCGTTTGATGATGAAAATTTCAAAGGAAATGTTATTTCAAATGGAACCTTCTCAAAGCTTTTATCACCTGGAGTACGTGTTGGATGGATGGAGTGTCCACCAAGAATTGTAAACGAGTTTCATAATTCAGGTGTTCTTAAATCTGGAGGTGGGATAAACCATTATACATCTGGAATTGTTTGCAGTCTCATTGAGCTGGGATTAGCTGAGAAACAATTAAAGAAATGTTTGGAAACTTACAAGGAACAATGCAATGCCTTATGCGATACTCTCGATCTTTACTTGCCCTCGTCTTGTAAATTCATTAAACCCAAAGGAGGCTACTTTATTTGGATTAAACTACCAGAAAACTGTGACGGCGATGCTTTAAGTGAACATTGTTTGAAGAAGTTTAAAGTTTTTGCTATTCGGGGAAGTCGCTTTTCTATAGAAAATAAATGTAAACATTTTATTCGTTTGTCATTTGCTTTCCATCCACCGGCATTGTTAAGGAAAGCTGGAAAAGATTTATGTGAGGGTATTAACGATTACTTCACTCTTCACAACATATTGTGAACAAAAAAGAATGACGTGCGTCATCTTTATCAAACAAAAGATAAAAGATATCTACTTAAACATTTTTAAAACTTGTTTTTAAACAATCTCTTCTTAATATTTGCATACAAAATAAAAAGTAAATAAAAGTTGAGAACATTTCATAAACTTCTTTTTCTACACGCACAGGAATTTCTATGTGAATTTGAATATTTCACATACTCAATTTAATTATCTATTCTCAGTAACATAAAACGTTGTCATTTGGAGAGTGAATAAGAATTTAAGTAGCTAACTAGATATTTACTAAAGTAAAATATTTTATGTTTGTATAGAAAATAATTAAAGTCAAATAATACGTAAACCACAGTCTTTAACTTTCAATCAAGTGCTCTGCATATTTAAGAGAGAACTTGTGAGAACGAAAAAAAGTCAGTAAAACACCAACTGTTGAATAAGTCACTTGCTTAATTTGTCAATTTCATTCAACGTTTTACAATCGAACAATTCTTTTTAGACTATTTTTCAAAAACTAATGAAATATCTTGTTACTGTTATGTTTAGCGATGCATAATTTAAATTCTTAAGGAAATCTCCTTGCCTCGTGATTGAATAACAACAATTTTTATTTTCTGTAAGTTCAAGAGTTTTGATAATTTATCCAAAGTGTGTACGTGTTATGAATAATTCATAAAATTAAAATTTTTAAATATAAAAATCGACTGACGCCGTTCGATAATCAATTACTCAAATTTATTCCACACGTGATATCAGAAAATTATTTACAGTCATTGATCAAAGTCAAAATTATGAACGGGGTTTTCTCAAAGGATGTCAACATTTCTTAGTTTCGTGTCTTAATTATTTATGTTACATTAAACATTCATTTAAATAATGTCGAATGATTAAAAAGCTCATATTTTGATATTCTTTCAGATCGTCATAAAATTTATTTTCCTATAAATATAAAACGCTCGGTTTCGTATCTCATAATTTTATCTTCTCATATTGCGACACACTCATAAAAATTATTTTGACCTTTTCTGACATTCTTCAAACCATTTCGTGGAACATTGAAGCTTCAATGAATTGACAAACACGGTGGTCAGCCGTCCAAAAGTATCATGGCCGAAATGGATAATGAAACCGGTGAGATTATGATGAACAGTCTGACTATTTGTAATTTCGATGCAGAAACAGGAGAGTGTGTTGGAAGTGAATCAGAAAATGAATTTGAGATCAAACAAAGTGCCATACGTAAGACGAAGTTTAATGTTCCAAAATCTTATTTAACTCAATCAGAGCCGAAACAAAATAAAAAGAAATATTGTCTTGACAGTAGAGAGACATATTCTCTCACAAGTAAAGAACGGATTATTGAATTAAAAGAGGTAATTTTATCATATTGATATTTGATATAAGAGTTAAATAATTTAACAATTAGCATCGTGAAATTTCAGAAAATCATTCTGGGTTACAACAAAACCAGTCATCGACTGTTTCTCATTCCATCACTTTTCATCTTTCCGAAAGTTGCTGCAATCATCATAATGATCACAGAAATAATTCTACATGTTTGGAGCCACAGCAAAAACACAAGAAATGCGAATCCTAAAATATATTACAGAAGTCCACTTCACGCACTCACTTCACAATTTTGCAGTTTTTGTCTAGAAACTAAAGAGTTACACAATGAAAGATATCATAGAAAACGAGTTATCTCTCCAAATTCCAAATGAAAAAAATTAAATCTTTTATTTGATGTTTTACATTTATTCGAAATATCTTAGTGATTTTTTTCTCTTATTGTCAGAAGATTTTTTCAATTTTTCAGGGCTCTCAAGATCAACTGAGATATCTGAATCTTTTCTTTTTCTTTCTGAATCATTTTGTAAAAGCAGAAGAATCACTCGAATTTTTTTTCCATCAATAATCGGTCTGACATTCATTCTTGCAGCCATTGCTTCTTTTGATGACGAATAAGTAATAATCGCACGTAGTTTTGGAGAATGCTTTAAATCAAGATTGGTATGGTGAGGAAATAGCTCAGCAATATCGGCTTTTGTTACATTTTCCGGAAGTTCGCTGACCAGAAGTTTGTTGCTATACTTTTCAAGACACTTTATTTGGAAAGTTTGTTTTGTCAGATTATTGACAAATTGCTGTCGTTCATTGTCTGATTTTGATAGTGAATTGTTTTCTCTTATGGTCAACTTGTTAATTTTGACTTTTATCTTTGCTATCTCCTTCTTTTCCAAAAGAATTTTCTTGTATTCTTCAGCTTGTTCATTTGTTTCAAAATCTACCAAAAACCAACGTGCTGATTTTTGTCTTGGTTTTCGTACATTAGCAACAGATGGATACATTTCACGTACTGCATCATCTATAAGGCAATTAAAAATACCATTAAAATATCAAGTTAAATGAACGAAAATCTTTTTTTCTGAATATAGGTATATAATAAAAATAAAAGAAGTTTGCCTTAGCTTACTTACTTATGTTTATTACATTAGGAATTCTTCTTGACAATCTTATAAAAAGCGTAAACTTATTTGCAAGATTTTCTTCTCTTTTTTTAGGCATTTAGATAATTAATCGTAAATAATGAAAGTTTGTTGTTTTTTAAATTCTTTGATAAAAATATCCCTCGTGTGTGAACAAGATGCAAAGTATTGCCAAGCCCCTTGGTGTCGATAAATGATGCAAACATTATTCAAGAATAAGTCCTAATTGAAATTATTTTTTAGTTTTCGCTAAAATTTACACTCATCAGATGGTTTAATTATTAAATGTAAGTACATAATCTAAATACATTATCATTGATTCTTTCTCTCAGAGTTGAAAAATGTGTAATAGTTTACTTCGAAGATATTAACAGACCAATAATGTTACATTATAATTAGTTAAATATTATCAATTCATTATTCGCGCTATTTTCGTTTCAAGTTCATTGAACTTAAATATTTCTAAATAATAAATGCTGTAATAATTAATTCGAAGTTAGTTTTCACTTGATATATCTTGCGCAACTATATTTAAAATTCAATTGCTTCAAGGTCGATGCGTAATATAATCACAGTTTCTAAATGTAAAATTAACTGTAACAATGATCACATAACTTGTTAGAAACAATCAATCCATAGATTTCAGGCCATAGAGACTGTCAATTTTCATTATAAATTTTCAAATAATTCACCCATTTGATAAATTCTGAACCTTGCTCTTTTGCACATATTTATAGGAATTAAAAATCAAAAATAAATAAAGTTGTGATTGTCGTCGAAATTCCTTTTTTTTTAATCGTTATCACGGTAAGCTCAGATTGACTGATAACAAACACGTAGGTAGTAGAAAAAGAAATCTTTAAATAAGTCAGAGTAAGGTTCACAGTTCGCATAAAATTATCGTGCAGCAATAAATCGAAGCAGAGGACTACATTTTACAACTAACAACATTAAAAAAATGCAAATTGTTTGTCATTGAATATTGTTAAACTTGATAATTTATTTATTTGCCTTTTCATTAGATTAACATTTAGAAGTAAAGTGTTTGCACCTGGATTCGCACAAAGGAATACTTTAAACATCAGTAAAGCATGGCAAGCCTCATCGAAAAGATTAAATCTTCGTTATTTATTCATCTTTGTTTTGCTATATCTTATTTTACATCGGGTCTTGTTATCAATATACTCCAAGGTCTCCTCTTCGTTTTGGTGAAGCCTTTCAACAAGAGATTATTCAGAAAGTTGATTTATTATTTATGCTACAGTTTCCATTGCCGTAAGTGATTAAACTTATTTGTGTTATTATGACATTAAATAAATTTTTTAATATAATATTTCAGAATTGGTTGCTATTGCTGAATGGTGGAGCGGCTCAATACTTAATGTTTATATAGGCAAGGAAGATTTAGAGAAATGTGGAACTGAACATGCTTTATTGGTAATGAATCATGCATATGAAACAGACTGGCTTTTCGGATGGATGTTTACAGAAAAAGTTGGCGTGCTAGGAAATTGTAAAGCTTACGCAAAAAAAGTAATTTCTTATATTCCAACAATTGGTTGGAGTTGGAAATTTGCTGAATTTGTGTTTCTTGAAAGATCTTTCGATAAAGATAAAGTGATCATCACAAAGCAGTTGAACGAAATATTTGACTATCCAGATCCAGTGTGGCTACTTTTAAATGCAGAAGGTACTCGATTCACTCCCACAAAGCATGAAGCATCTGTAAAGTTTGCTCAAGAACGTGGAATGGCAGTTTTGAAGCATCATTTGGTTCCACGAACCAAGGGTTTCACATCAAGTCTTCCGGTCTTGAAGAAAAAATGTCCTGCGATTATGGATGTTCAACTTGTGTTTGATGAAAAAGACAAAGTCAAACCAACGATAATAAATTTGCTGCGTGGAAAGAAAATCACCGGTCACATTTATCTTCGAAGAGTGCCAATGTCTGATGTTCCTGACGATGAAGCTGCAGCTAGTCAATGGCTTCATGAACTGTTTGTTCGTAAAGATAAGCTGCAAACGAGCTTCCATAAAACTGGAGATTTCTTCAAAGCTACTGACATAACTCCAATTGAACCAATTACTTTCAAACCAAGAATTAAAACACTTATAAACTGGGTTAGTTGGATGATTATCGGAATGCTACCGATTTTGTACTTCCTTCTGACGTTAATTTTAAGCGGGCAGATCGCTTATGTCGCAATAGGTTCAGCTATTTTCGTTGCATGTAAGTTCATTAATATTTCAATCATAAAATTTAATTACATACATTCTTTTGCTTTGCAGTTTACATGCTGTTTAACTATGCAATTGGAATGTCAAAAATAGATAAAGCTTCGAATTATGGTGGGACAAATGATGACAAGAAGGATAATTAATTTCGTGTTATATCGAACTCGAATAGCATGATGCATAAGTTGATGCCATGCCCATTGCTGTTGTTCATTTCTAGCTTCCAAAAATTATTTTTAATATTTTCCGAATTATTTCGTTCTTACATTCTCTTTTCGTTATTAAGAAAAAAGTTTAATTACACTTATATATGAGGTTCAGAACTGGAAAAGTAAAAAAGGAACTTTCATTAGAATTCATTATGCACAACAATTTATTAATGTTTTCATGAGCTACAAATTCTGATAATAAAATGTTGTAAAAATTAAGAGTTTCTTCATGTGTTTGATTTGATGCTGTGGTGAAAATTTCTAAACTGGAACTTTCTCGGATCTTTCAAGGAGAAGTTCTACCAAGGTAGATCAAAATTGCCCAGAATTGCCCAGAGCTTATCATTCTATCCCCTTAAATTTTGGAAATTCCCCTCCCCTTTTTAACTCCTTGCATAAAACTTTTGAGTCACTTGATTGCTGTACTTTGTAACGACAAGTCGTAACTGAAAAATTTTGTTAAAACATGTGATTTTCTAAAAGTTTAAGAAGTAAAACTATAAAAGTAAGAAAGAAATCATATATTTAAGGACGAAATCAATTTATATAAGAAGAAAACGTCGAAATAAGTAATAAAGTGAAAAAACGCTAAATTTTGCATGATGACTGGGGAAGGTGATAAAGTTAAACAGTTATATTGCGTGAAGTACTCTGATTCTGCTACACTTCAAACTCGCTACATCTGTGTTCAAAAGCCAACAAGGTAAGTTTATCACAGCTTCCAAAATCTTCCAACTTTTTTTTCCAACGCTCAATATATTGCAACATGTTCAAACATGTTTTCCATATTAAATTTCGAATTTTTTTATTTTATGCTTTGAATGTCATCAGAAATTTAATTAATTGTTCAAAACGACAAAAAAGTTTCATATCATGTCTTTTATGTATCAAAAAATCTTTGTTTTTAAGATTTAATTAACAATTTCTTGATGTTCCTTGTTTCCATCTATTAGAATTCGTTATTTTCAAATTTTGCCTCACCCCCCTTTATTTTTCGCATCTTTCAACTCTGAAAAAAAAGAACGAAAAAAAATTTCAATTTCTTGTAAAGTTATGAGATGAACGTAAATATATATAAAATCAAAGTAAGTAATTCCTTAAATAAATTGAAAATAATGTTTTATAAAATATGATAATATAAGATATTTCGAGATTTTAAAGTAAGAAAATCAAGAAAAAGAATTGTGAAAAAAAACTTCAGTGATTTGGCATTAAGGCCAGAAAGAGTTCCGCACACATTTTAATATTAAATTTACATGTTTAAGAGTTTTAGATGACATATTCCTTATTAAGTTTTATGCATTGTATGAAATTGTTTGTTTTGTGTAAGTTAAGGTTACACGTAAATGTCAAATTTCTAATTTGTTTGGTGGTTTTTTTTTCGTAAAAAAAATATTTTGGTCCATTTGTGTCACAAAAACGAAGACCTTATGAAGGGTAAAGACCTCGAAATGGTATTTTACAGTGAACCTTGAATCGAACCCACTACTTTTCTTCGCTACGGGTTTTTTTTTTGCTAGAAAATTCTTGTGAATCATCAAAAAAGAAAGAAAAAAAACAGAGTTGAACCAAACCAACATTCCACTTCACATTCGCAATTAATTTATAAATAGACTGTTGTAGACACACCGTCTAGTGAATGTCCGGAATGATAAGATCACTGACATTTTAACAATGCAATAGATTTAATAGCTCAATTTTATTTAATTATTTCAGAATGCCAGTTCAGGCACCTTCGTGGACAGAATTTCTCATTTGTCCCATTTGCACAAATGAGTTCGCAGTAAATCTTCGATCTCCCATCACCCTGCGCTGTGGCCACAGTATCTGTAAAAAATGTCTTTCAAACATCCAGCAATGTCCATATGATCAGGTAAGATTTGTCTTTTTTGTCGAGTTTGAATTTCAACTTCCGTGATGATGATGGTAATGATGAAAATACAAAACACGTTTAGAATTGCACTTTCACTTTTTAACAATGTGATCACTAACGAATACAATCAAAGAAACGAAACTAAGTCAAATTTTAAGCTTTTCTTATTTTAATTTTTTCTTCCATTTGTTTTCTTGTTTAAATTTATTAAATTTAATTATTTCCAAGCGGAAAAGGAATTATTTTAAAAACTTTAAAACAAATATCAACCACTTGTTATAAAAGTTCGTCTTAATTCTCTTTTGTTTTTATTTTTATCTCGAACGATTCTAGTCATCAATAACAAAGGATTTGGACAACTTGCCCATCAATTATGCTTTACTTCAATTAGTTTCATCACCAAATGAAATCATTGAACCGGAAATTCCAACAGCAATCAAGTTATCATTAACAGAAGACGATTTAAAATCTTATAAGAAGTCGAAAAGTTGCATTGAAGAGTTGGCATTGTACTTGAAGCCAAATGGAAGTATTTCTGGTTTATTCTCACGTCCAATGCAAAGAAAGTTAGTGACTTTAATTAATTGTCAACTAGTCGAAGATGAAGGTCGTGCTCGAGCTATGAGAGCTGCACGCTCTTTAGGCGAACGAACCGTCACTGAGCTCATTCTACAACACCAAAATCCCCAACAATTGAGTGCCAATTTATGGGCTGCCGTTCGTGCACGCGGTTGTCAATTTCTTGGTCCAGCAATGCAAGAAGAAGTTTTGAAGCTCGTCTTACTCGCTTTGGAAGATGGAGTGTCACTTTGCCGTAAAGTTCTCGTGATGTTTGTCGTTCAACGTTTGGAGTCGGCATTCCCACAAGCTTCCAAAACCAGCATTGGTCACGTTGTTCAGCTACTTTATCGCGCTAGCTGCTTTAAAGTGTCAAAACGTGACGGAGATTCATCATTAATGCAATTGAAAGAAGAATTTCGTACTTACAAAAACTTACGCAAAGAACACGATGCACAAATAGTACAAATTGCTACCGAAGCAGGACTTCGCATTGCACCCGATCAATGGTCAGCTTTGTTGTATGGTGATGCTAATCATAAGTCGGATATGCAATCATTGATTGATAAACAACAAAGTCCACAGTCCTTTGGACAATCAGTGCAAGAATTGATGATTGCATTACAACGAACTGAAGATCCAGCAAAGCTTTCATTGTTACGCGACGATCTTAAAAGTTTGGCTGCTATTGATGCATCATCCGAATCGAATTTAACACCAAAATGGAATGAATGTGAAGATGCCATTGTGGCTGGGAAAAATGTCGTTGATGGACTCGTCAAATACATTCAGCATCATGGAAATCGTAAACCTCAAGATGTCAGTCATTTATCACATTCAACACGCTACAAGATCAGCTTCTGTCGTGATTTGAGTATTCGTGGAAATTGCCCACGTGGGCAGAACTGCACATTCGCTCATTCTGACGAAGAACTCGAGCGCTATCGTGCAAAAATGAAGAAGAATGTCATGCGACAACAAATGAAAGACATGCCGCCGTCATCCACTTATCCCGTCAACAACAATAATGGACCAAATCCGAAAGTTAACATTTCACATCCACCATATGGATCTGCAAGCAGCGGAGCTGGTGGAAGTTACAACAAATCAATGCCATATCGTAGTGAAAATTCTTTGCACAACAACCACACACCATCAAAGATTGCATCGCAACATTTAATGCCAACAACATATCCGACATCGGGATCATCTTCAAATTCAACGCCGAACTTATCGCAATCTCAATTGAGTCCAAAGTTGTTGTCGGGTGTTGGTGCAAACAACAACAATCGCTTTTCTTATAATGCTCACAACTACAACAATTATTCGCCACATTATGCAAATTCATCGCCACCACTGCCGAATTTTGTTCAGAAAATTGGATATCAAAATTATCGCCCAACGCCACTGTCAGCTCCACCAACTTCGTCACAACACTACATGAAGACATCGCCAAGTGGATTTTCTCCAGATTACAATAAGCAATACTCACCGTATCGTAATCAAATACCGACAGCAATGAAATCAACGACTGGTAATCACAATAACAATGGCGGGAGTGGATTTTATCAAATGCCACCGCCAATGTTACGCAACGAAGATTTTTCTAACAATAACAACAGCAATGGAAATCTTGGTGATGTTGGAAAATATAATTTGAGCTGGCGATCGGGAAATGGAAAAGTCGATAAGTTGAAGACGCCGATCAGATCACCAAATAATCTTGCACCACGCAGTCCAACTTCTCAAACCAATTCCAATAATGCTTCGCCGTCAGGTCTCATTGAATTGTCACCAATTGAAATCAATCGCATGATGTATCGTAATAATAACAAGACAGTTGATGAGGTTGATAGTCTTGCAATGTCTGACATTTATGGACCTGGAAAGCAGCAATCAGCATTTCAATTTGACACATCGCAACTTGCAAAGAACAACTTTACACGATCTGACTCAATTTTAGCATCTTGCACGGATGATGACTTCACATTTGAGAATAATTCGACTTCAGGTCAATATGGTGCAATAGGAATCAAGACAAGTCCACCGACATCGACGTCATCACGCATTTGGAACAGTGGAATGATGCAGAAGCGTATGGAAAGTACTTACAACAATGGCAATGATTCAAAAATTGGACTTTACAATATGTCGCGCATGAATCTGACCTCAAATGGAAGTGGCAATAATTCAGCTTCTCGTGGAAATTTCTTGAATATGCACATGAATCCATGTGAATTGAATGTAAATTCGTTTTATTTATTGAACTTTATTCATTGATCTAACACAAAAATTTTGTTATTTCTTTCGTCAGGTTCAAGTTTCAACACCACGAACAACTGCTGATGATCAACAACAGAATAGCATTTGGAGCAAACCAATACAAAGCTGGAGTGATGGGGACTTTGACTTATCTCATGATTTGAATTCTGGTATGTCAAAAAACCTTTGGGATTTCATTGATGAATAGAAAATTGTGTTAAACTTACACACAAAACAATATTTCAAGACAACAACATAATTCCTTTTTCCCCTTAATAATTTACCTTTTTTTCCCCTGATATTCAATCATTAATTAACTCTTTGTTTTAAATATTTTTTGGAAATTAACATTTTATATTCGGAGAATAACAGACGGAAGGTCGAAATGTTAAAACAGAGTCTCTGCAACTTTTTTTTTTAAGATGTTATTAATTTATTACAAGTTTATGTTAAGACCTAAGCTTTTCAAAGTGTGATTTCAAGCGTACTAAAGCGCATAACTTTTCTTCAAATCAAAAAGAGAAACAAGAAATGATTTGTTTTGATAACTTTGTTCATATGAAAACTAAAATCAGGAATTTGTTAATTATTAGAAAAAATTTAATTGCACTTATGTAGGATGTTCCGTAAGGCTTAGATATTTGAATCCTAATAATTATTTCATTAATTTTTGACGTCAAAATATGTGTGACATGACGTACAATTTAAGAAGAAAATTTTTTACTGCTAATTAAAATAAAAGCCACAAAAATGGCAAGTGAAAGAAATGAAAGAAAAACCTCAAATTTCCAATGGTTGATTACTAACATAAACTTAATTATTTTATTTTTTTTCGCACTAATGTTAAATCTTTGTTAAAATTTATGAGACTTCTTCGTACTCCAAAAAGGAAAAAAATGATTAATGTAATGAAACATCTAAATAATAATAATAATAAAAACATATAGTTAACGTTGAATGTTCTTTCTAAAAGAAAACTTTTCCCAAACTTCCCTTACACATCTTTTTATAAATTCAATGAAGAGAAAGATATGCGCATGATTATAAGATGCCAATTACTTAGTGATCGACAATTAGATCAAGATAATGTTCTTTTTGTAGTTGTTTGTTTAATGATGATGACAAAAAAGGATGAGAAAGTAAACAACCTGAAAATATATTAAAATTTTAATTAAATGGCGAATCATTTTTCATGGGCTGTATAAATCACACATAAAAAGTCCTCAAGCTAGGAAATTCGTGATATCATTTCCATACCAGCCACCAACCTTGACAAAAATCTTAAAGGTTGCTTATAATGTTGGAGGAAAATAAATAAAAGGCAGTGGTGCAGTTTAATTTGAATTATATTAATTTAATGATAACAGAATTAAAGTAAATTAATAATAGATGAAAGTGTTTATAAATATAAATGCAAAAAATCATATTACACAAGCTAGACAAAAAAAATCACTAAGATGATTGCTAAATAATAAATCTATTATTATATATCTAAAATTTATGTATTTAGAGAATCGGATGTTAAAATATCCATAAACAAGTTAACAAGAAAAGCTAAAAATATGAAAAAAAAATCAACTATGACTACATTTGATTAAAAGTTATTTAAAAGCTCTGTTTAAGAGATGATATTAATTATATTGCTGATTCCTGCAGAAAAGAAACGATCAAAATTCATAGTTTAATGAGTTTACGTACTTTTATCAAGAAAAAAGATGATGAATTATAAATAAGTTTGAAGATCGTTCACTAACTTTGGTACATGTTAAATATTTACATGTGGTAGAAGTAAATGCTTAATATTCTTGTAAGGATTCTATGAATAATATAATTGTTAGCTAATTTCTTTGGAATATAAAACTTCATGAGTTTATCTCGTTTAATGAGTTCATAACTTCATTCTTAATCGTATTTATATTGACAATTCAGTTTGATTCTGAATTTGTGTCATGAAGCATACAAATAATTGCTTTAAAAGTTGTTTAAGTGAACTTTTAAACTTTTGATTACGTTTTTAATTACATTAAAACTGCGAAAATATTTTTATTCCTTTTCTTTAATTCTTCTGACAATAAAAAGCTCATTTAAAACGAAAAGTTTCTCAAGCTTTTCTCGTTTATATTTATCTATGAATGGAGATTTAAAAACATTGAAAAACAGTCCAAACATATAACTGCAAAACCATATTCTAATATTGATTCATAAGCGAGTAGCCAGAACAGATTTGTCTGTTTTTCAAACATTTTAAAATAGTGCTAGAAAGTTAAATATAAAAAAGATTTTTTTTATTGCTGATTGAACATTTATCTAAATCACATAGAAAGTAAAAGTAAAAAGTTGATGTTTTTTATTGATATTTCTCGAGAAACATAAAACTGATGGAAACTTTTACAATCAAACACACTCATTTATTAATTCCGTGTTGTTTTTAGACTTGAACTGTTAACTTATCTGTTGCATATTGGTGTTTAGTAGTTCAAACACACGTTTTAAAAGTCATTTCACTTTATTCCCAAATCCTTTGTGTTTATTTTTATTTTTTCAATATTCAATGAATTTAAGACGCGTAGGCTGTACCTGTATCAAATTTATATTATCTTTCCTGAAATCATCAAAAGAAGATAAAACAAATATAAAAAAGAATCCTTTTCGTGTGGAATTTTGTTAACAATTGCATCATTTGTTGATCGCATAAATATTTTGTAATCTCTTTCTCCATAGTCTGGATTTCGTAAAAAATGAAAAATGTATCTGATGTTTCATTATTTTATTATGAATTGTGATGTGAAATTAGAGTTAACATTAAAACCATGATGAAGAAAAAAATGTATAATTATGTTCCGTTAAAGGGACTTTTGCAAACAATGAAAACTATTGAAATTGAGATACTAAACTTACAAGCATAAAAGCATTGTTTCTTGCAATTTTTTGAAAGCAAAAAGAGATGAAAAACAGAAACAAAAAGATTAAAAAAAACACTGAAGAGATTCCCTTTGATTGTCCAACTGTATTTATTTGAATAAGTAGATCGACAAATCTGTGCATGTTGAAAAAGTCAAAGTTTAATCACTGAAAAAATAATAATAATTATAATAATAATAATAATAATA
>CVRI01000042.1:0-70414 GCA_900005825.1 Clunio marinus | reverse complement strand
CTTTTTTTATTAAGTAGATAGTCTAAAACGTTGACAAACGTCTCATTTCTTTTCTGACAAATCTAACTTAAGATCTAATGGCTTGTCATATCCCATAATCTTAACGTAGTGCTGAGGATCTTCAAATAATTTTGGGTCAACAAACAAAGCTGCTGGTTTCTTTCCAGATTTATTTTTAACAACGAATGATGTGAACATTCCTGTAACTTCTGGTACAACAACGTCTTCAGGTTTAAAAATTGTTTTCTTTTTTGTTAAAAAGAATGAAATTGTCGTTGCATTATATTCATCTGTTTTTGGATTATAATAAAGTTCAGTCACATATCGTCTTGTTACAACATGAAGTAGAAATGGAGTAACAAATGTGAAGAACCCTACGAAGCCGCATATAGCTGCAATGACAGGAGTTGAAGTGCTCATTTGAGCAGCTTGATTATAGAGAATGGGTTGTGCAATGATTCCAACTATGCTGGTAGTTAAAGAGAATACTTTGACTGATTTTATGTTTGGTGTAAGGGACCCTAAACACAAAGAATTAAAGATTAATAAATTAATAAGAAATGAAACGCAATCATGAAACTTGCCATAATAAACTCTGAATTCATCTGAAGTTGCTTGATGATTTTTCATTTGCTGAGTAAGCGATGACGAAATATGCATCGACTTCCATAATTTATGTTGATTTAAAGCATTGATTGGTTGTGATTTCGAGATATTCACAATTTTAATTAAATTTCTTGTGCAAAACATTTTTTATATTCACAATGATGCAAAACTGAAAAGAAGCGAAATCGGAATGAAAGATGCAAACGCGTTGCTTGTCATCATTTTGTTTACAAAAATAAATTTTGTTCATCATTAAATTTTAACTTTGAATTACAAAATGTTTACACTTTGGTCACTATTAGAAGCTACGCTACTTTGTTTAAATGCTGTCTGTGTTCTACACGAGGAGAGATTCTTGTCAAAATGTAAATAACTAAAATTTCATTAACATTTTTCTAAAAGTTCCAACTCATAATAATTTTTTAACTAACTTTTTAAGTTGGATGGGGCGTATCTAATATACAACAGCAAGGCTTTGAACCGCCAACAATGAAATCTCAAGCACTCAACCTAGTAAGATCTATAAGAACAGTTGTCAAAAGTAAGTATTAAACATATTTTGTTTAAACAAATTTTTGGGTGACTTTAGTTAATTTGAATAAGTAAATCTAAAGCTATGTATGTAGCGATATTACATTAATCAATAAATTATGTTGCTTTTGGAGTTACTTCAGGACACTTGATAATTAATAACTTAAAAATTATGAAATACATTCTAATAAATGTTTCTTTCTTCTATTTCTTTTTCACAGTTCCGCTGATATTCTTCAACATATTTGCGATTATATTAAAATTGCTATTTGGTTGAATTGTTTTTTAATAAAATAATGTTTCTTATTAATTTGGTAAATAAAAGAAGTTTAATTTTAAATTCAAATAAATCAAAAGAACTTGTTAATTAGCGAGACGTCTTGTCATTCATCATTCATAATGACTTCATCATTCAAATCTAATTCTGACGAAAATTGAATAAATTATTTATCACAAATCAATGAACTTCAATGCTTGTTACACGTTGCTGTGATTTACAACTTTTTTCGCCGGTTGTATTATGTCAATGAAAACGACAATGGAATTAAATCATTTCATTGCGACACACGTTGACTATTCGTTTTCATTCATTTCCCCTCTCAATATTTACTTTCCAATGGAAAACGGTGGAGGGAAAATTGATTGTTCGCAGTCGGAAAAATCGATTTTCTTTTTTCGATTGCGATGAAACCAGAAAAATTCACATCACATCGCGTAAATTAATTAAAAAAGCGTGTTAAAAACGTTTTCGAATTTCAAGAAATACTCAACAGATATTGCAGTGGCAATGAGAATCATAAACAGTTGTTTTCACGGGCAAAAATCAGCAGCGTCGCTACAAAAAATATAAATCATTTTATCATTGTGATATCGTCTGGTCTAGTTTCAATTTTTCTTTCTTTATAAAAAAAGTGATTATGAAAAGAATTCCAATAAGATAAGAAAGTTAAAGCACGTTCAGTGCGGTTAGTTTTGTGGAAAAGTACCTAATAAATTAATCTTAAGATCATTTTTAAGAAAAGAGAAAAAAATTAAACGACATAAAAATGCAGACATTACGAAAGAAGACATCGCCTTTAAAATGTAAGTGAACAGGGAATTGAAAAACTCAAATCAAGGAAAAATTGATTTTGTTTTATCCTCACATTTGTTCATTCTTCAAATAAATAAAATAAAATAAAAACTCAATGTGAATTTCCTAAACAGAACAAAAAACAAAAATGTAATTTTCCTAGGCCGTTCAAAAATTCAATGTCATTGCGTTACGTAGATTTATTTGAAGAGCATAAGTGAGTGATCAGAATCAAAATGAAAATCCGTTCAATCCAAAAGTTGTAATTTAATGAATTTGTGGCAGAAAATATGCTTGATGATTATAATATATTCCTAACATGATGTAAGCGTACAAGGATTCAGAAACTTTTAAGTAGTTTCAGCCAGTCATTAGCGTTCTATCGGATATTAATATTAATATTAATCTTTCTAAAGCTTTCATACTTTACTTGGAATAGACTCTGAAATATTTAGTAGAATTTATTCTGTCCGTCTGTCAAATGTTCCATGGGAAAAGCGCTTTTTCCAACATGTTTGCAAACATTCTCACATCAAATTTGTATTTTTTAAAAAGAATTCTTTTAAACAATTGATTTTTGCATTATTCAGTGTAATAAAAGCAGTGGCACAAGAAAATGCTACGCTTGCAAGGATCAACTCACAAATAGTATTTACAATGCTAAGTTTATTAAATCCCAAGAGTTGTATGAAGTTTGTTGTGTGCAAATCGAAGCAAAAATTTTATTTTTAAGTTATTGATACATTTTTAAAAGAAAAAGATGAAACCAGCGGAGGAAAAGTGTAGGTTTACAAGCAAAATATTTACTGCAAAATTATATCTACGTGCAATTATGAAAATTAGTAATTTAATACAATTTTCTTTCTTTGCATTCCAACGACTCTTTAGATCGCAATGAACCCGCAAGATTCTTCGGTGATGGAGTAATTTTCAAGGCCAAACTCATTGGAATTCTAGAGGTTGGTGAGGCGAGAGGTGATCGTATGTGTCAAGAAGCGTTGCAAGATTTAAAGATTGCAATAAGGGCAGCAGGCGAACACAAACAAAGAATCACAATTCATGTTACGATTGAAGGATTAAGATTACGAGATGAGAAAACAGGCGTAAGATTTATTTTCATTGGTGAAAGGAGAGAAAATTTGTTTACTAAAATTTATTAAGTAGTGAAAAAAACGCTCATTCAGTCAATCAAAATCATTGAGTCAAACAAACGTCTTTCCTTTCAAAGCCAATAACCTTCATTTAATGAAAAGCAAACAAATTTCTTCATTTTTCATTGTAGGAATCACTTTATCATCATCCCGTTCATAAAATATCGTTTATTGCCCAAGATATGACTGATTCAAGGGCATTTGGATACATTTTTGGATCACCAGATTGCGGTCATCGTTTCTTTGGAATAAAAACAGACAAGGCAGCTAGTCAGGTAGTGTTAGCGATGCGTGATCTCTTCCAATGTGTTTTTGAACTGAAGAAAAAAGAAATCGAACTCGCTAAGCAACATATTCAGAATCGCATCACAGCACATGAACATCAGCAAGTAAAAAATTCAATTTTGGATCATAAAAAGCCATCCACAAATTTGTTAAACGAAGCAAAATCCTCAACTGCGAAAGTAGAAAAATCACCGGAAGCAACTGCTAATCTTGTTGATTTGGAACAAGAGTTAAGTTCAATTCAACGTGGCATTACACAAATGGAACGAATCACGCCTAATGATGATGCGCCAACCAGAAATGTTTTAGATGACGATCCATTTGGCGACTCGTTTACAAGTTTCTCATCGACACCTTTCAACATTTTACCACCACCAGCATCATCAAAGAGAAATCAACAAGTGAAGCAGAGTAGCGATGACACATTAGCCGAATTATCTTCAATTATGAGTAAGTCCGCAACACCTCCGATTCCCCCATTTCCATCATCATCATCATCGTCAGTTGTCCAACAGCAATCGAACAATGACTCGTGGTTGAACTCATCCTCAACAGTGTTTGATGACCAAGAGACGAGTGGAAACTTTAACGATCAAACATCTTTCGATGACAGTAACAATGCTAATTTAAGTTCCACTAAAAAAGAAATAATTGATGCATTTACAGATTTAGATCCTCTAGGAACCGGCAAATCAAAGCCATACGTTGACAAGAAATTTTTCTTCCAAGACTTGAAAAATCCACCAAAGAAAGTCTTACGTGACTTATCGGAGCCGGAAAGTATTTTTGATGCGCATTTCTCGCCTCATCGGCGTCCGAATGCGGCATTGAGCTTAGACTCAAGTGGGGGATTCGAGAGGTCGTCAACTTCTGCTGGTGCTGCTGTTGATCCATTTGAGGAAGAAGACTTCTCGAAGCTTAACATTGAACAGTTTGAGACAACAAAATCGGTTTCACCAAAGTCCATTATTTTACCAGACACAAAAATTTCATCGTCATATGATGAGAAGACAAAAGTAGGAGGAGGAGGAGGAAGAAGTAGTAGCGGAGGAAACGAAAGAAAGCGAAGTGACGGTTCATACAGTGCACCGTTACACGTCGATTTACCACCAGAATCATGGACATCTTCGTCATATTCGGATCCAAAGCGATATGAACGTCAAGGATCTGATGGATCGTCAAAAAATGTTTTCTCAGTCGATTCCTTCTCAAAGAAACTTCCGATGCCGAATCTTTTCGGACAGCGCAATGTTAAACGTGACTCGAATGGAATAAATATGCGGAGACTACAGGAAAGTGATTCATTGAGTGAGAATGAACCTGAATTACCGCCAAGACCTGACACGGGATCTCATGAGCCGCCGCCATTACCGCCAAAGAACCATCGAGATTCTTATGCTGAAAATCGTTACAAGTCACGATATGACTATTCAAGTCGCTTTAAAACGCAGTCAACAGACTCACCGCCATTGCCACTTCCGAGTAGGAGAATTAGTTCCAACTATTCGTCAACTTCAAGGCCTTTTAAGAAATCTAATGAAGAAGAAGATTATTTGACGCCCATGCCTGGAGGTGGTGACATTCCAACTCTCCTTCCACCACCACAAAAGAAAGATCATTCAAAGAGTCGTGGCTCGAGAAAGTCTGAAACTGATCCAAAGAATCTTGATGCGCCGACGCCGCCATATTCGACGAAATCACATGAAATGCCAATCACAACCCCACCTATTTTGCCTGACATCACGTTGAGTCAATTATTAACGTTAGGAATCGATGACCTCGCCCACAAACTAAACGTTCCGACGTCCAAGTTGAGCACAATGACAATTGTTGAGCTGACTAAATATTTGTCGGAGTTTATTGAGAAGTCGAAGCAGCAACCAATTGAATCTCCAGTCAATGATTCGCCAGTGTTTAAAGTCAGTTTTGATGATAATTCTGATGCGACATTTGTTGCGAAGTTTGATGATAATTTCGGTGAAAGTGAAGTCAATGAAGATAATTCATTTGTAGCAAATTTTGAGAACTTTAATCAGCCGCCAATCTCAGTGATTCCCACAGCTGATCGTTATGCTGTTTTTCGTGAAATTATTGATCAAGAAATGCAACAAGAACAGAGACAGGATGAAGTTCAGCAAGAACCTCAACATCAGGAATCAATTGAATCAACAAATAATTCAAATTCATTGGAAGACGCGCCTGAAAGTTCATTTGAGTATGCAAGGGAGATGGAAAGCGGCTTCAGTCCAGTGATGGACAATCAAATCAAACAAAAGTTTGATTCGAAAATTGCAGATGCCATTTCAGGTGCGAAAGATCGTTATGCAGCTTTACGTGATATAATTCTAGTCGAAGATTTATTTGATAAAACGGCGATGCCGCCATTAGCTTCGATCTCCGATTCAAATTTGAGTGACGATCCAGATGATGTTGAACCTGCTTTTGATACAGCAACAGCAGAAGTTGCTGACAATAATTCAGCTGACAATGTCCCAACTTACAGCATTTCCTGGGCTGATGCTGAAGCAATGCCAGCAGAAAATTTCGATCAACAGCAACAAGAAGTGAATGACGATCAACAACAGAAAAGTTTACAAATTATTTCGACAAGCAATAAAGATGATTTAGAGATTAATGAGTACATGAGAAAAGCGATTTCTGAGTTGTCATTGGATCAACGATTGTCGCCAAACATTCAAAACAAGTCCCCAAGCATTGTTGGTGATAAAATTCCTGCTTCACCTTCGCCATCGCAACTCAAGCCATCAACATCACCATTGCCAATTCCTGCAAAACCACACATCAACGATGAGTCAATCAATCAAAAATCTTCACCAGCACCACCAGAGAATGAAGAAAACATTGAAAAACTTGAAGATATTAGAGGTAAGAATGAAGATTTCTGGTTGATCGAATAACAAAATAATTTTTTACAGAGAAAACAATTACACCGCACGACATGAAACCAGTAGAATCATCAGAATCGTGGGCAGTATTTGAACAAGAAGAAACAAAAGCTACAAAAGAAAAGTCAACAACACCAACGAATGTCGCAAAGTCACAAATAGAACGTGAATCACCTTACTCGTCAGATGGTAAGAATGAGTATAAACAGCGTGAAAAAGAATATCACCGTCGTTGGCCAAAACCACCACACACATCATCGTCATCGAGAGATGTCAGTCCATGGGATGAAGATGCACCGCCAGCACCACCACCCCAACAATCATCAGCCGGTGATTATCGTCGCAGACCGCGACCACATCACCATGAATCATCAACTCATCATCATCATCATCATCATCCACATCATCATGATCGTTACACTCGACCACCAGGTCCACGACGTCGCATTAATTCATGTGATGAAGAATTTGATGATGAATACGATCGACGACCTCCACCGCCATCTCGTGGTCGGACGGCGAAACCTCCAATGATGCATCGAAGTAAAGAAATTCTTGATTCTGAGAATCCAAGCTGGCATTATAATGAGAATTGGTCGGATGAAGAAGTCATTGATGATCGTGGACGTAGTGGATTCGATCGAAATGCATATGAACGAAGCACTTATGGTCCACCATATGATAAACGTGATCCTAAGAGCTTCCCATATGACAGACGTGACTACAAAAATTACGAAAAGCGATCGAAATATTATCGTTCAAGTCGAAATGATTACGATTATGATCCATATGAGTTGCCACCACCTTCTGCTGGTAGTCGTGGAAAGTTGTCAAGGAAAGAATTCGATGATTATGAAGGAAACTTTGAGCGTGGATCACGTGATAGTCGAAGTGCACGTGAATATTTTTATGATCGTGATAGAAAAAGTTTTGATAGTAATGAATCTTACGATAGTGGTCGTGGACATAGAATGGGTAGTGGTGGAGAAATTGGAGGTAGCTATGAATATCGAAATGCGCCACAAAATCGGTCACTTCGACGAGGTCAAAGATCTCGTGGTCCGCTTGAAGACGAAGAAGATTCAGATGAAGAAGTTCCTGTGAGACGAACATCTGGTGATACTGGAAGTTTACAAAGATCGTCAGGAATGGTTGGTGGTCCGAGATCAAAGCATATTCAACTTGATGATGATGTTTGGGGTGTTGGGCCAGGTGGTGGTGGTAAACAGCATTGGAAACGACCGTCAAGTGCTAACGCTTCAGGTGATCGAATGTCAGCAGCATCGGGATCTGGAGGATTGTCTGGATCTGAAGGTGAGAAAGAAAAACGTTATCGAAGGAAAGGAAAGCCAGTTAAAGGGAAGGAAGTTGAGCTTCGTTCGAACTACGCAACAATTCGATATTCACAAAATCAACGAAAGGAATATTATGATTATGAAGATGACGCTGGTGATTATGGTGATGAACCTCTTCCGAGGAATATCTCACCTCGAATGCAAGATGCTGAAGCTGCAGCTTATTATGGAAGAAGAAAACATGGACGAACGCCAGTGACGCCTCGCTCTGAATCAAAAGGATTTAGTGAATATTCAAAACCAACTCGTTACCCCGATGAAGATGATTATGATCGTCGTGTACCATCACGTGGTCAAGGCTTTAAGAAGAGTACAAGTCGAGATCTTTATGGTGATGAATCATCAAAAGAATTTCATGACTTCGAAGAAGATCCTAAAAGACAATCAAATGTAAGACGATCTGAGTTTATTGCAGATGAACATCAACAACCACCAAATCAACCGAACAATAAATTTAATTTTGATGGTTTTGAAAGCGATTTCAATTCGTCACCGAAACAAAAAGATTCTCAACAAGCTAAAGCGAATGAACAGCAGCAGAAATTTTCATTTGAATCTGAATTTTCACCTTCAGCAAATGCCACGAAGAATGGAAGCAGTCAACAAAAATTGAGATTCAATGAAAATGTTTCGGTGTCAAAATTCGATGCAAATCAATCGTCACAACAAATGTTTGAAGATGATTTCTTGGAGTGGACGCCTGACACATCTGCAGCAGGTGCTGGCAATAACAGCATTCAGTCAAGTCTTAAGAAGGCGCCTGGATCTAATCTGAAGGCAAATTCAGTTTTTAATCGACATGAGAATATCAAAAAATCAGATTCGGTTAACATTTTCGCAAGGAAATCTGATGAAGATCCATTTGAGAACGACGATTTCTTCAATGATGAAAACAAGGAACAAACTAATAACAATAATAATGGTCAAAGCGAACAAGATCCATTTCACTGGAGTAATAAAAATAACTTCGCCAATTTTGATGACAACAAAAATATCTGATCATCAACCAAGCGAGTGATAAGTTACAAAGAAAACAATACAAAACGCAAACACATAACGAGAAAACGATCGAGTAAGATTTACGATTACACAACTCATGATTTTGAAAAATATTTTAATGAGAGCACTGCGAGGGTGGTGATGACGACACACACGACTAAAAGCACCAAAAATATCGTCAAACGAAGCAGCAGTAACAATAATAATCCTACTTACTATTATTACAATAACAAGAACTATTTGATGAGAATGCTGATGAAGTTGGTGTACTTGTAAGTAAGTTGAATTAATAATTAATTTGACTTCCTTTCTCTTTTTTATCATACTTTTCTAAAAATGTGTTTGACCTTAAAGAAAATTATTTTAATAATTCAAAACTCACACACACACACATGCAATGTTGAATCAATTATTTTAACATTTGATGATATTAACTGGTAAAAAAAATGAAACGGTTTCAAGCAAGCAAATGTGAATGGAAAAAGCTTTTAAAGTTAAGAGTTGATAAATTAATATTTAACTTTTCTGATAGCTGTATTTATTCAATAAATGTATAATCTCGTAGATATCTGAAAGTAAAGAAGTAAAAAAATTATTGCCAGTTGCGTAATGAATAAAATACTACATTTTTGTTAAATCGCTTATGATAATACCAAAAAAAAAAACAAGAAAAGATAATGAACAATTTAGAATGAATGAGCAAATTTGCTTTCATCTCATTTTATTGGAAATGCAAATGCAATGCAAATTAATTCGAGTTGCATCTTTAATGCGCAGAACGGAAGAAAAAGCATGAAGAACAGACAAAATATAATATTTGTATTAAGTGAATAATAAGCAAAGTTTCTCGAAGCAAGTCACTAAAGGGAAACATTTCTAATTGAGATTTTAAAAATTCATTCGTTGCCATGAAAAAAGGAAAAAAAATTCTAACAATTTTAAATTTATTCTACATTAAATCACAACTCTCGTTTTCAAATAATTTTTTTATTTTATTTTAATCAAAGATATTTTGAAAATATCGAAGAAAATTGTAGAAACTCAAAATCGTTTTAATTTCATTAAAATCACATCACATCGTCACATAGAAACATAATGACAGATATCACAATTAAAAAGAACAAAATTAATAATTTATTAAACATTTATCTATTGTAAAATGAGATTATTGACTCTAAAAAACAGAATTGTATGAAATTAAATGGAAAAATTCTGTATGACTTCATAAAATAAAAATACAAAAGAAAAAAACATGCAAATTAAGTTTTGTTTTATTTATTTCTCATGTTTAAAATGAAACTTTGCGAATGTTTCACCAACTAAAAGTGGAAGAATTAAAGTTGCTTCAGCATAAATTTTAACTGGATTGGCTTCTTTTCTAATCTTTCCCCAACTAACAGCTTCGTCACATCTCGCGCCAGCATCACTTCCATCAAATTCCGAAGCAGTGTTTAAATAGACTGCAAAATCAGCTCCATTTCTCATGAGATTTGCATTGCAAATATGGTGCTTTATAAGTCCACCTCCAACAATAATAATTCCTGTGTTGACGGCTTTCACTGCCATGGTGTTGATCCGTCTCAGATCAGAAACAATATCAAGAACTAAACCAGGATTTCTAAACGAATGAAAGTACATCATGTCACCAAGAGATCCATCAGTTAGAGCTGGACAAAATATAGGAATTTTGTTGACTGCAGCCCAATAACAAATTGATTCTTCGTTATTTATTCGTTGTCCAAGTCGTTCAATCATTTTTGAAGGAGTCCAAAGTGTTCCTTTCTCTTTCTGTTCTTTCAGCATTTCGTCCAATTGTGGAATAACCCAGTTTTCAAATTTGCAATAATTGTCATTTGGAACAAGAAGATTTCCTATTCGATTAATTCCTTTTTCTCGTAAATCTTTGCCTGGAAGTTCGAATGACCCAACGTAAGTTGATGCCAAGCATTTTATAAGATCTTCTTCAACACCACCTTAAGAAAAGATTTTAAGTAGATTAAAATATTGCAATATAAATTAACTTCAAATTACCTGCTGTAGTAACAATGCAATCTATGAGCTTGTTTTGTACAAGAAACTTTATGGTTTCTCTTAGGCCTGAACTGACAATATTTGACGTATAACCAAAGAAAATCGTACAATTACTCTTTCTTTTAATAAACTCATCATCCTCATATGAATCTTGGTCGTCTTTTTCTAATGGTGTCTTTCGGGTTTCAAGCATTTTATTAATTTCATCTACAGCTTTGCCAAAATTTGTTGCTTGAAAACCGGAATTTTTATAAGTTTTCAAAATTTCATTGTAATTTATGCCATGACTCCAGTCATAGCCTTTAACTACGGGCGTATTTTCAGGCAATGGAATACTTTCTTGCAATACCGCATCCTTTGCAAGCTCAGGTTCACTGTTCATTTTAATTTTATTCTTATAAAAATCTTCACGCGTTTGTTTGTTTACTTTTTGTATCGAAAAGATGCAGAAAGTGACTTTCCCCTTATCCTTCCAGTCCCCTCAAGGCTACGCGATATCAAAGTTTCCCCTTGAAACTACGCAGATGTCTTACATTTTTTTTCCAATCCTCAGTTATATTTTTTCCCTCAGTCTCGTCAGATATGAGTGCAACGATCGAAAACTTGTCGAGATTAAATAAAAATAAAATGTAGCTAGAAATGTTCATGAAAGCTGTTAGTAACTGGATATATAACAGTAAAAAGGATATCAGAGTTACATTTAATATTATTCACTTTGAAGTTTGCGCAATAAGTGTGAGAAAATTTTAGATTGCAAAAAGAAAAAAAAGTCCAAAATGTCCAACATTGAATTTTTTTTTGCACGAAAATGAAGGAAAAAGATTTTTTTGCATAGTGTGAAAAAGTGCAAAAGTAAAAAAACTGCCAATAACAAATGATTGATAAGCAATTGATTTGTTCAGAGTAAAATAAAAATTGTTGATGTGTTTCCAACACTTGTATTTGGATTAAATTGATTTGTGATTAAAATGTAAGTCTCGCCTGAGTTGTTTGTTTAATAAAATTTCTAACGTTGCGCAGTTTCCAATCACTTTTCAAGTTCTCTTTGCGGTGCTCTTGAAATGAGAACATGCAATAAAATTGTTTTTTATTGGATAACTTGAAGCATTCTAAGGGCTGGCTGTTGGGTGATTGAAAATGCTAATTGAATTTACAGCCTTCAGAAGTTCTTTTAAACACTTTTTTTCCTCGCCCTTTATCGACTGTCAATTGTAAATTGATTGTTTATTTCTAAATGGATGGAATTTCATATGAGCATGACAAGTTTTATTGCATACATTTTATTTGAAATCTTTTCAATCTGACACAGTAAACAGGAACGATATGTTCAAATGTGATTTGGAATAAACGGAAAGATATAATTTTTCAAGCATAAAAGCTTGCAGCAATATATGTATGTGCCTAGTTTGCTTTTCATTCTTCTTCTGCTTCATGGCGGAGTTTGATATCATCTGATGAAGATTGTAAAAAATTCCTATGAAATTTCTTGATATTTATCATCACATAACTTTCAAATGATTCCCAATTTTTTTTACTTCTTCTTCAGTGTTACATTCTTATGCGGTAATTTTTCATTCCATTCCATCCTTAAATTCTTGATGATTACACTTTAATTATTACTTTCGTTACAATTTTTATGATTTTCTGGTTTATGGGATCTTCTCTTGTGCTTTGCCATCCTATCCTATTCGTCATAATCATGCTCAACGTCGTTCTTTATTATTTTTTGCTGCTTCTTTTATATATAATTATTGGGCATATAAAGCGATAGATTCATTTCTCAAGAATTTCTCTTTTCCGTTTGTTCTTTTAGGTAAAAAAAATGAAAATAAGTCTCCGACTTTTGTAAACCAACTAAGAAAAAAAGAAACAAAATAACAAGAAACTAAGAAAAATTAATACAGAACGAAGAAGCTTAAAGAAAAAAGTAATAAGAAAGATATCTTGATTACAAATGATATAAAACGGAATAGTAAAAGAAGAAGAAAAAAGACGAAAACTTAATGAAATAATGATTGAAATGACGAGAATAGTGGAAGTCTTGCTGTTTGCATCCATTGTGATACCGACACTGATCAATTCGTTGGCAAACTGTCCCAACGGTTGTTTGTGTAATGATGAAACGCTGGTTGTGACATGCTATGAGACAAACCTGGATGTCATGCCCATCGCGCTGAATCCTTCCATCAAGCAATTAATAATGAAAAATAATAAAATTAAGTCAATTGAATCAGCAATACAATTCTATCCAGACATTGAATTCCTTGACTTGAGTGGGAATCATTTACTGAAAATTCCATCGCGCACCTTTCAATATCAGAGGAGATTGAAGGAGATGCGCTTGAATAACAACAAAATTGGTCAAATTGAACCAGAAACATTCCATGGGATGGAGTCGATACAGATATTAAACCTGCGTGGTAATCTTATTGACTTACTCGAGCATAATTCCTTTTCTTCACTACTTAATCTTGAAGAATTGAATTTGGGACAGAATCGAATCGCCGAGATAAAATCAGATGCTTTCTATCGTTTATATAATCTCAAGATTTTATATTTAGATGACAACACACTAAGTCACGTTCCCGCTGAATCATTCTTGCCACTTACAAGCTTAGCTGAGCTCTTCATCGGCGTTAATTCCTTCACGACCTTGGAAAAGTCGTCATTCGAGAAACTGAAAAAGTTGACGACGCTCAATCTCAATGGCGCTCAACTTGACAACATCTCATCGGGTGCCTTCACTGGACTTGATAATCTTCGTGTTTTGGATTTGTCAAGTAATCGTTTAGCTCGAATTCCAACGAAAGAAGTGTCGGGTTTGCATCGTCTTGAAGAGTTGTCGATCGGGATGAATGACTTTGAAATAATTCCCGAGAAGGCTTTTGAGGGTCTTACCAACCTTCATCAACTTGAAATCATTGGAGCGAACAAATTAGTACGCGTACAAAATAACGCCTTCATCGACAATGGTAATTTGAGAATAATACGATTTATATCGAACGAAGAACTTTCACAATTCGAATCAGCAGCATTCCATGGATTACCATTTTTGAAAGAGTTGATACTTAGAAATAATGCAATCGAATCAATACGTGAGAATCTCTACGAATGGGACAATCTTCAAGTTTTGGACTTATCAGAAAATCCATTACGATGCGATTGTCACTTACTTTGGTATAAAACATTCTTAAATAGTCGTGGCAGTCATTTGAATAGCGAACAACAAAGAAACAGTATTAATATCAACAATAACAGCAACAGCAACGTTAATCACACTATCAACTCAACGAAAATGAATTCTTTAAGTGATAGCGACAATTCCAGTATCGTAAATCATCATCAACATATAATTTGTGCATCGCCAGCTTATGCAAAAGGCAAAGAATTTCGTAAACTTTCATCCGACCTTTTCGGATGTACACCAAATTCCGATCCAAAAATTCAAGCAATCATTTGCGGCCTCTTAGTCATCACAGCCGCTACTATCACGACTCTTATATTGATTGCTTACAAATGTCGTCGAAGAAAGTTTCGTAACGTTTTAAAAGACAGTGGATGGGATATTAGCAGCACGATAGGACGAAAAGATCGTGACTATCATAAAACATATGCCGCACCACAATATATCGACACGATGAGAAAGCACACATTGGGTGCGACAATATCATCGCCCTCACATTGCAACAGCATGACCGGTGCTAATAATTACCAGCAATATCCATTAACACCGATGATTCCCATAACAGAACTATAGCAAAACGCTCCTCCTTCACGCAATAGCGCGGGAGGAGGTTCAAAATCATCAAACAGCAGTGGCAGTGGTGGTGGTGGTGGAATGACCATAGCAACCACAACATTCTTGAAACTGAATCAATCACATTTCAATCAAGGAATTGATTACATGCCAACTCCATCGCCAAGTGAAAACAATGATTTCTATCAACATCACCATTTTCCATACCATTTCGTATCGCATCATCAATATTATCCACATATGCATTGCACAACACCGTCTCAGCATTGCGATCATCATTATGGGACAACAAGTAAGAGTGGTAAGTCATATGCACATCATACTTATCAGACTATCGGTCCATCAACAATCAGTTCAACGCTCCATCACGAGCATCATTATGCAAAGCCCGATAATATGGGAAATATTGAAATTATTGATAGTAAAAAGCTTCGCAGCTTTGATGATATGAATAATGAAATATAAAATCTTTGTATCTATTTATTTATTTTCATCCTTCAATTAGTGTAGCGTGACCTAAAAGAAATTGTGAATATCTTGTAAGCAAAAAAAATGAAAGAATCTGTAAATATTTATTAAATGTCATTCCACCCCCATCCCAGCTTAACAAAAATATCTAAGTAAATATTATCAATCAATTTTTAAAGCGATAAAAATATTTGAAAAAAGAGGTGGAAATATAAATGGATGGTTTCGACTTTAAATAATCGCATTTATTGTGTATATAAATATATGAAGATATCTGACAGAATTACATAAAAAATAAATTTAATAATATTCATAAAAATGCGACACATCATTCTATTTAAGTAAGCTCAGCGAATATTAATGATTGTGAAAAGTTTGTAATAAAATTATTAAAATGACATTATATTTATGAAGAAAAAAAACGGAAATAATGTTGGAAAAGAGGCAGCACAGTTATTCATAAATATTTAAGCATGTTTTACTGGCAACATAATTATAATAGCGTGTTTAGCAAATTGAGTGAATTTTCATTTTTCTTCCTCGTTGTACAGTAAAAATCTTTAAACTTCTACATTCCATTTTAAAAAACTTAATCTCTTAAAATATTTCTAGAATTTCTACTGTATATTGCACAAAATTAATATTCAGAGAAAAAAAAATGAAAAATTTGAGCTATCAAGACTTGAAAGAATTGTGAAATGTGCAAATGTTAATTTTCCTTAATCGCATTCATAAAGCTTGAGAACAAAAAAGAAAAAATCGTTTAATGTTCCTCGGAATATGATTAATAATTTTTCCAATATTTCCTGTTTAATATCACAAGCGTTGTGCTGTTTTTTCATAATAAAAAATTTATTTTTAAACATTGACGTATCAGCAAAAATAAGCAATCTTAATTTACTCAATGAGTGACTAACATTCATTTATACCTTCTCTATGTTCACGAAAAAGCGATTCGTTAAACGCGGCTTCCCAAGATAACGACATTAAACGCACAATGAAAACGCTTCACAGAAAAGAACTGAGGTGTCATAAACATTCTCTCGCACGTTTCGAAGCCTTTGTTGTTGTGTGTCTAAAAAAAGAAGAAAACATTTAACAAAGAAATTCACTATCAAACCTAGATAACAGTTCATACATACACACAGCTATCTATGTGTGTTCATAACTCTTCTTTCATGTAATGTTGCGCTCACGATGGAAATAAATCATGACGTGTGGATGAAAAGTGAAGCAAGAAAAAAACAAAACAATACAGAAACTATACTTTTATGTACATATACCCGTCAGAAATGAATCATTCGCCCGACTGATGACTGGTTGTGTATCTTATCGCAAAAAAAAAGGTTCTTTAATTCCGCCAGCAGGCATAAAAACAAGCCGAATTACCGGAATAGCAAGCCAACGTCGTGTTTAGTCGACTTCTTTTGATTCAGCTTCATTTTGCAAAGAATGAAAGAATGAAAAAAGAAACTAAAGCAGACTGACGGCACTCGATTCCAGATATTTATTTTCTTTCTCTCTCCTTCTCCTGCCAACCATTTCTTTTTCTTTTTTTTTGAGTGTTATCTAATGATATCATGAGAATTAAAAGAGAATCAAATTATAAAAGAATGTTCGTAGCAGTCGGTTATCATTATCATTCGGACACAATGAAACGCCATTCGTTCGTTGGCGGGCTTAAGAATTTCTCGTCGTCGACCCACAGAACAAAATTGAAAAGATATGCTGAAAGATATTAATTGTGAAAATATGAAGAAAGAAAAAGAGAAGTTGAATTAAATGCAGAGTGACATTTTTTTCTTCTTTTCAAAAGCAAAGAGATAGCCGATGAACTCTTTTCTTACTTATTTCTTTTATTGTTTGCGTGTCACCCCAAAGCGACGTGCAATTGCTTGAAAATGACACAAACTCACTCGAATTTAAATTGACTCTCCAAAGGAACTTCGGAATCTTTTTTAAAAAGTAATAACATAAAAGAAAGAATTCCGCAACGGATTAAAATCGACGCTGTCATCGTCGTCGCGGTTCAAATGAAAAACATTTTGGGTGTGAAAATATTTTTTTGTTTTATATTTTCCGACTCTAATTAAATAAACAAAGGCTGATTACTCGCACGTCATCCATATGTGTCACACAATATAAATATGAACTATTCATGAGATTAAAAGACGATAACAAGTAGCGAGGCACAATTAAAAGCAATTAAATGCGAGTTTCTTTTAACACATAATCTTTTTTTATTTCTGAAGGGAGACATTCCAAGTGAGGGGAGGCAATGAACGAGTACGTAAGACGAGAAGGCCACTAAGAAGGGAGAAAGAAAGGAAAAAATAAGCGAATCAAAAGCGTATTTTTGATATAATGAGAATTACATACGACCAGCAACATATTCGTCTGTTTGGGGGTTGTAATGTCGTGTTTTCTTGGAGCAAAGCGAACCTTCATTCATTATAATTAATTTCATTTTATTTCCTTCACTCCAATGCTTCCCTTCGCATTACTTCTCCCAATGGACATCAATAATACTGCCCTGACATATTCTCTCCCTTCTTTCTCATCTCCTTGAACCAGTGAAATGATTTTATGAGCCTCTCGTGTTTGGTGCGATCATCTCATCATCCTCGAGACTTTTTTCTCTTCCCTTCTGGTGAAGATTGAAAATGGGGCGGTTGGTGAAGGCTTTTAAATATAAAAGCGAGGTCCTTCATCATGACATGAACATTATATCAACGCTTCGAATATGTTTTCCAAGTCGATGATGAAATTGTGCAACACAAACACTCACGTATCGTTTCAACTTTATTTTTCTCGTTTACGAAACTTCCTCGAGCATAAATATAATGAAAAAAAAAGACATAAGAAAAATTCTTCATGTATGCTGCCGGATACTTATCAGGCAATTCTCATCTGCCTTCTCCCATTCTGCCATCTTCAACAGCAACACACCGCGTTTTTCTTATCACACATTTCCAATCGATGAGAATTGTTTTTATGTGTGTACACATAACATTCGCTTTTGCATCATTTTCGCTTTTCCTTTTCTACCCCCCATCTAACTTGAAATCGGCTCTTAAACAATATATTGTTTTTATTCTCGTCCTTACTTGCTTCCCTTCCAAATATTGGCTGTTATGTTGCGAGACTTCACTTTATTCCAATATCGAATTTGAAGGGAGAAAAAAAACGTTGAAGAAGAACAAGAAACGAATCGAAACAAAGTTGAATGATTTCATTGCTTTTATGATTATTTTCATAGCTTTTTCGTGAAACCATCAGAAAATGCATTGGCGGGAATGAGATTCATTCCTTTATTCTTCCTTCTAGCATATTGTTTTCAAACTCAATGTTATAACTTAAACAAAACCATTTTTCTTTCTCTGTTGGGTTCAATGTTGGGGGGAGGGGAGGGGGACATTTTTTTGTTGTACTACAAGCAACCCATGCAAAAGAGTCGATTCCTCGAGGGTGTAAACTCGCTGAGCGGTAGGAATAATGATATGGAAGAGATGAATGATTACTTGAGATTAAACATAATGAAAAATCATAAAAATAATCGCAAAGGGAAGGCGATGCTGGGACGGCGATATTTAATGTTTAAATGCTACTTATTCCTTCCATAATGACTTGTTATAAATACCATTAAAGATTAAACAGTGAAGCCGTTGAGAAGTTTTTTTTCTCTTCTTTTTCTTGAATCTGAATTTGAATCGAGGCGAAGCCGAGGTGTTGATTTCAACAACTGAACACAAAATTCATCCAAAGATTATTTACTTCTTTTTAATGACTACAACATCGGTAATGCGAAGACGAATGAAATCTGTTTTATTACTTATTATTTTTATTATTCTTATGAAAAAGTATCATTCGGAAATGTAAGATTTTTCTATTGCGATGAATATAAAATTGTAAAATATTTAATGGCGTAGGAGGAGTTAAATAAATTTGTATGATAAGAAACGACGACTTTGTTATTATTATAATTCTGACGCTGATGATGTTGATGATAACTAAATAAGAAAAGACAAATCTTTATACTTAATAATTAAAATTAAATTATTTCCTTGTTCTTCTATCGGATCGAAAAGCAATATAAACTGTAGCCAAGTGAGAAAGATAACAAAAATTTAAATCAAAGAAATTAAAGACATTCGATGATTTAATTGAAAGAAAAAGCAAATTTAGAAGATTATTCATGTTCAAGAATGTATAAAAAAGAAATTCTGTAACTTATGCATGAGATTGATGGAGAAGCATATTGGGTGAGAGAGAGAGAGAGAGAGGGAGGGGGTGGATGAAGGAGCTTTTATCCCGCAACATAAGTATCGAATAAATTATCAGCATCGAATTTCATTATCAGATCATCAGCCGCCTTCATCTTTTTTATTTCATTTCGAATTAAAGGAGCATCGACAGATTGCGAAGCAGGAAAAAAGATTCAAATTAATAATTAAAGAATTGATTATCATGGAAGAGAAAGTTGCAAAGTATAGGGCGTTTGTTGATGATCTTATGATAAAAGATTCCACGAACTTGCGCAAACGAGGAAGTATTGAGAATCTTCAATCATCAATTAACTTCTTAACTATTCACTGACTGCTTCTTCTACAACTTGAACATATTTTCAAAGCATTTTATTCTCATACTTATAAACGTACAACATATTACATATTTAACACAAAAAAGAAGTCAAAGCAAACATAAACAGCAAATTTATTGAAATATAAATATTTGTCCTTACGTACAATGTAAATATTTCATCATTGAATTCATTCGAGCGACGTAAACTTTTCTCTTTCTTATAATTTCATCTCCGTTCATTCGCTAAGAAAATCAAATCAAAATCAAAAAAACCACTGATGAAAAAGTCACTCTGAACTTGTTCTCTTAATTTTATAATCTTTAATGGAAAATCTATCAAGCAAACAGCAAAAAAAAATCGAAATCGAAATGTAATCAAAATCAAAACTCAAATCAATACGAACAGATGAAAAAAAAAGAAGAAAAATCTAAAATTAAAATGATTGTAAAACAGCAGAATGAGAAGCAAGTGGAGAATCAGAAAAAGAATCTTCCACTCAAATGATTGAATTAATTAATATAGATGTGTTTTTTTATATAATCGATAAACTGAAGATATATCTAAGCCGAAGACAAAAATCTACATGTTTCACTCAAGTTGAATCTGCTCGAGCTATAGTCGTAAATTGAATAGAATGAGAAATCTAATGAGAGATAATCTAATAAGAATAAATAAATAAGATGATAAAACAAGAAAACAAACTTCTCAAATAATAAAAAAAAAGATAAAAGACGAACATGAATGATGTATGATAAAATATCTAAAAGTTTTCCATAAAAGAAAAATGTTTCTACTTAGATAATAAAAATTAAAAGAAACATGTACATTCTACCTTAGCTTTGTATAGCATCAAAGATTGAGGTTCAGTATGAAGAAAAGATGAAAAAAAGTAATGATAAAGATAAGTTAGTATAGAGAAGGAAGCTATTTAATCAAACTGTTGTTTAAGAGACATAAGACCTCATTGCAAATTGCTTTTCCAATTTAGTTTGCTTTCTTTTCTAAAAGATTTTACTTTTCCTTTTGGCCAAGAACGACTTTCAATCTTCTCTTTCACTTTCCAATGATTTGTTCAACAAGGGATTAAGATTTAAGCTTCTTCATATAAGATATCCTCAATCATATGAAGACATCCTGTCTGTTGTTGATTGGATTTAAGTTGAACAATAGTCACACAAGGATTAACCATATCTGTGATTTGTAGAAAAAGATATTTTCATTTATTTTTATATTTTCATTTTTGTCTCATTTCGTTTCGGCTTCTTGAAGCTTTGAGATCTTCTGTTTCATTCAAGGCCATCAACATATCAAACATCAACTTTTAATGGATTATAAAAGCGATCATGGTAATTGACGGTAATGAGGTCTTGAAATGCTGTAAGATATCACGCTTTACCCAATGACATATTTGAGTTTCGGCTCTTGAATATTCACAAGAGATGAAAAAAACGAATAAATAAATTCATAGATAATAAAATAACATAGATTGACGATGATAACTAAATACATTTTTATTTATAATCGAATTGAAGTCAAAATTGTCATATCTAAAGATAGAAATGAAATCACTTGATGGTGTTTGCGAAATGATGTCACACAATTATAATCAGTCTTGCCAATGATGAAGAAGGAATAAATATTTCTTATAAAAGCAAAATTAATTAAAAGTAATTCCATTAGATTTTAGTATTTAATTTAACAAATAAATATTCTGTCCTTAAATTGATACCAAATTGAGAATCCACACATGCTAAACAGGTGATGGAACGTGAGTAAAAGAAATAAATTTAAATAATTCTCTATCATAATCTTCATAAAAATAACTTGTAAGTTATTATTTATGTAAATATCATAATAAAAAACAACAACAACAAATATAGCAAAAACGAAGAAGTGAGAAGAGAAGAATAAAATAAAAAAAAAGAAATACAAAGTTTGAAATAAAAAGGAAATTATTCAAAACATGTAAAGCAATGTTCTCTGTGTTTTTATTTTCTCTGCTGGTGCTTCTGAAATGACAATGTAATTGACGATGCTTTTAAGGTAAGCACATTGAATCTCATGTTTCAGTTTCTTATAGCAACCGAAGAAGTCAAGAAACTACATTTAAGGGCAAATTACCTTTTTTTCATTCTTACTAAAATGTAAGACATCTCTGATTATATCTATAAAGTACATGAGTGGTCAGAGTCTGAAGAAGCTAAGATCAACAATAAAATTATCTTAAACACCATCGCCAACACAAAATACAATACTTAAAGTGCAAGTGGAATTACATCTTCGATGGCTTTGAATAACAACAAGAAAGAAAATTGTTATCGCAGATTCTCTTTTTGTCATTTTTGTTCCTTTCGCTCTCGACTGAAACTTGTTTTTCTGCATTCACTTAACGAGGGGTGAGTATGTAAGTAATATTTAATAGAATTAAGCTGTAATTTGTGCAATTATTTTCTCGTTCTTCTTGAAAATATAGCAAAGGTAAGAAAAGTAATTTTCATTAAGCATTCACACGCTCATTAAGAAAGAAAATTCTGAAGAATGGAATAAAATCATTGGAAAATTCTTTCTTTAAAGGAAACACATTTTCCATCCACTTTTCAGTCTCTAAAATTTAGATTCCCGTCTCATTTATTCGTTCATCCTCCCCTTCGAACAACTTGCCTTCGTCGTCGTCCTCGTCGTTGTTGAAACACAAAAAAATATTCTACACCTGCACAGTAGACACTAAAAATAAGTTGATACATTTTTTATTATGTGTATTCTCACGAATCTCCGATTCAAATATTTTGTGCAAGAACCAAGGCAAGAATGGAAGAAGAGAAATAGAAGAAGAATAACAAGCGTGGAGTTTAAAGTTTGACAACATCGCATTCACAGTAAACTCGCCATTTCAACACTGCAAAACACGAATGAGAAGAAGTAGAAGGAGAAATGCCCGCTTCTTCAACTCTTATTGATGTGAAAATTGTTTGAAGCTTTTCCTTTCATCGTTTTCATTCTCGAAAAGTATCCCCAGTTGTTCTCGTGTTCATTTGATGTTTATGTTGGTATAAGAATGAAGCGCATTTGAGGTCGAATGAAAGATTTAAATGCAAATGTATTAAGCGAATCTTTCTTCCAGAAAATTGAAATAAAATATAAATTGAATGGGAAGGGAAGGCAAACGATGGTAAGAAGCGGGTGAAGGCTTCAGGGCTGAATGAAAAATAAGCAAGTGAAAAGGAAGGGAATATCGAGGCTAAGGCAGTGTGCACACAGTTATTCATCTCGTTTTCAATTTTCCTCGAGAACTCGCCTTGCTTTTATTTTGATTCTCTTTGATCCTTCTGTCAAGATTGAAGAAAAGTGCACCAAGCATCGTAAGAAAATTGAAAATACCACGTTGGCGTTCGTTGTGATGAGAATTATGGCTGGGGGATGGATATAATGGGGTTTGAAAAATTGAATAGAACAAAAAACTGAGAAAGGAAAAAAACAACATTGAATATTTATTCGAGGCTTTGAACATCAAGTCTACGTAAAAGTATATTAATTTATTTCATCGAATGAAAAGAAAGAAAACTTTTCATTCTTTAACTTTTATGAAGGAATTTTCTTTTCATAGATTTTCATTATTCGAGTTGGAATTTTTTCTCTCCCATTTTTTCCCTTTTTTTCTGTTTTCTTTTTCTTACTTCATTCGATGGAAAATTATTTTCCTTCTGACATTGAGTCACTTGAAGAAGGAAACGAGAAAGCGTTGATAGGATTTTGCAGTTTTTCTTAGCTTTCAATCCCACACTGCGGGACTTCAATTCAAAAGGAAATCAACTAAAAATGGTGTCACAATGGCCAATTAAAGGATGAGAAAGTCATTTTTGTGTATGCTCCCGGATATTAAATTGTTTTCCATCATCTCTACATGATTCATGAAAAGAAATTATCATATGAAATATTAATTTCATTAGAATTTATTTTTGATTAAAGCCTCTGGCGTGACTTTCCTCCAACCCCACAATTGAGAAACTTTAACAATTCTTCGCTTTGATTCTCGTGTTGATTTTTTTTTTATTAAAAGTAATGTGAATGAAATTTTCCTCCCCTTTCATCTTTCTTTTGAATTTGTCAACTCTTTTCTCTCGTCACTTCATTCAAGCTTTATAAAGCAAAACAAAACGACGGAGGAAGGAAGAAATGCCGGAGATTCTTTTGCTTTTAATGTTGATGGTTAGAGAAACCTCGCAGGGAATCACTTTCATTGTGTGTCTCACCATTCATAGAACATTCTCGTTAAATAATTTCTAGCTGCAATTAATTTTTAAAACTTAAACTCAACCTTCGTTTTAATTCATCATCTGTTGTGACGAAACACCAAATGAGATTGAAAATTTTTTATTTATAACGATACGAAAAACCTTTTTTTTTCTACATTTCGATATCTTTCCTTTTTTTGTTTTTGTGGGGGTGTAAGAAAAGGTTTGGAAAAGGAAACAAAGTCACATTCAACACTTTAGGGTTGGGTCAACCGCAACAAAAAGAAGCAGAAAAAGAATAAAATTGTCAAAAAAAAAAGGAATAAAATTGTAGCGACACCACCAAAAGTCAAAGTCAGAGTCAATTTTCCATCGAGACGAGGCGTTTAACATTTTATTTTCATCTTCTCATCCATTCATTTCGTTCACCCACTCAGTCACCCATCATTCCGGTTTAGGTTTACCCTTCCGGTGGGGAGAAGAAAAAGAAAGAAAGAAAAGCATGCAGCATTCCTTACCAACTTCATTATTGTGAATTTATGTAAATTCGTTTCAATTTATCAAAAGAGGCAAAAAGCGAGCACTTTTCTACAGTTTAAGTCACATGCATGGAATTTGAGTATGTTTAGTTGTGATTTCTTTTTCCCGGTGACCTATTTATCACACGACGAGTTAAAAACACGATGAGAATAAAAAGAAGAAGAATGCAATTGGGGAGAAATATTTTCGGGTAAATATTTATGTCTTGATTTTCATTCGTTTTTTTATTCTTCTGCTTTTTTCTCTCGTTTACATTACTCGTTCTGTTCGATCTGCGGAATGAGACTATGAATATTTACTCTTCTACTCCCGGCACTCAAAAACGATAAATTTCCGATGCTTGCTCGATGTTGTTTAATTTATTGTGCTCTTCGAACTTTTTATAAAAAAAAAGTCAATTGGGAAATGATGTAATCTTTAATCGAACGCTCTTAGGTTTTGTATGGAGACTGAACGAACGAACGAACGTAAGCATGAAAGACTCCGATGTCGCATACGATTTATGTTGCAATTGAATTCTTTTAAACGCAAGAAGCTCTGCTTTTAAATATAAAGGAAGTTAAAAGTAGTTTTGGGTGCACTTTCAAAGGAAGTTTAATAAGAATCTTGATTGAGATTGACTTTTATCCTTAAGGGATTCGCACCGCAATTTCAAGGATTTAAAAGTCGAAAAGCATTACATGTCAGGATATCTTTCACCCTCTACATTCGCTTTTCACCATTTCGAAAGCAGCTCGATCGGATTAAGCTTTTCACTCGATGACTCCAACAGAAAATTAGTCCCTTGAGAGAAATATGAAATCAATATCCACAGAAAATCCATCAACGAAGTCATTTTCTACGAAGCATTTATTTATTATTAGACATTTCTCTCTCCCTCACTATCCCCCTCGAGTGAAATGAAATGAAATGAAAGCCTTCTTTTGCAATCTATCATTCTAAATAAAGCAGGAAAAAAAGCTGAATCCCTTCAGCTTATCATCTCTTTTTCGATTAAAGTCCATAATTAAATGTGACCATTAAAAACATCGAACTTGTATTTATCTCAAGTTTTCTTTTATTCAATGATTTCTTTATAATTATTTAGTTTGCTTGGTTTGTTATAATTATTATTTATTCTTTATACGTTTGTTATTTTTCGTCGAAAACGAAAATTACATGATACATATCTAAATAATCAAAATTCTTTCTTTAAATGCTTTTTTTTAATGTTCACGCGAAAAAGGGAAAAAAGAGACAACAACGAATAATCTTTTGATGTTCCCTTTTTCCCCCTCAAGTTGTGGTGTGTGAGTGCTTTGGGTATCACATACAAATTAAATGTTCATAATAATTTGCAGGATATTGACAATAAAAGATGAAATTTTGTATACTCAACTCTAATTATCTAACAATTCATTTATTAAAGTTTCATTACTGAGCTTGTTGTTTATTATTTAGTTTTATTAGGCGTGGAATGAAATAAAAATCACTCCAGAAGCCTTCTTCAATATAACTTCACATGATTACACTACAAAACTTATCTAGCTTTGTAAATATCCCGACATTGTGTTAATCATGCACTGTAATTATTTTAAATACAAATTAAACTTCTTTTTTTTATTTTATTAATCTTTATAGTCTACAATGCTTTGCTACGTTATATGCAAATTACTAAACAAAAAACAAAAAATAAATGAAACATCCACGCGAGTGTTTCATGTCGTACGATATCACGTCTCATCAAAAGTTTCATTTCATAAAGCAAATTACTTCCTGTGTATGTGTTGTGTGTGTATGTGTGTAATTTAGTATTTTTTTCTATGTGTTTATGTATGAATTATTGTTGTTTTTTTTCCCTTTAGCCAAAGTTTTATTTTTCGCAACAGCAAATGAAGTTGAGAGTTAAATTGAAATAATTCTTAACTTCTTCTTCTTCTGCTTCATAGCATATTTAAGTTAAAGAAAAAAATCATAAATAAGAAGAAGAAGAAGAAGCTGATGAAAATACGTAATTTAATTGCATTAATTTTGAGATGGAGCAAGAAATGAACAAAACATTTTTTTTGCCTCGTCAATTAATCATGCGGAGCCTTCAAGCGTTAATTCAATTAAATGTATTAAGGCTCTTCAGTTGGATAGCCGGTGAAGTCATCACGATCGACCGGTGGTGGAGTCATTACAACTTCAATTTTCTTGTTGGGAGCTTGCGTTAAATAGCCAGCGACAGAGTTTGAAGGGCCTGCTGTGAATCACAATAATGTTTATTAATTGCCTACTGAAATCATAAAACGACACAAACAAATAAAAAGAAACTTACCAGCAATCATTCCACGCTTCTGCGTGTCCATAATAAACAAATCATGATTCTGATCTTTGAACTCGGCCCAAATTGGATCTGAATTAAGAATATGAAGCACCTGATCTCCATAATTTAAATTTATTGCCATTGTTTTTAATGCTGATACAATCTGAGCGATGACAGTTGCTGGATTTGATGTTAAATTGCCACGTGACTTAAGTAAACCAAGTAGAAACTGAATCAACATACATTCAAGTGACTGTCGAATCAACGAATCCTATGAGAAATGCCAAAAATACAACAAAAATTTATGCATAAACGAAAGCACATCATTGGGAATATGCTTAAAACTTACATGTTGACATTTAAATAATCTCGTTAGCGTCTCACAGCATGTTGCAATCAAATCGCGCTCGTTTTCCATGCACTTCTTTAGTGACAAAATGCATTCTGTTTGAGCAATCGCTGCAACACAAACCTAGGTAGTGATTCAATCGATGTTTGAAAATTAGAATTAAAAATGCAATGAAAAATTTTAATCAAACCTCGGATAATGAAAGCTGATGAATGACAGTCAAAGTGCTTTTGGGTTGAACGGAAAGTTGACGGAAAAGCTTTGGAATGTGACCGAGAACTGGTACAGCGTCAGCTAAATGTGGTGAATTATTTAGGAAACCAACAAGAGCTGATGTTGAAATGTCTAAAGTTTCTTTCGACGTTCCCGAACGATTTGCATTGTCAACAATGAAGTCGAGCAAGTCCGACAAGAACTGACGTGGTCTTCTCAATGTCCATCCGGGATTGGCAGCATAAAGTCGTAAATAAACGCCAGACACGACTAACTCGTTGGTGGCAATATCTGACAACATATCCGGATCTTTCCATTGATAATCCGGATTTTGTTTTTGATTATGATAAAAATTGTCAGCAATTTTTCTTATCGTTTGTGATACACGATCTCTTGTCTTCTCGTTCCATATCAGTTCGGGATGTTCATGTTCAGTTTCCAACATTTGTACAGAAATTGATGGCGAGTCAATCATAGCGTCGAGAAAAACAGCAGGAAGAAATTTCGTGACAGTTATGCGCACTTTGGGGCCACTCAACTTGTCACCTGTCATCTTTGCTAACAACTCGGCACTTGTTTCACGTATCTGAGCGTTATTAGAGTTGCAAAATTGATCCAAAAGATATATGACAACACCTGGATGAACAAAAGCATGAAAAAAGTTAGTAACGTGTAATTGTTATATGAATTTCAACTTGAACTCTTTCACCTTTCAAATGAGCTTCCTTCACCAGCTGTGGAGCATTCGTTAAACCCGATAGCGTGTCAAGAACGCGCTGCTTCTGAAAGTCGTCGTCTTTCAATGTACGCAAGAACGTGCCGAGAATTTCACATGCGGAAATTTCAGTAACACATTCTTTGTTACGCGATAGAAGCGAAATTACTTCGAGTGCGAGTGTCTTAATATGTTGATTCTATTTGTAAAGTAATTTTATATAATGAAAATAGATTGTAATTAAGCTAAAGTGAGAGATCTCTACAGCATATTGTCTTTTATGGCAAACTTGTATAAAGTTCCACAGTGAAATGTCGATAAAAGGAAATTATGAAAATTTTCTTTCTAAATTTAGCAAAAATTGTCAAATCAGTTAAAAAATATTCTATTTATTTTAATGTACGACTCATAGAGAACTTTCACTGTATCAATTATTTTCTTTTGCCAATTACCTGCTCTTTCACATTTATATTTAGATATCCAAAAAGAATGTCAAAGTTCCCAATACATTGAAGCTCAACATTAGGATTGAGCTTTATCACAGATATCAACGAATTTAATGTCATGATCAGATGCTTGACAAACTTTTGATCGCTTGCAAAGTCATAATTGATTTTTGCTGTTCCATTTTCATTCTTCTCCAACTGATTCTTTATTTTCGATCGATTGTAATCATTCAAGATGTTATCGAGATTTTTCTGTGTTGGCTTTACTGGCGTCGGAATCAATGGCGCTTGCATCATGCCAATCTTCTTCGGACTGTTTTGATATGAAGGTTGATTGATGGTTCGTGTTCCATTAAGATAAATATGCGCTTGCTTTAAATATTCAAGTAAGTCGAGAACAAACATCTTGGGATTTTGGATAGGAAACGTCGGCATTTCATTATAAATTCGAATGTAAACGCCGCCGATTTTCAACTCATCACGTGTCGCATCGTAAACAAACTTAGATGTTGTATTGTAAATGTCTGTAATATCGCTAAATTGTTCTTTGGAACTGTTTTGACGTTGAAATTCAAGAAAGTCGAGTAGTTGAGCTCTCGTTCCATTGTCCCAAATCAAATAAGGATTTCTTGTGTTTTGGGTCAATATTTTGAGTACTTCGTGTTCGGCTTCAATGGCAAGTTTATTGGAAATGTATGGTGTCAGGAGAATATCTAAGATACTCTTCACAACAATGTTTTGTGGTGATCCCGTGACAGTATATTTACTGAAACTCTTAACTGTCTTTGTCGTTTCACTTGCATCTTCGCCTGGCGAAATTGGTTCGTTGTTGACTACGTTGTTAACTGTCTGCACAAGACTTGAGTTATTCTGTAATATATTCGATGCATTTGACGTATAAGAGCTTCCGTTTGGATTCATGACCGAAAGTGATGGTGCTTCAGCTTTACCCTGAATTTCTTTCGGCTTTTCACCTTCTACCGGAAGCATCTCGTCGTTCACTTCCTTCTCTTCAGCATTAAAAGCAACGTTATAGCCAGCCAATGCGACACATGCAATCACCGAAGACTTTGCAAGATTATTTAATGCTTGCTGCGAGGGATGAAAGAAAGAGATAAAGAAAAGAGAACATTAAGCGACGATGAGAACTTCTCAAGCACCACAAGTTTCCCATTTTTCATTCGCAGAACTTTCCGCTTTTCCTTTGGACGAGAAACTTTTCACTTTTTTTATTTTATTTTTTTATTCAAAACTTTTTGTTTCCTTTCAGATGGGAGCGACAAGAAAACTTACAAACTTCATTTTGGAGTATGTAAAAAAATTGTACGTGGCAAGGAGAAAAGTGTCAAATAATTCGTGTTATCACATGGGAACTGAGCTCTAACTTAGATAGATATTTCATCCAATAAACATTCGCCAAAACCCAGAACACCCGCCCGTTTCGCCCCTTAAGAGATAGCATAACAATTTGACGAGAATTAAATTCTTGTGAATGCCATTGGGAGATGATGTAGCGTATTTTTTTTTCTTCCTCTTACTCTTTCTTCTAATGTGATAATCCAGAAGAATAAAGCGATGGATTTCATGTGTCATCTCACCCGCAATGATGATGCAATTTTGCTTTTTTTCCCATACATTCTTTACTCTCTCAATTTCAGATTCATTCATCCTCGAAAAGCGGTGAACAAGATGAAAAAGATGAAAGAAAGTTGGGGAATAGACGACATAAGACTTTATTGAGTTCTATTCTTCATGAAATCATAATAAGAGAAGTTTAACAACCCGTTCTGACTCAGAACAAGTGGTGAGGTGGAAATTTCAATTTAAATAAGAAAGTTTACTGATTAATGGAAGAATTTGGAATGTTCATAATTTACGTTATTAACATCTTACATAAGGGACATAAAATGTTGCAATCTATATTATTATAAAGAGGTGGAGATGAAGATTCCTTCACATATGTTTGAAGTTCAAGCCCTTTTTGATTTGTTATCATATGAAATTTCATATTTCTTTAAACCGTAAATTCCAAACATTCCCTAGAGTAGAAAAGACTTGCTATGTCACCCACGAATTATCTAGTTAAAAGTAAAAAGAGAAAGAAAGAATGAAATTCTCATTCTCATCGTCAATTCTTTATGCTTTTACATTGGACCCGCTTAAATGGGTGAATTATGATTTATAGATTTCTTCTGTTCCCTCAAGAATTTTTCAATGATGAAGTTACAACGAAAAGATTTCATCAACCAAGTTGATGATTGAAAAGCGTTGCAAAATTACAAAAAATTCATCGTTTTTCTTTTCTCTTTTCAATTAACCTTTTCTGACACTCGAAAAAGTCATTCATTAAAAAAAAATTGCTATTAAATCTGAAAGCGAAAAAGTGACAGATTTTCATTATCATCTATTGCATGACATTTTGGACTTTGTTACGCTTTTTATTTCCATGTGCTGTGTGATAAGATTTCAATTTAATTCATTGATGTCAACAATCATCATCTAATGTCATTCTTAATTAATTTATGACACCGTACATTCACATTGAATGTTTCAATTAAAATGAATTACGAGTGTTCTTCTTTCAGGAGCTTTCTTTGAATATTCGAGATGAGAGGAAACTTTTCTTCTTCATCCACAAATTGTTTCAATGATGGTCTACAGTTGAGACATGATATCAAATTAAACGAGTTGATTAAATGAGTTTTTTTTGTTTCCTTCTTTTTTTTGGAATGTCATTAAGCAGCTCATTGTTATTCAGAAAGACACCATATGCGGGTATGGTCGGTTAAATGCTAATGAGACTTCAATTAAACTTGAACTTGGGTCGGCTAAACAATTTTTATCAAATCTTCTTATCACATTGATTACAATTTCCTAGTGGTCAACGACACTTATTATATTTAGATACTAATGAACAGCAAGAGAATTAAGTAAACAATTCAAATTCATTCCTACCTGCTTGTTAGACTTTTCCTCAATTTCCACTCCACTTTCTTCGAGGGTGTAATCATAGTCGAACATGAATAAAAGTATCGACCAAAGCACCCCGTTACGGATGAGATCACACTGCAGCTGGTAATTGTTGGCTGCTAAACTCGTGACCAAATTAATGGACAGCGAATGCTATGTTATGAAAGACAGAGAATTGATTCGTTCGTTAATTGAAAATAAATATTTTAAGCAACCATATTTCGGGTGAGCTGATTGTTATGTAAATGACATCAATTAAAAAACAATATAAACTGTCTCATACGCACAAGGACGGAAGTCTTGTGTCATAAATTTTATTCATGTCACGCATCGGTAAGATTTGTAGACTATCTTCGTCTATGACTATAACTGTGTAAATAAATAAACATTTCAAGGGAACAATTGACAAATGATGGTCAATTATTGTGTAATTATGTGTTTAAGCCAAAAATGGAAAATTCTTCCGGTCAGGAATGATTTCAGGATATTGATAAATTCGAAATTGATGAATTGAAATATTTTTTATGAAGATGGATTGCTGACGTTTGTTTTTCGAGGGATGTTTATCATATTGAAATTGAACTAAGTAGAACTTATTTAATAAGTAGATATGGATGGAAAATAAATTTCTTGACATTCAAGTTATTCAACATCAGCTCATAAATTCAACGACTTCAAATATCATTTTTCTCTTACCTTGAAATAAACAATCCGACAAACATCGACAATAAGCTCAGGAAGTTCAATAATTTTCTCCTTGCACTTTTCGAATGTACACGCCACTTCAAAGCACCTTGTTACATTTGATATGATCTGATAATGAAGCTCAGACGGCGTTGAATCAGCATTCATAATTGATACACATCGTGAATATGCTTCAAGTAAAGCTTCAAGTCCACTCTCACGACGTAGTTCTTCAGCATTTAGTGCTGAACAATGAACTGTGTGATAACAAAGTTCGGAAGCAGCATTTAACAAAGGAACAGATTTTGAAAACAACTGGTCATCTTTCGTTTCCATTTTAATTGTTGCTATAAGTTGTGAATATCCAGCATACTTGTAAGGTTTCAAATCTGCAGCATAACGATCAAAAAGAATACTTTGTGTCTTGAGAATAAGAAAAATGTTATTGGGATTCGGTCCATCAGTTGTCCATGACGTTCTCGAGCACAGAAACTCATATGCTTGATTAACACGCATAAAAATATCTTTCCCTTTAGGATTCTTATCAGGATGATACATCTGTGCAAGTCGATAATAACTTTTTCTTATCAAAGCTTCATCTGGCTGTGGATGTTTTTCCAAATCAATTCCAAGATTCTCGTAAGCTTGCTTCACTGTCATCTGGGGTGGTTTCTTTTCCACTTCTTTTCTCCAAGCATCTAATGTATGCTTCAAAAGCAACACTGGGTTTTGAATCGGCCAGTCAGGAAACTTTTGTGTGTCGCATAAATGTCGTAAATAGTAAATGTGACAAAACAATTCATTTTCAAGTTGTGGATAGCTGATGACGGGTATAGCTAAATATGGATATCGTGCCATTGTGTGACCTTTTAATCGTGGAATAAAATCACCAATATGAGCGGATATCTTCTCAATTAACATCCGTCGCATTTCCGAGTTCCAAATCACTTCCGGTGTATCAAATTCGCCGAGAAAGATTTCCGCAAACTTCTCAGCTGAATAATTCTCTAAGAAGCAAACCATTGCTTCGGGAAGCATTTGTCCAAGAATACTTCGATGCATGATGTCAGATGTGAATGTGTCGTCACTTCGGAAAGCTTGCTTCATGTGAGTCATCTTAAGGAACTTTACGATTGGCAGAATATTATTACCGGTGTACATGAGCATAAAATAGAAGACACCAGTGAGATAAACTTTCGTTATTTCGGGATTATCACTCATAATCTGACACAAAAGCGAAGCAACACGTTCCAATAGCCTTGGATCATGAGTTAAGCAGACTTGAACAATATGCGGAAGGCAAATGAACTCTGATAATCTTCTTGATATTCTAGGGCCAGGAATTAAAACAGCTTCACCATCACGAGCACGACTTGGAAAGAAACTCGTACATTTGACGAGAATATCGAGAATTTCTGCTGCAAGTTCAATCTCATTAAACAGCGGCGGACCTTTTGCCATCAAGCACCATTTAAGTTGTGGAATTTGTTGCAGTGATCGCCATCCATCCATTCCAATAGCCCACAATCTCGTTCTTGGTGTAATGACGCCTTTTCCGAATAAAACTTTTAAGTCAGAAAATGTCACTGGGCCACATCGTTCTGGCTTTTCATTTTCCTTCTCTTTCTCAATGTTGTAGTACCAGTCTTTCTCCTCGACAATCTTCATGTCACCAGCTTCGATAACATTAGTCTTCGTGTTAGGCACAACATTTCCTTTATGAAGATGCGACAATGTGATAAGATCTATAAGACAACTGATATGATCCAGTAATGGACGGCAGTTTGCCTTGTGAGATACGAGGCACTTGATGAAACCAATTAAAGCGTCTCGTAATGCTGGTGACAAGCATTTGTCGAGTAGAAGTAAGATGTAAGTGATATCACTAAAATATCCAATTTCTTCATGATATTTCTGAAAGACTTTGGCAAGAGCTTGAAGCGCAATGACCGTCATTTGATCATCATTAACACGATTTCTCGCTAGGACTTTCCTATAAATAGCATTGAAGACTTCCGTTGGATTCTTTATAAGATTATGAGGCCAATCTTCGTTCTCTAGTAAAAGTCGAATGTAAAAATCTCCGATTTTGATTTCATCAGCAAGGCAATTGTATTTCACTTCAAATTCTTCAAAATTCCATGCCACTAAAAGATTTCCTGATAAATCCTTGTCAGCTTGAAATTGACGTAATTCGTTTTCAAGTGCTGTACGAAGTTCTTCACGTGTTTTATGATTCCAAATGAGATTTGGCATGTTGTGATTTTTATGGAAGTTGTAGAAGAATAAAGGAAGGTTGAATACAATGTCAGCTTTCTTCTTTCTCTGTCGACGATTTCGTAAGACAACTGGACGATTCTGAAGTTTCTGTTGTTGTTGAGCTTTCTCCTGATCTAACAAAGCCATTCCCCAATGTTTAATTCCTTCTAAATGCTTCTCAATCAAATAATTTAATCGAATATTCTTTCCACTTGCATGTTGCGTTGCAAGCTTTAAATTATCTCGGAAATTCACTTTGTCAGATTCTTCATCTTCCTTCGGCACGGCATCTTTTGATTCGAGGAACGTCAACAAGCCAGCTGGAAATATTCTTGCAAACAATGACAAAGCATCGTCACTTTCATTCACCCATAAATTTATAAGATGTTTCGATATCTGACGATGTGTTGCCATTGTCGAGTCATTTGATGGCGTGTAAAGTGCAATTAAAAGATGACGACATAAAGCAGCTTCATCTAATGCTAACACTTGCATTTGCTTTGCAACATTTGCATCGCCTTCCTCAATCAACGCTTTCATTATTAAACCAGCGCCTTTCACAATAGCAAGTGATGGATGTTGATAAAGTTTGTAAATGTAACGACCACGCGATGCAACCATTTCAAGTAGAATATCAAATTGTTTACCTTCGGTTGTCTCCGAGTAAGGAACGCACAATCCAAAGGTAAGAAAATCTAACATTGACGAGAGAACGAGAGCGCCACTTCCCAATGAAATATGACTCACAAACATATCCAACAAACTCTCAAGAAATGATTTCGACATCAACAACGATGCTTTGTTCAATTGTTCTTGCTTCAAATCGTAATCGGAATGCATTGAATGCATCAATGAGTTTATCATGTCAATCGCTGCATAAGTCACAGCAAGGTCGTTTCTCTTTAAAGATTGAACGACTCGCGTTCCCATCGATTCTCGAAAGCCTGTGAGATTTGTAAATGCAGCAAAGCCAACTTTACTTGCTAATAATCGTCGGAGGACGTGAAAACTTGCTTCTAATTCAAGATTTGTTAATTGAGGTGCATTCGGATCAGAATCTTTAGCTGATAATGCTTGAAGGGCTGCTGATATTAAACGTTCCTTGTTCTCAGCGAAAAGTGTGTCTTGTGAAACAGAATAATTAAAGCCGCTGTAAGGAATGTTGGCATTGAAGCGGTCAAGCACTTCAGCACGTTTTACTGGATATTGATAGAAGTGAATAATGAAACGAAGAAGATTGGCTTCGGTTTCTTCATCGACTGATGTTTTTAATGGCACGACACGTTTGTTACGTTCAGAATTTGACGACTTCACATGCACGTCCATGTTTCCGGAACTTCTTACAGAGTCGAGAAGTGTTGCAAGAAGTGAATCTCGATCATTTGTTGTATAAGTACGAATATCGCCACTTTTATATTCAACACCAAACATTTGAATGTTGCTGCAACTACGAATGAGTGCAAAAATCTCTTTCAACGGACGAAGTGTGCAAATGTTGTAAGTTTGTGGATCACGTTCTAAAATCGTCGTTTCTGTCAGGCAAAGAATTCTTTTTGGTGCTTCCAAATGTCGCGGCGAAATCTTTTTCACAATAAATTCTGACAATGATGTTTGATGCATGTCACTTTGATATTCACCAAATCTTTCTTTCTCGAATTGATTCAAAGTGATTTGCGTTGGAAGAACTTTTAAGTCAATGCCAAGGAATTGATTACATTGTTGTACGATATTTTGAATAATCTCATGATGATTTAACGCCATAAATAAATGAAGACGACTATGACCGCCATAAGCGAGCACAATGCCACCTTCAACATCTTGAATACCTTAAAGGATGGTAAAAGGAAAGTTTTTAATACTTCGACAAGTTCTAGATGGTAATAAATTCAATACCTCCGACATTACCTATGATCCCATCAATGTTCTTGTAATTATAGCTTGCAAAAATCGTACCAGTTGTGGGATCAAGTTGGTCCAAGGAACATGGAGTGACTTCAAGTGTCACAGGAAACTTCACACCTGACCAATGATGCTTTCTGGCATTGAAACGTTGCCCTTGACGTGGACGTTCTGCAAATTCTTTATGAAATTTTAGTAAAGCAGTGAGAACATCGTTTTTGTACTCAGACGAGAAACGAATGGTGTCAATTTTCTTCTCTTTCTTCAAAGTGATGATGAACTCGTTGACATTCTGCAAATAATTTTTGTTGTTGTAATATTAAAGCTTATTTGTTAAATTAATTTATTACATTTCCGCTTTTGTTTGGAGCAGCGCTGATAACGTCAGAATAAGGCCATCGATTGGTCAAATCAAACTTATCGGGATTATAGGTGGAGATGCCGTGTGTACCGATTGTTAGGATTCTCTTGTATTTGCCTTTCCAAGCTGAATGTTTTGTCACCAGAAAACTTTCGAGTTCAACATTCTCGTGTATCTTGCCAGATGTGGCCATTATTTATCATTTCGTGGAGTTCTGTTTATAACATAAAAAAGAGAACAATAACAACAACAATTACATTATATTTTCTCTTCTTTTTCGGAAATCTGAGTCGAGTCTTTGTTGATTGGAAAATTATAAATCAAAAAACTTTCAATCGCTAATAAAAGTTATTGAATCCTTTGTTACAAAATAATCGAGAAATATTGTTTGATTTAAATTAGAACCGAAAACAAACTGATAATTTATAATTATGAATCATTTGTTGATTAAACTTTTTTTAATTAAAAAAAATTGAAAATTATTGAAATTATTGATTATAAGGAATTTCTAGTGATAGTCTCCTTATAGACGAGAGAATTGATTATATTCCCTATTATTATAACCTTTAAGTAACTCCCAAAGTCTTCTATTTCTTGAAGGAAATCAAATTATATTTTTTCAAAACACTACACAATTATTTTAATTGTTTGCATCAATTTATAAGATTTTGCGTCTTTCTTTTGGATCATTTTAAGCCAGAAAGGTTTTGGCGCGAAAAATTTGAAAAGTAATCATTAGCGCATGTTCAAAATATTTTAACGGTCATTCATTTCACTTTCATATATGAAAGAAATTTTTCTTTTGATGCTCTCATGAGATGTTCTTAAGAACGAATTATTATTAGAACGAGTATATCTACAGAAAAATTCAAATTTATTGTTTCAATTTTTCATCGTAGTTTTTGATTTATTATTAATTTTCGTCATTAATTTATTAGGTAATTTGAATGAAACATTCACAATCAGCTTACACCACCTGAATTGGATATTTACATTTATTTTTAACCACTTGCATCTATCTAATGAGTTAAATAAATATATGTCAACAGACGGTTTAGCACAATAAAATAAAACCAACAGGAACCATAAAGCTTTCATTTACTTTGTTATTTTTATTCAATGATTCGCTTGAACTTAAGAGAGTACGTAGCATGTTGTTTTTAAACATTTTCTCATGATTCTCTTCGTTTTCTTAGCTTTTATAAAATAATATTCGCAAACAAGATTCTCTTCAGTATTGAGCGCGACTTGTTGATAACCGGACGATAAAAAATAATGTTTCTGTGGTTCCAACCAGCGAATTAAACATTGTAGAGAAATTTAAATATATGTTTTATGAGTGACATTGATTAGAGTGTTGATGATAACTTAAAGCGTTCTGCCATATGAAATAATAATAAATAGAAATAGGATTAAAAAATTTCTATTCATCTCATTGTGAGTTACTTATAGGTAAGAACAATAAGTATGCTTATTATAGTAAACTCGATTATAGAGCAAAATCATGAAAGCCCCGACTAGTCAACCAGAAGCAGATTGCATGCTTCTGATAAGAGTGAAAAAGTGTTTCTATTTATCTTTAACATATTTGGGTTAAATCACAACAATGTGTTGTAATGATGCCTCGATGTAGTTGCTATCACGTGTAGAGCATAAAGATACGTTTTGAATTTATTTAAACTATTTTCTAAGCCAATTATTTCCTACACATTTTTCCTTAGAGAGCTGACATTATTTAAAGTATTTTAAAATTCTGTTGGCAGAAAGTTTCATTTAGATCATGAAAAATGTAAATTTCTTACATTACCTATTAGCTCAAAGTGTCATATTCATCAATAAAATTTTAATTCAGGGAAAAAATCTGAAAGTGATAAAACTGAGAAGAGAAGTGCAAAAATAATTAGCAGTTTTATAAGCGTGTGGATTCACAACATGAACTGCCAATGCGTTTGAAGATAAATGAGAAAAAGAACCTGTTTCAATCGAAAATAGAACACAATTGGAACGAAACGCATGCAAAGAAAGCAGAAGATTCTCTATTAACTACCAGCAGCAGCATCATCTGCAAATCAGTTTTACTTTTTATTGATGTTTCTTGTTCTGCTTCTCTTTCTTTGATGAAGCTGTTAAATTAGTCGTCACGGATTTTCCCAGCACTGTCTGCGCTTTTAGAAGTCATCTTAATTGACAACGACAAATAGTTGTTTGAAAAGTGAAATTCTTTCTTTGATGGTTTTATTGTGTGAAATTCTTTCTTTAAAAGCGATATAATGCTTCCTGCCGCAGAATATTTTGAATTCTGATACATCAATCAGCTGAAATTTGCTATTCCGTTACTTAACTTAAATGAATGAATTTCAAATCGTGCGATTTCTACTACTTATTGATTTATAAGTCAAAAAGAATTGATTGATATATCGCATTATTTGCCAAGTATCAATTAATTAAAATGCAAAACATGTTTTCATTAGAAGAAAGTTTCACGATCGTCAAATTAATAAAAAAGTCGAAACTGTAAATGGTTAATAAATATAATTCGACGCTTCTTTATATTGGTATTCATCTCAAGTTCAGAAAAAGATGACAAGATTAATAAAACATCAAAAATTTACTTCACAATGTCAAGGTCACGTTCTCTTTACCAGCGAAAAAATTCCGCTTGCGAATAATAATAAATCGTTGTAATGAAGTCCGATAATTCGGTCGCTTCTTCTTCTTCTGGCACACTTTGAACCACCTTGCGGCTATTTTATTGCTGCTTTCTCAGTATAGGCGATGTTATTAAAGTCACAAAATAAACACATCATTTACATCTCCAGATTAACGACGACATCTAAGAAAGTCAATTAATAAAAATCAAGTAACATCTTTAAGAAGTTTCACAAGTTCCTTGAAAGTCATAAAAAACAAGAATCAACTCAGTCGTGCTATCGATCATTGCTTAGCTTTCACTATTGCCTCTTATGGACAGGAAGAATGCTCAAGAATTTTAAATGAGAAATTGCAGATTGTTACAGAAAATTGAAAGAACCTGTTTGGAGTGAATTTAAGTACAAAACTACACGAAAAATGGAAGCATTCGATAACTGATACCTTCATTAAAAGCACCTCACAACTTGAATAATTTAATTGTCTTCAAGTTTTCACTCATTTCAATGATGTGTTCCTTTTTTGTGGCATTAAATATGTGACGATGTTTGACCGATAAGTCAAATAATTTTTGGGTCGAGATCCGAGCTACTTTTGTCTTCAACCACTTTTGACAGCAATAGCCGGTTTCGAATCTTCATAACTTTCAAATTGCCCTCTGTATCATTGAAACAACAACAACAAAACAATTGATAAATTACACAGCTTGTAACTATCGCGCGTCATTACTCACCTCTTGATGTTTTGTGATTGAAAATTAAGCTCGAATGAAAAATGAAATTTTTTACTGTTAAACTTTACAAATTAAGGACACATGGTCATAAAACATCTGATCTTGTTGGGTGCGGTATTCAAAATTTCATATAATTAACAGATTGACATCCTTTCAGATACATAAACATAAAAATGATCCCAATAACGTCTTGGTATATTTTAATTTTATTGATAATTTCACGAGCGATCACATCAGAAACGTCGAAAAATTTCAGCCCAAAAGCACCAAAGTCAAGTAGTGATGAGAAACTTCATTCTACAAATTCAGCGGCTGATCAACCACATTCAAGACAAAAGAGATTAATTTGGGTAGCTGATGATGGGAGATTAGCACTTCCGCCAGGAACAAGTCTGGTGATAGCACCAACGTTAGCGATGCCTTTCATTCGATATCCACCTGATGGATTTCATTCCAATATTTCCATTTCATTACCTTTAACAAGTAAGTCATTTTAACACCACAAATTAAATAAAACATTAAAAACTATTTAATAAAACATTTCAGTTGATTTTGATAAGTTGGGGTTGACTGACAATCAAAATCCTTTGGGAACTTTGGGCCCATTTTTTGGACGAAGTATGGGACGTTCAGCAGGTTCCATCTTAGCTGATTATGTTTATAAATTTTTGAAACATCGAACGAAGCGTGACATTGGAAATGATTTCATGAAGATCAATCAAATTGAAAATGAGATTCCGACGCTGCCTGATGAACATAAACACGCTTTTCATGGAGGCGAACGTGCACTTCTCTATGCAGTGCTTGAAGATTTTCTCAGTAATTTCGGTCTCGATGGTCACAACTGTTTATTGAGAGCGATTTGTGAAGTTCACTCAAAAAGCATTCATCGTTATGGATTGTTTGGTGAATTTTTAAAGCTTTTTTTCACGTAAGAATGACTGACAAATATTTTTTATTTAAACTTTAAATAATTTCATTTACTTCTAGAGCTTCTTTGTCACCATACTCAAAACTTCTTTCCGAATACGTTGAAGCTGAGAAAATGGGAAAGGAAGTGAGTGAATGTCTTCCGTACTACAAGCAATGTCCAAAAAGCATTTTTAAAAGTTCCAGCATCAGTTCAATGACGCGTAACAACGCTTTTACAATTAATTCTGCACATGAGTCAATGTAATAAAATAATTATTAATCGTTAATTAAAAATCTAAGTGGCCAAAATATTTGAAGGAAGAAAATAATTCTTGAAAAGTTATTCGACCTCAAAATTTTATTTTCAAGTTTTTTACTTAAATTTAAAAGTCAAATGAAAGCGGCTATCAGTCGTGTAAATGAAATTCAACTTGTTTTTTCGTTCAATGCAACATGTTTCGATTCTTTATTTGAATCCTTTTCAAGCAACTGTGGATAATAAATACATTAATTATATCTAGTGTAACAAATTAATAAAAGAATCTAACTTACTAACAACAAAGTTTCGTCCGGTTAACATAAAATATTTTTACATTTGTTGTTGTGTAAATGTCGCAGTTTGAGAGGCTAACATCGAATAAAAATTACATTTGAAACAAATTGCAACAGAATAGCATACATTATAATACCTAAAAAAAATTTTTTGAACCTCCTTTAGTATTTCTGAACGGACACGAGGATTTCTTAAAAAGTTTTTGCAAATTAAGTTTGTTTACATTTAATTAAATAAGGAAAAGTTGATTTAAGTTAGATTCTGTGATAAAATTGATAATATTAGGTATTATAATGTATGCTATTCTGTTGCAATTTGTTTCAAATGTAATTTTTATTCGATGTTAGCCTCTCAAACTGCGACATTTACACAACAACAAATGTAAAAATATTTTATGTTAACCGGACGAAACTTTGTTGTTAGTAAGTTAGATTCTTTTATTAATTTGTTACACTAGATATAATTAATGTATTTATTATCCACAGTTGCTTGAAAAGGATTCAAATAAAGAATCGAAACATGTTGCATTGAACGAAAAAACAAGTTGAATTTCATTTACACGACTGATAGCCGCTTTCATCTTACAATCATTAAATCCAGTCGAAATCCAAAAACATTTAATATTATCATGGCTGATTACAACTACTTTAATTATATCGAAACAAAATTTGGACAAAGAAACAAACTTATTCTGAAAAATATTTGTAACGTCCTGAGGAAACATTCGAATGCTCTCACGTCCAAAGAATTCCTAATAGCGTGTAGGAAGAATGTTGTGTTACCAAGCCACATTCGCAATAACCTTGAGAAATTTTCATCAAAAATTGCTACTTATGGTCCCTTCTCACAAAAATGGGCACGCAAAATAGAAAAGTTTGGAAGAGAGATTCTGAATCTCGAAATCGAGGAAAGCTTTCATCGCATAAGAACATACAACGAGGAGTTATCCAAATCATATGAAATGATTTATTCGAGTTTCCCAAGTGAAGTGTTTGTAGAATTCCTTAACACACAAATAGAACACAAAACAAAATCGATGGAGAAACTTCGAAATAAACATTTGAAAAAACTTGAAAATCTCATTATTAGATGCAGTTCAAGAACCTCTGAGAACCATGATTGGGTCTGCAATCTCACAAACGTTGACATTCCAAATAAAGTGAAAACATTTATGAGTTATGGTCCTAAATTTGCCATCCCACCTGAGAAGTCTGACATCCATTGGCCGAAGATAATCAGTGAAGTAGAGTCTATTACTAACGCAATAGAAGAAGATGACATCAGAGATGAATTAAGAATGGACGCTGTTAACATTCTTAAAAACTACAAAACAGCACCAAACAGTAAAGATGATTACCTCGTCACACATTTGAAACAAACATTCAAAGAGACACGATATTTCATGAAGGACAATAAGGATGACATAATGTTGATGAACGCAGACAAGGGAGGGAAAACAGTGGTGGTGTCAAAAGAAGAATACTTGACGCAAATGAATAAACTCCTAGAAGACAAATCCACGTACAAAAAAGTGAATTACGACCCCACAAAAAGAGTACAAAGAAAGAGCAACAGTTTACTCAAAGGTCTCCGCACTGATGGCTGCATCGATAAAAGAGAAAGAAGAAATTTATCTCGATACAACTCAGTGGCACCCAAGCTCTATGGTCTTCCAAAGATTCACAAGTTATCAACGACCGACAACAGCAATAGAGAGCTTGTAAAATTTCGACCTATTGTGTCCTGTATTGACAGCCCCTTGTCAAATTTGTCAAAATTCATGAGCATCATCTTATATAGCGCGATGGATCAAACGAAATACAACATAAAAAACTCTTACGAGCTCAAGGAACAACTTGAAGGAATAAGTATTCCAGACAACCACAAATTGGTATCGTTTGACGTAACCTCGTTGTTCACTTGCATCCCGTCGCAATTGGTTCTTAAGATCATCAAAAAACGATGGAGGAACATAAAAGAATACACAAACATCGGCAAAATTCGATTCTTGGAGATAATGGAACACATAATGAGCAGAAGTTTCTTTCAATTTGATGGGAACTTTTACTTACAACTTCTGGGATCGCCAATGGGTGATCCATGCTCACCAATTCAAGCTGACTTAGTCTTGGATGATCTCTTGGATTGGGCAGTTGCAAAATTAAATTTCAATATCCCCTTGATAAAGAAATATGTTGATGACTTGCTTCTCATTCTTCCAAACAACCAAATTGATAATGTTCTTCACACCTTCAACAGTTACAACAAACACATTAAATTCACGATAGAAGAAGAGAATGATGCTGGTGAATTACCGTACCTTGATATGCTATTACAACACGAAGCAAATGGAAACATCAAAACAAGTTGGTACCAAAAGCCACTAGCTTCGGGAAGATTGCTGAACTATCTTTCGTTTCATCCTCTACCGATGAAACTAAATACGGCAACGAACTTGATAAGGAAAATAACAACGCTATCAAATCACGGTTTCTGTAGAGAAAATCGAGAACTAGCAATGAAGATTCTCAAGGCGAATAACTACCCATCAGGCGTACGCAACAAATTATTCGCACAGCAGCAGCAGTTGGTACAAAACACTCAAATTAATGTCCAACCAAAACCAACTCACATTTACAGATCATTCACAAACATTCCAGTAGTGACAGCAAAATTACAGAAGATAATTCGAACCAAATTTCCATCGCTCAACATAAAAATTGTTCCTAGAAACATCAAAACTTCAAAAACATTCTTCACAAATCCGAAAGATAAAATTTGTCCTGAACAAGAGTCGCACATCATTTATGCAATAAACTGTTCGTGTGAAAAACTCTACATTGGCCTCACAACACAATACAAACACACGAGGAAAGCANGGCATAGAAACAAAGTTTTTACATCGTATAACTTCGTATAATGTATGCTATTCTGTTGCAATTTGTTTCAAATGTAATTTTTATTCGATGTTAGCCTCTCAAACTGCGACATTTACACAACAACAAATGTAAAAATATTTTATGTTAACCGGACGAAACTTTGTTGTTAGTAAGTTAGATTCTTTTATTAATTTGTTACACTAGATATAATTAATGTATTTATTATCCACAGTTGCTTGAAAAGGATTCAAATAAAGAATCGAAACATGTTGCATTGAACGAAAAAACAAGTTGAATTTCATTTACACGACTGATAGCCGCTTTCATCTTACAATCATTAAATCCAGTCGAAATCCAAAAACATTTAAAAGTCAAAATTTTCAAGGAGATAAAAAATTCTTTCATTCTCATTTATTAATCAATAACCAATTCTTATAAGAAATTCAAATAACAAACAATTAAAAGTAAACATCATTTCGTCGTTCTAAGACATCAACAGCTAACGTGATTGGCAACGACACAATTCCAACTTCTTTAAGCGCTTCTTTCATATTTTCCAGTTCTTCAGCGTTTGTCGTTTTATTTCCAGCTTTTAATGTCTGATGTAGCAGAAGAGCTGTGCCAAAAGGTAATGAAAGTAATGTACATGAGTCGTTGAGATTTTTAAAAAGCAATCCTGGTCTTCGACTGTATTGTCCAAAAAGTGGGACAAGATTTCGACTCACGTCATACTTAAATTGTCCTGCTCCACCTTCAGAGAATTTTGTGTTCATTATCATGCTGTCAATAAAATAATCATCAAGTTTCTTTGCAATTCGTCTCAATATTGAACTGAATATTGCTGTAGACAATGCAGTTTCAAGATCGTGAAGGACTGTTATAAGAAGTTGAAACATTTCACTCGATGATGGTGAAATGACAAAAGATTCGTTGGGATTTTGTTTCGGCATTGACACCCAATTATCATGTCTATAAGGCATTGACTTTGCTTTAATCTCATCGACAAGCTTCGATGATAAATGTTTAATTAATTTGTTCTGCCAATGATCAAGTTCATGAATTGACTTGTCAAACACCGAAGTGACTTCGTCAGCAGTTGGGCCTTGTAAAGCTGCATGCAAATGCAAATAATGAACATTTTCACCCCATTCTCGAAGTACACAAATAATGTAGTAAACAGCATTGAGAATGTTCAATGTATTGACAGTTGCTGTGTTGTAAAGTTGAACAAGTCGTCGTCTGAAGCCATCGATCAATTCTATTTGAAGTTCTAAGAACTGCAATTGATGACTTGGCTGTGGCAAAATGCAATATCTTTCCTTCATTGCTTCAAGAAGTCGCACAAATTGATCGGAACATTTAGGAATTTTTATTTCATCCAAATCAAGCTCTTCTTTAGCTTCGATTGTCAATGCAGTATGTGGCGATGTAATGTTTGTAAATCCAAAAGAATCAAGCATCGACCAAGGCATGTTTTCATCACTCAAAATTAAATCGATTTTATCAGATGTGAATTTCTCTTCAATACTTAACCATTTAGTAAAAAAGAAAGGCTGAGTTAAAACATTCACAGCACTGGGCAGTGTGTTTGGATATGAAAGTGTTGATTTCAAATCCTGTTCGAAAGAAAGAATTTCATCAATAAGATGAGCGAAAAGTTGTTCATCAAAGCTAATTTCTTCGATATCTTGGAGTAATTTCTCGATGGTCAATTGAACTAGGCCACGAATGAATTCCAGTCGAATGTTGTCACAAGCGCAAGCTCGATTTGCTGGTGCTTGAAATATTTCACTAACAAAATGATGATTGTCTTTCGCCCATGAGAGAATTTGTGTAAAATAATATTCAGGTTTATCTGGACGATTTGTTTGACGTGAACTCATGAAATGATATTCGAATCGAACTTGGAAAGGCTTCACAAGCAATTGAATTGGCGTACTTATTGGTGGACAAACAATTGAAGGCGACAATTTAACGTACATGAATCGATCATAACCAGGAAGTTGCACAAGGAATAAATACTCAGCTAATGTTTGGAGCTTATTTATAACTTCCTTTGTGGGATTGAAGGTTTCTTCAAGGAGATGGCCAAGATTAGGCCATTTGATAGTCTTGAGAATTGCCTCAAAGTCACTAGAAAGTCTATCTTTTATAACGTCGTACCAGTAAAGAGCCATACGCCTGGCATAAAGCTTCATATGCGGAGCATCGACATCCTTCAAACGTCCCATAACGCTGTCATTTGAATCAGGCGATCCCGAAAGTGACAGAAAAAAATTCACGATTTTCTGTTCATCTTTGGAATGTATGCAATTTGACAACTCAGAACTTATATCTTGGATATCTCTTAAAATGAAGAAATATTCAACAAGATGTTCCAAGTCGTTGATCTTTTGAAGATTAGTTGAAATGTTTTCGTGAATATTTTTGTATTTGTCAATGACTTTGCTGATTTTATTTTCGTAATAGTTTGCCTCCTCAAATGTCTCATTAACTAAATTCAGAACATTTTGCGATCCTTCAAGAGTCGCTTTAATGATAGTCGATGAATTTTGACTTGTTATTGTTAACTAGAATGAATAGTCAAAATGTAAACAAATAAAATATTTTTTAAATAAGTTTTACCTTTTCTTCTATTGCATTCAATTGATTCACACATTGTTCAACTAATGTTTTGCTTTTTGATATGTCTTCAAGATTGGAACCCAATTCTGCGTTCAATTCCTTTATTACTCTATTTTCCATCGTTTTTCTTCAAGGAAAATATATTTTCGAGAAGAATTCTTCTCCTTTCCGATGAATTAAGGTACTTACCCACATGCTATCTTAAAATGGCCCGCTTTTTGTTTATGATGTCTCGGGATAAATGCCTCGTGCCCCGACGGTTCGCGCGGATTTGACCTTCCATACAAAATGCACAAAAAAATGTGTCCGTGCACGAGATATTTCCGACCACGAGATTTCTGATGGAAGCGGAAAGAAGTTCGAAAAAGAAGCGAAACTTATTGGAACCGGTTCAAATTACTTTCATTCGTAGTTTTGCACCCATCTAACGATTGTAAACATTTCGAAAACAATCAAAAAATTATTTTCACATTTTTAATTCTCATTAAATAAGTAGTCAAATCTTTTAAAAGAATGGCTGATGATCTATCAAATTATAAGCTCCAACTTCAGCAAGTAGAAGTAGCATTGTTAACAGATGCAGAAAATGCAGAATTGCTAAAATTAAAAGATGACATCGGTAAAGCTACTTTTATATCTAACTAAATAAGGATAAAATATAAACAATTAATTATATTCTCTCATTTAGAACAACTGATTACACTTCAAAAGGAATTAATCAAAACACAAGAAGTAGAACAGCGTAAATATATTGAGCCTTCTAGTTCAGCAAATGCAGAGAGGACAGCTTACTACAAAGATCAGAAAATTAAAGCACCATTGAAAATATGGAAGGTTGGAGAGAAATGTATGGCTCGGGATGCCACAAATGGACAGTAAGTTCATATTAGTTCATCTCTTTTTGAAAAAATTTCTAAGGAATTATTTCTTTTATAGATTCTACGAAGCAACAATTGAAGCCATCACTGATGATGGTGATGTGAGTGTCATTTTCGATACATATCAAAACAAAGGACAGACCAATGTAAAAGATTTAAAAGAGTACAAAGTTCGTGTCGAAGTTTTTCCTCAGAATAGTAACAAAAGAGTGAGACCGAACCATAAAGAATATTTAAAGAAGAAGAAACTCAAGAAGCAACAACGATTAGCTGAGCTTGAAGAGGAGAGAGAAGTCGAGAAAAACAAATGGCTTCAATTCAATAGTAAAGCAAGTAAGAAACAATTGGTGAAAACGCAATCAATATTTCAAAGTCCTGACACAGTTTCGGGTCGAGTTGGAGTTGGAACTTGCGGTATAAGTGGAAAACAGATGACAAGTTTTCAGACAACTCGTGGAGATATTCATAAAAAGAAAAATTAAAAAGCTTTTATGATGTAATGTCTAGCTCATAATGGAAAATTCTACATAAATTTATCATAGGCAATAAAGAAAACTTTTCAAAATTTAAAGTTCATCTCACTGAAAATTCTTTTTGTTTCAGAAATTTAGAGGGTGAACTATTGAAACTGTTCATTTGATTCTAATTTGTAGATACCACACACACATTTAACGACTCTGAAAGGCCCTGAGGAGTTTTCTCATTCAGTCAAATAAAAAAAATCATTGAAATGTAACAAATATGTAGAAAAGTAAGAATGGAAGAGAAAAAAAGTTTTGAGTAAACATAAATCGACTTCCTTATGTGGAGTATTTTGTGGGGCATTAAGTAATAATGTAAAACCTCAAAGCTCGAGAGATTCGCCAAAGATGTAAGTAGATAAATAATGAAGAGGGTCCGATTTATTTCTACCCTAAAAGAGTGTTTGAAAAATTTAAAAAAGTTAACAAAGACGACCTCATGACTTAAAAACTTTTAGAAAATTAGATATGCAAAAAAATATTAATTTAAATTTCATAATTAAACCCACACGCGCATAAAATTTCATTTCTGAATGATATCTTGTTAAATATTGCCGATAAAAAAAGATAATTAATAAATAGAAGGCATTGAAGATGAGACCTTCCACCAAGTCTATTTTGCACCTGTTAACATGTTACATAAATCATAAAAAGCATTTTAGACTCTTGGTTTGTTTAGCTATGAATCGTGGAAAACGAAAACATCAAATAATAGATTTAAGGGGACGATAAATTATATTATCAAAATAGAAACATCACTTCAACCACGGGTGGTACGCTATAAAAAAATATTGAATGTGTTTTATGTTCATCGATCTAATTATTTCTATGATTGGATGTATTAACATGAAAGAGAAACATAAAAAAATATGAATGTGCACACATTTAAAATACAAAAACATAAATTTGCAATGTTCTTTATTCAAATTTCAAGTTTGAAGATTTTGTTGCCTGATATTTTATTAGATTTTCTGTTGACAGATATTTCACGTGCCACAGCAGTTTGTCTCGTCTTTGTTAATTCTGAAAATAATTTAATCTTTAGATAATTTTATCTTCTCGAGAAAATCCCACACAAAACGTGGGTAAAAAAAGGGAAAATATTTCAATTCCGACAAATTGTGCGTTTATTAGCGACACGTGCATGACACAACGATGAAGCTGTTGACTACAATGTTAATTCTACTTCAAAGTGTCAAAACATCAGCCTTTAAAAGAGGTTCTATATGATTAGGTTGTGGCTTGTAAAGTCAATGGAAAATTGCATATTCAAGATCACTTGACACATTTCCCTTCTGACATAATATTAAGCAGGGAGTGTGCATCTTTTCATCGATAGAATTATTAAGATTAAATATTCCACACGAGTGAACTTTCTACATTGAGATGATTAACGCACATTTCCTGCGAGTTCTATGAGTTGATTTACATAAGAAAGATGTTTAATTTGACCCTGGAATTCGCGAGCGAAATAAATGTGGAAATATTGTAAGGAAGATTTATAAAAATTACTAAATAGATTATTGATTTTATCAATTTTTTCGATATAAAAGTTTAGATATTTTCAATTTTATAAATATTGGCAATACTGTAGAAATCTCACGCCTGTTGATACTGACCGTAGTTAATCATTGTTACATAATTGTAACATAAAATGCTGCATGAAATCCTACACACTTTCATTTAAAAATTTAAAAAAACATCAAATAAATATTCTCATACATAGCTAGAAGCATAAGTGGGCGGTAACAATTTTTACTCACACCAAATCATTCTGATTTTAAAGTCTTCTTTTTCCGCCAATCCAGACATCAAATCAATAGAATTTGTAAGTGTTCGTTACACTCACACATTAAAATTACGGATGAAAAGCTCTCGCTATGGTAAAAGAAGAATTCAAAAAATATCTCGTCATGATTCAGTTCGTGTGTTGAGCGCTTCGGATGTAGTGCTGCAGAACGTATCACATTTGGAAATATTATACGTAAACGAAATTCATCAAACAAAACCATACTTTTTTTATTAAGAAATAAGCAATTGTTTAAATACAAGAATATCTGGCTATTTCTTGTTTTTTGAAAAATAAGTTATTTTGAAAAACATTATTTAAAGTATTATTCATACAAAGTTAGTTAATAAGTTGAAAAAAAATTGTGTATGCCAGTTAAAAAACTCGATAAGCAAAATATTATTCTGTGAAAGTGGAAGGCGAGATTTTAGCAATAATGAAGGTGAGTCTTAAGATCTACTGAAAAGATTTCCCACACATGAAAATGATTTCCAATTGAAACAAGAAGGAGTTAAAAGAATCACTTGATCGAAGAAATCGGAAAGCAAACCGGCAACACGCGGCCGCAATGCCTTTGAAATGTGTATACTGAAAAGCTGTTATTGAGATGTTAAGATCGCTGATAAGTACTTGGATGAATTTCTTTCGAGTAATTGCTTTCATTATTGAAGCTCAGATGTGATGAGAGCTGTTGAACTCCACGCAACTTTATGAATGGTAATGATGAAAAGAGGTTGTTTTTTGGATTTACAATGAATGAATGAAATAAAAGGCCAGGAACCGAACACTCGAGGATGCTCTAAGATCAAGAATTCTTTAAAAGTCTTACCATCGATGATGTCATCTTATTAAAGATTTAAAGATGGAGTGTGGTAGGGGTTGTTAGATATTTATAAACGAATGAAGTGATAGCTGATGGATTTTGATTACCATAAATTTCTGAGCATTCGTCTAATCAAAAGACGGCGTGCGCCGCCGATGACGTGATTGAAACAAATTTATGGTGTCAATCCAATCACATGGTGAATGGCGACAAGCTTTTATCCCGAATTCTGATTTATTGTGACAGTTTTATCGCTTAATGAAAAGGCAGCAAAGTTGCTAATTGATTATAAGACGATTTTCTTACACAATAAATTAAGTTTTTGTCTCCTGGTGGCAACGTCGGTACTCTTTAATGTCATTGAGCAATACCAATATAAAAGGGTGGGGCCTCCGTAAACCAAAATCTCTTTTAAATTATCAAAACACGACACATTAAATCATCTCCAAAGAAATCGCCCATAAATTAGAAATTATTTAATAATTGGACGTGTTGAACACAAAAGACCTTTGGTAGTAAAAATTTGTATCTGATCGAGCTTTAATCCTTTGAATTCGTCGTAGTTTTCATCGTAGTCGGTGAGAGATTAAACAAAATTTCCTTCTGATGAAAGAGATTAATGAGTTTATGTGATGAAACCAAATAAACACAAAATGAATGTAATTAAACAACTTTTTAACTTCATTCAACAATAAATCTTTTTCGATTTTAATTTATTGACTTTCATCTTTGTTAAATATTTTATTTTATTTTTTTTGCCAATCAATTGAACATAAAAATTCAAAATTCATATCGCCTTTTTTTAAAATGAAAGATTTTTTTGTCATTTTTAAATGTGCAAACGTTTCCTCCAAAAATGATATTCGCATGCAATAAAATTAATTTTTATTGAGGAAATTAGGACTCGTAATCAATCTTACTCTCACTTTTTAAGTGTTATTTATACATTCACATATTTCTTATTTTAAACGGTTACCAGTTAAGTGAAAGGTTACGACAGGTAAAGGATGTGTCATAATTAAAATAGCGAAAAAGCTTTTCATGTGGGCGAAGCAAGTTTACGTCTGACATTGCATAATCGAGTGATGAAGGAAAAAGTTCTGACATTTTCATTTATGTTTTCTCTTAAAATTTGAATTCTACCGATGATAAGGCTTCATCGTATCTTAATTTATTTAAATTCTTGCATTTCCTCGTCTGGATTGAATCTTATTTGTTCCGCACAGTGTTGCTTTCTATGATGCGGTGTTTTAAAATTGAAATCGGCTTTAAGAATACGATTCACATGGTGACGTTAAAATTATCTCAAAAACCTTTTTAACGATTATGTTTAAAATCGAATGCTTCACTTTATGACTCCATCAATTGTGTCACCGATCCGTTAGACGATCGAAAAATCTCATTTTGGTTTAACGGGCACTTTCGCTAGTTGGAGAAATTAAAGTGAGTGTCTCAAGACATTTACATAAGCATTTTACCGTAAATCGATGGAGTTTCGATGCTTTGGATGTGAACAATGAACATTTCTTTGTCTTATATTGAATTGTTAGACAAGCAACAATTGAACAGAAAAATCTCTTTCGCTTTTATTTGTTATGCTTCTTTTCACTGTTCAGTGTCCACTTTTAATCCCCTTCATCGTCGGCTAAAGCGCGAGAAATATTAATTGACCACTTCGATTCGAAGACAAAAGTTTTGAATCCCAAGGACTTCTGGTAGAAAAATAAATCGATAAAGCCGAGATCTCTTTTGTAGTGTTTTTTTTTCAAGTATCTTTCTTTTATCTCACGTCTTGTATTCGCTGTTTCTTAATAACAGTGTTGATCATTTGAAAAATGAGCGATTTGGGAAGTTGATAAATTCGATACCTTCTCGATTTTTATATCTTTTTTGTTGTTATTTTTTTCTTCTTTTAGTTGCATCATCAGCTCCTCTTCTACTTATGTTATTTTTTGATATTTTTGTTTTGTTTCTTGCAACACTACTGAATTCTATCAATTGGTGATCAAACAAACTCTTGAAAAGAAATAAAAATGTTGAAGATTTAAGAAAATATTTGGTCTTTGTGAGAATAAAATTATTCATAGATTTAGATGCAGAGAAGAAAATATTTATGATGTAACTTTACATTCAGATCTATTCTTGTAAAGGTTTAATATTTATCGAGAAATCACGAGACTTGTACATAATCACTTTCCTTCTTATTTTTCATGTCAAAGAATGTCAAAGAATTTCTTTCATGGGAAATTTAATTTTATCATCTTCCAAATCAAATTCTCGTATCTACCTAATAAATTTCATGACATTTTACTGTTTCAGAACCATCATGGCGCTTCATCTCAAGCCAATGTTTCCTGTTCACAAGATATTAAAAAGGCGAGAATCGTTTGACTTTTATTGGTGATGATTCTTGAGGGGTTTGCACATTAAATACATATCGGAAATTGTTTCCAATGATAAATGACAGCTTTTCTGGTTTCCCTAAATCGGTTCCGATCAATTGATCACACATGAACATTTCTCTTTTATTTTTTGTTCTTCCTTTAACAACAATCACCAGATACAATGACATTGAGCAGCAAAAATTTGCAACATCTGCTCATCTCGTTGTGATTGCTAATCTATTTTTTATTAACTTTTTCGTCCTTGTAACGGTACTTTATAATATTCACTATTGACAGAATGATAAATCGATTACTGCTTGGATAATATAACTGATCATACGTTTCATGATGTATTGCGAAGCCACTCATAATTTACACTTTAAGGTTTTTATTTTCTGTTTTCATTTAGAAATGAATGAGTGAAGCATGTAAAGAACTTCCTTTTGTGACCGAATGCAATTGCATTTAACAAAAATCGATCTTTAACGCATCGTGCCAAACTATTATTAGTTTATTTGAATCACATTTGAAAGTGGTTCTTACTCATTGCTGCTTTAGGCACATGGAGAACTGTCTGAATGAAGGACACTCATCTCGCACTCCCTGCTGTGGCCTTTTTATTATATTGTTGAGCCCTCGCTTGCCGAATACCTGAACATAACTCAACAGCTTCCCTTTGTTACTAAGTTAATAAATTTTTAAAAGTTTTTCTTTCTAAGATCGGTCATTGTGGTGACCAAGAAACAGAAAACGACACTATGTATGATTGTGCAAATGTTTGTTCAACTAGAAGTCGTGTTGAACTTTCGGTTCTTGAACAGAAAGGCAAAACCGAAGAGAATTTTTTAGAAAAATAGATTTACTGACGTAGAAATCACCTGGACAAGCTTCAGATGCAAATTTAGGATTACGTGACTGCGAGCGTTCTGAAAAGTTTGTTATCGTCAATTTGTTTACATACAAGTGATAAAAATACCGTACTTCGGTATATGTAATTATTTACTCAATTGTTTCTCTGTTTTGTTGAATAAATTCGACAAAATTTTATTTAAAAATAATTTATTATTGTTGTCAAAGAAGTGAGAACTGGTTTTATTTGAAAAAATATATTTCGTTGCTAATTGCACGATAAAATTCAAGTTTAAGTTCATTTTCTACAAATTTGCTATGCGCCGCCATTCGGAGATATTTGAATAAGGCTGAAATTCATTTTTATATTTTAACTAAAAATTATCTGCTCAATGTTTGTTTGATAAGTTGTTTAAAACAACATCACAATCTATCGATTCTCTCATTTCCGTATTATTTATTCTGTTGATGTCTTCATAAATAGCGATATAAAAAAAATACTCAAAATGATTTATTTCCATTTTCGAGAAATCTCTTTTTAATCAAACAGTTGGGCACTTTGTTAAGATGTTTCAATTTTACAATTTATTTCAACCACAAAACAGCTTAAAGGAAAACGAGAAATTGTTTACATTTCCCTCTTTCTAACGGTCCAAGCCGACACTTCAGGACGGCCCCTTATAAGCGATGTTTCCATAAATTATTCTGCGGATGAACGAAATGGTAACATCGGGAAAAAAAAGAAGGAAAGAAATTGTTAGACAAAAATAATTACCAACTATTAATCAACCCAAATTTTTTATTACCTCGCGGATGGATCTTCGAGTTTCACTCCACGACCTCATCGGCAGACACATGTTGATCTGCTGGGGCCTCGGCTTGTTTGTAAATTTATCATCTCTCATCTATCTACTGCTTGATATTCTAATTTTCTCATTAATCGATACAATATTGAAAAATGATTTTTGGCACAACTAAACATTGTGTTGTTGAATACTTTTTTGTAAAAGTTCACATGCAGCGTCTTTAACGAGATTGAAATTTATGGATTTCTTATCAGCGGGGCATTTGAATAAAGCCAGGATGGAAAGCAGATCATCTCGCATGACATGATGTTTCGAAATTGATCCGTTTTCGTTTAAAGTGATTACTTATACGGTGGGCAGTTGGTGTTGCGTAATTAATCATCGACTTGAATCATGTAGTTTTATTCAATTTCTACGGATGGATTTAGAATATCATAATTACTGAGTCGATGGATGAATGAGATTCTTTATTGAAATCAATGATGTTATGCATCGTAATAGAATTTTTGGAGTCTCTCGAGAAATTCTTCTGACTCGTCTTTCACCCGTTGGCAGTTTGTCAAGCATTGAAACTATTTTGTTATCATTGAGTGCTTTTTTTATAAGACTTTCGACTGATGATAAAACAACTAACAACTAAATATTTCCCACGATGATCTCCTCAAGCGCTTTTCAAGAAGTAAAACGGTGAAAAGTGATAAATCATCATTTTGGTTCGGTTTCTGGTGTTTAAGAGTTTTCTTCAAAATAAAATGTTAAGCGAGTTAACAGATTTAAGTTTTAAAGTCTACGCTTAACAATTTTTTTATATTTGCGTAGATATTCATGAAAAATTCTGCCGATAATTTATATCGATTAAGTCTTTTTCTTATTCATCTGTGAAAGTCCGAAAAGGCGATTGAAGGAAACACAAAAAAAAATAAAATAGAAAGAAATATGATGTAAAAAGGTCATTCGCAGCGGGATTTGGGGATGGAGAGAAAAAGCAAGTAAGAAAACCCGAAGAACGTAACAAATTTGATAAACAAAAAATATTCCGCTGATAAATTTGTATCGATTTATTAAAAGTTTAATCGCTTTTCGAAATGTTTTTAATTTCATGTCGATTCTCTTTTTTTTCGTCGACAAAGCTGAATGAAAATTATTAACGGAGGAAATAAGCTTTAATATGTGACGAATTGAATTGAGATGAACATTAAATACTCAGTGAATGACGACATTTTTATTTTGGCTGAGATTGTTTGTTTCAGGAAGTTTATTAAAATCCTTTTCATTATATTAATGGAAGACATAATCTTCAATTTCTTCCGAAACGCCAACATCAGAGTATTGAGATTAATATTTGAGCCATATTTAGATGATCTGAACCTTGAGTATATCGATAATGTTGTACATAACTTGAATTAAGCCACCCATGGTGAACGATAAACGATGAAATAATCCTTAAAGATTGTCGCGGCTGGCTTCTCTGTTTTTATTGCCCTTTGACTTGCCGTCTGTTCTCCAGAGAAGTCACATTAAAACGCAATAAAATTGTTGCGCAAACATGTTTGTCGATTGAAATCTCGTTAAACCAGCCAGTGACCGGCAGTTGAAGTGAGCGACTTGACGTTGAAAATAATCGTTGTAAGCCACCCAAAGATCTCACAACAATATGAAAATTTTCTTACAAGTCTTTACCTAATTAATTTCGTTTCAAGTTGTGAGTTATTTTTTAATTACCAATAAAAATAGAATTCATCAAGAATCGATGGAGAAATTTTACGACAATCCATAAAAACTTTTTTGACGTAGTTTACGAATCGCTTCCAGCGAGAAATAATTTTATCTCCCACACTTGTTTCACTTAAAGATAATCGGCTTTCATAAATAGTTTGCAACTCAAAACCTGCCTGGGAAGAATTTGCATCTGAAATTGAAACTCATTGAAGCCAAAAAGTAAAATATTGTTCGATTCCTAATGTCGTCTTAAGTCAACTAGAAAATTAAAACATTTTCCATTTCTTTTCAAGGATTTGTTACAAATAAAAATCTTTATAAGAATAGATGAAGATCTTTTGATTGAGACAAGAAGCTTAGAAGTGATTGTGACACCAAAAATTCGATTCTTTTACTCACCTCATGTCACACATTTGTTCAATGATAGTTTCAAGTGTCGGTGTTTAAAACCTTAAGCGGATAATCCTGCTTGCTTCTGTTTTGTTACAAATTTTCAATATGATTTCAAAGAAGTTTATCTGAGTAATCATCAAACAAAATTAAGACAGTTGCTTGGTTGGGTGTCAAATCTTTTTGTGTAAGGAATTTTTGGGATGGTAAAGTTCTTTCTTGTCATAACGATTTAATTAAAAATTCAAAAGTTCTTACGGAAATCGCAAAGGTTCAAGTGAATGACATGAATGAACGCCTTTCATATATCCAGTGTTATGAAATACAATCATTAGCATGTGAAAGCAAATGTCAAGCAGCAACAGCAGCATCTACCGAACTGTATTCATACAGAAAAGAACGGAAACTCGAAGTTGTTTGACATTGAAAAAAATTCTTTTATTTCTTGTGTGGCGTCAACTATGTTAATTTTGTCATATTCTTATACTTACCAGAATTGATTTTTCAAGACGCGTTTATTCACTTGTTGCTCCAAATTTCCCCCACAACTAATCTTTTATTCGACTTCGTAATCCGATTTACGGCAAGACAATAATAAAATGCGAGCTTTGTTTCGTTTCTTCTATTCAACATTTAGCTTCGCTATAAATTTTAAATGCCTCGACTCGATGTTATGTCGAAGTCTTTGAGTTCCATAAAGCAAACTTATTGAAATTAAAAAGCAATAAAGCGATTTCTTCTCAGAGATTTTTATGGTCGCTTCGATCGATCGATTTCCCTTGATAACAAATCTTTGACAATGTAAGAAGCGCTAAATGGTTTTTGGATAGAGGAAGACCATGAAAGTTCCAATAAATTCGAGTGATAAAATATGTTTAGAATAAAATGAATGTTTCTTAGGGTGAGCGACTCGATTCTTAATTGCTTTAGCAACTTCTTCTCGATCAGCAGTCAGCAGTCCAAGACTTAACATTCAAGTTTATCTTCTGCTTTATTGTGCTATAAAACAGATCTTTATTAACTATTTTTACTATTTTATCGAGTTGTTATCTCATCTATTTGATTTCTATTTTCTTTTAGATATAAATTTTTTTTATTCGAATCCAAATCAATAGAAATTTCCATTTACAGCATCACGCATGAGACAATCACAAAAGATTTCGATGAGTGGCAAGCGTTGGAAACAAAATGAGTCAATAACAGTCATTAGACACAAAAACAAAAAAAAAAGGAGAAGATTTATTTACTCGACTAGTTGGTTCTATTTTAATTTCTCAGGCAACATTTTTGCCGTCTAAAAATTATTGTCAGCATTTCCATCCATGAATATTCATGTCAATATAAACTATGAAATAAACATTAGGAGAAGAAGTTTGTTTGCGCTTTGGAAGGTGTAACGTTTTATAGTTGTTTTGCTTCCTACCTTCTTGGAATACTATTTTCATCATTCTTCTCATGGATTGATAATCAAGGTCTTCTAGGGTTTAATTCGATGCAATAAAAAATGTAAAGGCACTTGAATTACATCACTTGTTAGCGAGAGAAGAAACTGGAAGTTGGCCATCAAACCGCGAAAGCAATAAAATTTTCAAAACGATTAAACTCCGCTCTAACACATAAATCCTATAAATTATCCAACCATAATAAGATATCTAAATGAATTTAAATTGATGCAAATTTTTTTCTTTCGAAATGTTTATGATCAATTGAAAATCGACATGAAATATTGCGATGTGATGTTGGAAGCTGTTGCTAAAGTTTTTTTTAAGCGTCGAAATGAAATCTTAATTTATGAGTTCTTAGTTTTACTCGATATTTCTCTGCGTTTTCCGCTTCTAGGTATTTATTCGCTGTTATCTACTCAATTTACATAATATTTTTCATAATCAGAAATTACAAATATTAAGAATTGAGAACTATCAAAAGATTGTTACAATTTTAAATGAATTTCACGAGAAAAATATTCCCACAGTGGCATCTGACTCATTGCTGGCTTTCATGGATTGTCTGAATGAAACAAAAAACCTTCATAATACAATAATTTTCTTTTTACTTTCAATTTCGATTTGCTTCAATTCATGTCTGATATATCTCGGATTTGTAGACTTAGATATTTCTTTTATCTTTGAATATCTTTCTATTTATGAAAAGCTTTAAAATAAAAGAATTAAAAACGTGTTAAAAGTCTGTTTTCGTTCAATTGTGCTTTGATCTGTTTTCCTGCTCCAGTTACACCATTTTAAAGCGGCATATAACCCCATAAAATCATTTTTACTCTGTCGAATCTTTGATATGAGTTAAAATTTTGGTCATTTCATTTTCATGTTACGAGCAAAACTGTTTATTTGATAATGAGTAGCTTTATAATTACCACAAATTATTACTTTAATAATCTTAAAAATTGTTTTGCAATCTGAAAAATAAAAGAAATTGTCAAAGTTTGATATCAAAATCTTAAAATGTGACTTGACCTTTGAATGCTCTCAACCCTAACTTCTTATTAAAACTTTCTTATGTTCATTTATTACTGCAGTAGCTCGAATGCCAATTGTATGTTGCTTCGATGTTAAGTGTCGCCATTTTCTAGAAACGTTATTTATTCTTGTTTCGATGGGGTTTAACTTTGCTAACATGTTAACTGTTTATTTCAATATGCCACGCTAACCGAATGAATAAAACAAAAGGGGAAAGGAAAATACAGAAACATGATTTTAATAAATAATAAAACAACGGCAAGAAATGGTGCCTTGTCAATTGTAAATGTGTACACTTACGGTTGCAGATATCATTTATTGCTATTACTGTCCACAAACAAGCGGTAGAAATTTATTAATGTTTCCCTCTTTTTGTCGTTTGAATACCACTTAGGTCATGACGAATTGAAATTATGTTTTAAAGCGCACATTTTATAAGTTATTGAGTTAAAAATTGTCTTTTTATGTGTCCATAACTGACAAAGCAAATTTTCTATTCTTTTGCAGACAGAACTTCGGTCATGTACAGCGTGTGGTGATCCTATAGCCGACAGATATTTACTAGAAGTTGGAGGTTGCACATGGCATGGATCTTGCTTGCGATGTTGCGTTTGTCATTCACCACTCGATCGACAGCCTTCATGTTTCCTTCGAGAACGACAAGTTTACTGCAAAGCAGACTACGCTAAGTGAGTTCTGATTCAGCTTCTGATGTTTATGTTAATTTTAATACAATTTGAAGTTTCAACAACTGAAACTGAAGTTTCGTTATTTATACGAAAGAAAAGTTCACAAGAAAAATTTCATTCAATGAAGTTCCGAATATTCTTTTCCACAATTTGGGAGAAGTTCTCGACTCTTAAACAACAAATGGATTAATTTCCGACTTTGCAGGAAAGAAACACGAACCAAAAATGAAATAAATTGTTTCACTTGAGCTGAGAATTCGGGATGAAGTGAAATCTTTCCTCGTTTTTTCATTTGTGAATCTTCCATCTCGACATCGAATGAATTTTGTTATTATTCTTCTGCTTCGTAGTAGCTTCTGAATTAATTTCTGCACATAGGCACGTTGAAGTTAAGAAATAAATTACGAGAAATTCTGTGGAGTCTGCGAGCTTTCGATCCCTTACATGAGTAACTTTAAATTCATTTCTCTCTTGAGTTTTATTCTTAAAGACGAAAGAAGAAAACATTTTAATTGTTGCTGAAACATCTAAAAAACAAACAAGAAAAATCACAACAATTTAGGATAACAACGTCGCACGCAAAAAGTCAGAAAAAGCTGACGAAGAAGCAAACACAAAAAAGTTTCTTCTTGTGATGTTGATGTGAAAAAATAAATGCAATCGATGATCCGGTAGCTGCTTGGATGCAATAAAATCTGTCTGCAGTTCATGAGCAATCGATGATTTATCGCAATCATTATTAATTTAACTACTTTTCGCATCTCTCACGCTTTTTGATCTCAAATGCAAATGATTTCTACAAGTGTTAAGATGAATGAACGTAATACTTACTGGAAAGAATTCGAAAGTTATTTTAATACCGATCACGCAAAGTTGTGATACAGAAAATCCTCGTAACTTCGCTGGTGGCATTCCAGTGTGTCTTTATTGCATTTTTAAGTCTTAAGCGGAATTTATGTAAATTAAATGATTTAATTTTACTGCAAAACTATATAAACAGCGATATTCATAAATTCAATCGTTCGATTTGTTCCAAATAATTTATTGAAAATAAACAATAAAACTTCATTCATGAGTTTGATGAAATTTTATAAGAATTTTACTACACGACATTAAATATAAATGTTGAAACCTTTTTACAATTATTTCATGAAAAAAACAATCGTCAAAGGCAATCTAAAGTTTAGATTATTGAATACAGAATGATATCAACTTTGAACACGATTTCTGCTACTGATTGTCATTTCACATTTGTCGCGACAACATATTCAGATAATGAGATAACATGGTGCGATAAGTCATGTTGATATAAGAACAGCATGATGATCGTATATGGAAGAAGAGAAATAAAAATAATACACGAGCTGATGTTAAGTAAAACGGATGAGCAAAAAGGAGTTGAGAATAAATCTCCAAAGAAAATTGCTTCTAAAATCAAATATAATTGCTTACTTCGTTCTTCGTTGCCTTAAATAAATAATTCTTGAAGTATCTTGCGCACCACCGGATGAATGATACCGGTTTGCAGGAAAAGAAATTGTTATGAATCGAAGTTTCATGTACGAGTGGAGTGAAAAAACGTGTAAAGGTTTTCTTCGCGATATTTTTTGGTTGCACAAACATTAAATGCAAATTATTGAGGCGTGATTTCAACACTACACGAGATAGAGAGTCGAATATTGGTTTGTCCCAACAGGAATCAGCAGCAAACTGACATTATCTGACATGTGAACATGCACAAAACCAGTAATTTTTATTCGCTTATGTTCAATGTCTGTACCTGAGCCAAGTATAATGTGCCTTATGTAAACAATAATTTTCTGTTGATACGAACGAACATTATTGGAATTTCTATTTTCCACCATTTTGTTCAACAATAGATAACATTTGGAATAATTTCACATTTATATTTTTGCAAGCGTTCATCACATCTTTCATCGTATGAGAAAATCTTTTCCCATCATCAATTCATCATATCGAGAGAAGGAAAAAAAAATTCGAGTCATTTTAACAACTTAATTACCCAATATCGAATAACAAAAGATTTTCAAAATAGCTAGCGATTCATCTTGCTGATGACTAGAAGAAATAGTGAACAGCGAAACGATATTTCTTAGATCACTGTTCGATGTTAAAGCTCAGCAAAGTCTGAACGAAAAATAAAATAAAAATGTGTCATAATTTACCGAATTAATATTTTCCATTGGCCTTTTGTGTATTGAAATCATCATCCAAGCAACAATAAAAACAACTTTTTGAGAAAGTGTGAACAACGAAGCACCGACACGGGACATCAGATGAGATATGAATTTGGATGGCTAGGCTTTTGAGGATGAAAATCTTGATATTTTATGCTTAATGATTAAAATATGGGATGTTAAGACTCTTTATAAATAGTCAGCCTTTCAGAAAAGAAGCAGCAGAAAGAAACAAAAATTGAATCAATGATATTTCATTTCTTTCTTTACCTCATCTCCCGCCGTAAATGTTTCTAATATGCTAATTTATTTATGTTATTTTGTATATTTTCATAATTTATGCTTTATCAAGCTGACGTAGTGATGCTTCATTTCGAATTCGATCCATTCGCATTTTGTAATTTCATGGTTCCAATTCACACGACGAAGAGTCCCACAGATGATCGCCAACGTGCGACAATATAAAAGAATTTTCATTAAAGATTATCGCGATGACTTTTCTTACCTCATAATTTTTGCCTTAAAAATTAATTTAAAGAAGAATTTTTCTTTACTCTTTCCAGGAATTTTGGAGCGAAATGCTCGAAATGTTGTCGCGGAATAGCAGCGTCGGATTGGGTGAGACGAGCGAGGGAGCTCGTTTTTCATTTGGCTTGCTTTGCATGTGACCAATGCGGCCGACAACTATCAACAGGTGAACAATTTGCATTGTTGGATGATAGAGTTTTATGTAAATCACATTATATGGAGAATGTTGATGGTGGAACGACTTCAAGCGATGGTAGGCGATAACAAATATTTAATGTTTTGAATATTTATTTTTTTAACTAAATTAACGATTGTAATTCTAACAATAGATGGTTGCGAAGGCGATGGCTATCATAAAAATAAAGCTAAGCGAGTCAGAACAACGTTCACTGAAGAGCAACTTCAAGTGCTTCAAGCAAACTTTCAACTAGATAGCAATCCCGATGGGCAAGATCTTGAAAGAATCGCGTCAGTGACTGGATTAAGCAAGAGAGTTACACAAGTCTGGTTTCAGAATTCACGTGCACGACAGAAAAAACATATTCATGCTGGTAAAAGCAAACGTAGGTTTTTTCGTCGAGAAAAACCTATTTTCATTTCTTTTATTATTTTTTTCTTTCTTTTCAACAAATATTTTCCATTCGATTTTATTTCCTGTACTTCATATTTTTATTATTTTTCACTCGATCTCACTTGTAAAACTTCAAGCTTCTGTAATTACTCAAGACGTCGTCCGGTCCAATTTTTCCGAACTTCAGAGTTCATTAATCAATGTAGACATGATCTGAGATGTTTTGTTAATAAATTATGTTTTCTTTTTCATACTCTCGAACAGTTCCCAGCGAAAACGATCAGTTCAGTAGGCATATCAATTTACAATTAACGTACTCATTTCAACAAAATCCATCGCACACTTCATTGCAACAGCTCGGTGGTGGTGCAATTAACAACAATAACAACACGAGTCTCAACAACAATAACATAACATCAAAGACGAGTTTACTTTTTCACGGTAAGATGCGAAGATCTTCATGCATATTTGATGGAATTTCAAGACTAATGGATTCACCTCTACCCGCAGAGTCTTCAATGGATGAATTGTCAGAAGATTCGGCGATTCATTGCATGCAAAATGAAGTATGAAATTTGGCAATGGCGGCAGCATTCGTCGAGCGTTGTAGTAAAAATATTGACATCTCATAGATATTAAATTCGATATTTACGCGCTAGATCAACTTTAGGTCAGATCGTACTTTGATTATATTTATATCGTAAAAGTGGTTGAAATTGAACATTTTGTTGAAATTAATTATTCAATGTTTTAAAAATGAAAACCTTTTCTCATGAATGTAAATATTCTCACAAAACAAATGAAAGCCATTAATTGTAGAGTTAAGGTAAATATTTCACACCATTTCATTACTTCTTATCAGTTTGTTTTTATCTCAAAGAGTTATTTTAAGTATTTATTTTAAATTGAAGCTACAACGAAGACATTTCCCATTGAGATTATTTGTAAAGTGTAGCTAGTTAATAAAGATTCAATTGATAAAAATGTATTCATGTTGTAATGCGTGTTGTTTCTTCACCCTCATGAATAAATATCATTTCAACAAAGTTGCCCCCGAAAGCTGCTTCAGGCGAAATCTCAAATATCAATAAAGAAACATTTAATCCCTGGGTGAATGTACATATTGCAATTGGGTTAAATAAAGTGTTAAATGAAGAGATTAACAAGACTCAAGGGAATGAATATCAACAGTAAAACATAAAAATTTATTCCATTTCGAGTGAACATCACAAGACTGTTTCCTACAAAGTAATTATCAATCTTTAAAATCCTAAAGTTGAATATCTACATTAATATTAAAATTTAAAAATCACTCACTCTAAAAGTTTGGAAATAAAGATATGAGTGGATCTGACTTTTGTTTTGTAAAATGATTTATTTCAATTATGATCGCCCAGTGCACAGCTCAAGAAGAAGATCACAACAAACGTCTCTTTTAGGCACTCGATGATTGATTTCAATCTTAAAGAAACGCCAAAAGCCAAACAAACAATTTTTCTCTTCTTATTTCCTTTTGCTTGAACCTCTTTATTTATTTAAAATAGATTTTTCATTAATAACATTCCGATACTTACAAAACATTTTTTTGAGCAATGAGCAATGTGTTTGGTTGAAAAATTGACTTCGCGTTCACCTTTTGGCTTTGAAACGCTTCATAAATTATGCTCGAGTTATTCAATTTATTTACATTTTTTGAGGTTTAACATTATTTTGCCAAAGCGGACCAACAAAGATTTATGTTCACTATATGTAGTAAAAATTGTTATTTCTCAAGCTGCTGGCATGGAAAATTGGAGTTCGTGAGTTGAAAGTCTTTGAATCTCATGAACAAAAAACTTTGACACTTTTTCCTGTTCAAATAAACACATAAAATATCCTTTTTAACGTGATGTTTAATGATCAGATCGTAAATGTTTTTATGTTTCATCAATCAACATAAACCAACAATCATTAAACTGACCCCATAATAAAAAAAACAAAAGGATCGTTCGTTGGGTTAGACAAAAACTTCATAAATTTCACGTCCATAAACGCTCAATAAATTATCCTCGAATGGAAAATTTCTGTTGTTAAATTTTATCGAATTCTTTTGTGCTTGAAAACAAGAACAGCTTAAATATTGTTAAATAACAATTTTATTATGCCAGTTATAAAAACTTCAGCATTTCTGACTACTTCAGGTCTTAATAATTGAATAAGTCAAGCAATATTTACATTTACAATCCTAATTTCCTTGATCAAAGAAATAGTTTTAATCCCAAAACTTATTTCTCGTTTCATTAAAAATCTTTTTCGTTTCACTTTAAACATCTTTAAGATCATCATTCAGCGAATCAAATTTTAAACTTCCTTCATGTTGAGTTTTCATTTTTGTTTAAAGGTCATCAACTTATATCTGACAAATTGAAATGTTTGGAGAATTTTCATCGCTTGAATATATGCTTACAAGAGCAGAAAATATGTAATGAGAGCATTTTTACTGTTGGTTGATTTTGGGTCTTGTTTAAATGGCCGAGAAATTATGAACGAATGAAATTTAAGGTTTCCGGTCTCTTGATCATCAAATCATATTTGTCGTTGTTTGTTCCATCGAGTTTGTCATTCAAATACTCATGAAGTTCCACAAACAAGTATAAAAATGTGCTAAGTCGTAACAATTCTTCTGACAATAACTAAATAAAAATTCACTTCCCTCATCTTTACCTATTCAGATGTAAAAATCTTTTGATTTAATTTACTGTTGCCTCATTCATTGTCTTCTGAATTACAGAAGCATAAACATAGCGACATATTATTATCGAACGACAGCAAATTCACAATTCTGAACACGCGGGCACACGCATCAACAAAAGACAAAATGATTGAGTTATTCACGCTTCAATCACACCCTAAAGATTTAATAAATTTAACAGTGAACAGTCAGAGTACAACATTTCCACCCTCTACAACAAGGACATTGAGTTCAACAAAGGATAATAGAAGATAATCATATTAATAATAAGTCTTTATTGCAGCTTTAAAAGAGAATGAAGGGAAGTAAACTTAAACTAAATATTTGTACCATGAAAACATTACTTAAAACATCAAACAAGAGTTGGAAGTTGAACTTTGTAAATATCTAAGAAATTAAGCAGACGCCAAATTTTCTACCAATAAAATAAATTTTTTTCTTATCTTTCTTCTTTTTATTTGAAAACAATTCAAAAAGGAATCATCATCATCATTATGTTCATCTTACAAACGAAATAATATTAATGAGTACATCTTTATGCGCGTTTCTTTTAAATTTCACATTAAAGTTTTATAAACGTCACAAAAATTCTTTTTTTCTTTTCTTTCTGTTTCTTAAGTCTAAGCGGATTGATTTTAAGTAAGCTTAAAAGCATGAATTACATCCAAGGAATCGAGCTTGCTATTCATCGAGACGAAATCAAAGCCTCGTTTCACGCTGCTGCTGTTATAGAAGTTGCCATGCAAATATCTGGTGGTACGATTGGAAGAAGTGTTTGAACTGGCGATCTGTCGCAATCACGCGGATTTTTATGTTTCTTTTGTCGTGCTCGACAATTCTGAAACCAGACTTGTGTAACTCTCTTGCTTAATCCAGTCATGTTGGCGATTCTCTCAAGATCTTGACCATCGGGATTGCTATCAATTTGGAAATTTGCTTGTAGGATTTGTAATTGTTCTTCTGTGAAGGTCGTTCTGATGCGTTTCGATTTATTCTTATTAAAACCATCACAGTCATAACCATCTGTGAGATATTAATTAGCTAATCTATGTTTGAATGAATAAAGTAACAAATATTACCATCACTAGACGTCGTTGAACCATCAAGCTCGTAATAGTGACTTCTGCATAAAACTTGTTCATCAATCATTGCAAATTGTTCGCCGGTTGATAACTGTCGTCCACATTGGTCACACGAGAAACATGCGAGGTGAAACACTTGATCTTTTGCTCGTCTCACCCAATCAGTCGGCGCAATATTCCTACAACACTTCGCACATTTAGCTCCAAAGGTTCTGTAGAAAAATGAAATTGGAAATCATTAGATAATGACTTTTAATATTTATTTATAAAAAGTGTTATGCAATGTTAAACGAACAACAATGATAGATATTTCAACACTTCGTTCAAATAAAAAAGATCTGATGAATAAACGACTTTGATCTCTTAACTTTAGTCGTACATATTTCTGTTAAATAAACAATTATTTATTTTTCTATCGCATTTGGTGTTGTAAAAAATTGTTTTCAGTTCTTTAATGGTCAATGCTCAAAAAGAGTTCACAGGTAATTGAAAAATGTTTAATGATTAATTGAAATCATAAATTTTTGGATGAAAATTTTTAAAAGTCACGGAATGAATCATAAATTATAAAAGAATTTCAATTCAGTTTCCGCATATTTGTTGTACAAGTTAAAATAAATTTTAATCTTAAACTATTTGAAGTCATTGCTTATAAGTGAAGATATTTGAGACACGATTTTCCGAACGTTTCAGCGGCCAGAAGCCACTCTCGTGTTTTTTCAATTAATTATAGGTATTTGACATACTGCTGATGTGAACCTGTCCCAACATCCACCATCGACAATGAATCGTTAAAGTTTTTTCTCTAATCTTATGAAAATGAAACCTAAATATGAAGAGAAATAAAAACATTTCGAGAAATGATCCGTCAGATGATTTGCATTTTGTTGACTTTCAAATGATTTCTTTCTGAACTTAAGCTCTTTTGATCGATTATCAACGCAATTGTTACAGTTTGCGTTGGTTTTTAATGCTCTTTCGAGACGGAGATTTGTGTGAGCTTGTTGTCTTCAAAGAATGAATGAAAAACCATCTGAAGAATTCTTCCACTCTTCGTTTCGATTGATGTCATTGTTGGTGTTTATTTTCATTAAAAATAAAGGAAAAAGATATGTTCAAAGGTTTCGATAGGAATGCTGGAATGTAGTGATGTCGTTTCGTCTTTGTTTGACTTTCACACCCTGAAACCTCTCGTGATGATTCGTTTGTTACACTCAAGTCTATTGACAGAGGAAGGATCCACTTGTACATATTGTTATTAGTCTGATCCAACAAAAACCTCAAAAAGCATTTTTGATTTTTGTTTATGAAAAATTCAGTGACGATTTCCTGTGTTGTTGTTATTGTTTGCTTCAGATCAGATATTACCAGTTGTGACAATTTTTATATCATCATTATACATTAAAAATGATTCTGAACAATTTTTATCTTAATACACATTAATGTGTAACCATTTGGGCTTTAGAAGTTTGCCATTAATTTTATTACATAAGCTCGACTATTGGCAAGAAACTTCGCAAACAATTATCTTCACACTTGTTATCGCAATTCTTGTCTTGCGCGTGAAATTTTACAAATCGTGGATAGATAAAAGTCTTAGCCATAATAGAAACATCAGAATTAATTATAGCCTTTAGAAATATTCCTATGACTGCTTCAAGTAAATTTGCACGTTCAGCAAATCTCTTTTGAAAAAATATTATGAAGTCTGAAGAGAGCTGAGATCGTGGAACAGAATTGAATTGAAGGAAAAAGAGGCAAAAAGTAGTTAAATTAATAATGATTGCGATAAATCATCGATTGCTCATGAACTGCAGACAGATTTTATTGCATCCAAGCAGCTACCGGATCATCGATTGCATTTATTTTTTCACATCAACATCACAAGAAGAAACTTTTTTGTGTTTGCTTCTTCGTCAGCTTTTTCTGACTTTTTGCGTGCGACGTTGTTATCCTAAATTGTTGTGATTTTTCTTGTTTGTTTTTTAGATGTTTCAGCAACAATTAAAATGTTTTCTTCTTTCGTCTTTTAGAATGAAACTCAAGAGAGAAATGAATTAAAAGTTACTCATGTAAGGGATCGAAAGCTCGCAGACTCCACAGAATTTCTCGTAATTTATTTCTTAACTTCAACGTGCCTATGTGCAGAAATTAATTCAGAAGCTACTACGAAGTAGAAGAATAATAACAANTCGAGGAATGATCCGTCAGATGATTTGCATTTTGTTGACTTTCAAATGATTTCTTTCTGAACTTAAGCTCTTTTGATCGATTATCAACGCAATTGTTACAGTTTGCGTTGGTTTTTAATGCTCTTTCGAGACGGAGATTTGTGTGAGCTTGTTGTCTTCAAAGAATGAATGAAAAACCATCTGAAGAATTCTTCCACTCTTCGTTTCGATTGATGTCATTGTTGGTGTTTATTTTCATTAAAAATAAAGGAAAAAGATATGTTCAAAGGTTTCGATAGGAATGCTGGAATGTAGTGATGTCGTTTCGTCTTTGTTTGACTTTCACACCCTGAAACCTCTCGTGATGATTCGTTTGTTACACTCAAGTCTATTGACAGAGGAAGGATCCACTTGTACATATTGTTATTAGTCTGATCCAACAAAAACCTCAAAAAGCATTTTTGATTTTTGTTTATGAAAAATTCAGTGACGATTTCCTGTGTTGTTGTTATTGTTTGCTTCAGATCAAATATTACCAGTTGTGACAATTTTTATATCATCATTATACATTAAAAATGATTCTGAACAATTTTTATCTTAATACACATTAATGTGTAACCATTTGAGGCTTTAGAAGTTTGCCATTAATTTTATTACATAAGCTCGACTATTCGCAAGAAACTTCGCAAACAATTAGCTTCACACTTGTTATCGCAATTCTTGTCTTGCGCGTGAAATTTTACAAATCGTGGATAGATAAAA